>CANIUD010000133.1:0-400000 GCA_947470075.1 Closterium sp. Yama58-4
GCCCTTGTTCTTGAATTTTGCAGACGCTAGGCCCTTGTTCTTGAATTTTGCAGACGCTAGGCCCTTGTTCTTGAATTTTGCAGACGCTAGGCCCTTGTTCTTGAATTTTGCAGACGCTAGGCCCTTGTTCTTGAATTTTGCAGACGCTAGGCCCTTGTTCTTGCAAATTTGCAGACGCTAGGCCCTTGTTCTTGCAATTTTGCTGACGCTAGGCCCTTGTTCTTGCAATTTGCAGACGCTAGGCCCTTGTTCTTGAATTTTTGCAGACGCTAGGCCCTTGTTCTTGCAATTTTGCAGACGCTAGGCCCTAGTTCTTGCAATTTTGCAAACGCTAGGCCCTTGTTCTTGATTTTTTGCAGACGCTAGGCCTTGTTCTTGAATTTTTGCAGACGCTAGGCCCTTGTTCTTGAATTTTTGCAGACGCTAGGCCCTTGTTCTTGCAATTTTGCAGACGCTAGGCCCTTGTTCTTGCAATTTGCAGACGCTAGGCCCTTGTTCTTGAATTTTTGCACTCGCTAGGCCCTTGTTCTTGAATTTTGCAGACGCTAGGCCCTTGTTCTTGAATTTTTGCAGACGCTAGGCCCTTGTTCTTGCAATTTTGCAGATGCTAGGCCCTTGTTCTTGAATTTTTGCAGACGCTAGGCCCTTGTTCTTGAATTTTGCAGACGCTAGGCCCTTGTTCTTGAATTTTGCAGACGCTAGGCCCTTGTTCTTGAATTTTGCAGACGCTAGGCCCTTGTTCTTCAATTTTGCAGATGCTAGGCCCTTGTTCTTGAATTTTTGCAGACGCTAGGCCCTTGTTCTTCAATTTTGCAGACGCTAGGCCCTTGTTCTTGAAGTTTTGCAGACGCTAGGCCCTTGTTCTTGAATTTTTGCAGACGCTAGGCCCTTGTTCTTGCAATTTTGCAGACGCTAGGCCCTTGTTCTTGAATTTTTGCAGACGCTAGGCCCTTGTTCTTCAATTTTGCAGACGCTAGGCCCTTGTTCTTGAATTTTTGCAGACGCTAGGCCCTTGTTCTTGAATTTTGCAGACGCTAGGCCCTTGTTCTTGATTTTTTACAGACGCTAGGCCCTTGTTCTTGAATTTTTGCAGACGCTAGGCCCTTGTTCTTGCAATTTTGCAGATGCTAGGCCCTTGTTCTTGAATTTTTGCAGACGCTAGGCCCTTGTTCTTGAATTTTTGCAGACGCTAGGCCCTTGTTCTTGAATTTTTGCAGACGCTAGGCCCTTGTTCTTGCAATTTTGCAGACGCTAGGCCCTTGTTCTTGAATTTTTGCAGACGCTAGGCCCTTGTTCTTGCAATTTTGCAGACGCTAGGCCCTTGTTCTTGCAATTTTGCAGACGCTAGGCCCTTGTTCTTGCAATTTTGCAGACGCTAGGCCCTTGTTCTTGCAATTTTGCAGACGCTAGGCCCTTGTTCTTGATTTTTTTGCAGACGCTAGGCCCTTGTTCTTGAATTTTTGCAGATGCTAGGCCCTTGTTCTTGAATTTTTGCAGACGCTAGGCCCTTGTTCTTGCAATTTTGCAGACGCTAGCCCTTGTTCTTGCAATTTTGCAGACGCTAGGCCCTTGTTCTTGAATTTTTGCACTCGCTAGGCCCTTGTTCTTTGATTTTTGCAGACGCTAGGCCCTTGTCCTTGAATTTTTGCAGACGCTAGGCCCTTGTTCTTGAATTTTAGCAGACGCTAGGCCCTTGTTCTTGAATTTTTGCAGACGCTAGGCCCTTGTTCTTGAATTTTTGCAGACGCTAGGCCCTTGTTCTTGCAATTTTGCAGACGCTAGGCCCTTGTTCTTGCAATTTTGCAGACGCTAGCCTTGTTCTTGAATTTTTGCAGACGCTAGGCCCTTGTTCTTGAATTTTTGCAGACGCTAGGCCCTTGTTCTTGCAATTTTGCAGACGCTAGGCCCTTGTTCTTGCAATTTTGCAGATGCTAGGCCCTTGTTCTTGAATTTTTGCAGACGCTAGGCCTTTGTTCTTGAATTTTGCAGAGCTAGGCCCTTCTTCTTGCAATTTTGAAGACGCTAGGCCCTTGTTCTTGAATTTTTGCAGACGCTAGGCCTTTGTTCTTGAATTTTTGCAGATGCTAGACCCTTGTTCTTGAATTTTTGCAGACGCTAGGCCCTTGTTCTTGCATTTTTGCAGACGCTAGGCCCTTGTTCTTGCAATTTTGCAGACGCTAGGCCCTTGTTCTTGAATTTTTGCAGACGCTAGGCCCTTGTTCTTGAATTTTGCAGACGCTAGGCCCTTGTTCTTGAATTTTGCACTCGCTAGGCCCTTGTTCTTGAATTTTGCAGACGCTAGGCCCTTGTTCTTGAATTTTTGCAGACGCTAGGCCCTTGTTCTTGCAATTTTGCAGATGCTAGGCCCTTGTTCTTGAATTTTTGCAGACGCTAGGCCCTTGTTCTTGAATTTTTGCAGACGCTAGGCCCTTGTTCTTGAATTTTTGCAGACGCTAGGCCCTTGTTCTTGAATTTTTGCAGACGCTAGGCCCTTGTTCTTGAATTTTTGCAGACGCTAGGCCTTGTTCTTGCAATTTGCAGACGCTAGGCCCTTGTTCTTGCAATTTTGCAGATGCTAGGCCCTTGTTCTTGAATTTTGCAGACGCTAGGCCCTTATTCTTGCAATTTTGCAGACGCTAGGCCCTTGTTCTTGCAATTTTGCAGACGTTAGGCCCTTGTTCTTGAATTTTGCAGACGCTAGGCCCTTGTTCTTGAATTTTGCAGACGCTAGGCCCTTGTTCTTGCATTTTTGCAGACGCTAGGCCCTTGTTCTTGAATTTTTGCAGATGCTAGGCCCTTGTTCTTGAATTTTTGCAGACGCTAGGCCCTTGTTCTTGCAATTTTGCAGACGCTAGGCCCTTGTTCTTGCAATTTTGCAGACGCTAGGCCTTGTTGTTTGAATTTTTGCAGACGCTACGCCCTTGTTCTTGAATTTTGCAGACGCTAGGCCTTGTTCTTGAATTTTTGCAGACGCTAGGCCCTTGTTCTTGAATTTTTGCAGACGCTAGGCCCTTGTTCTTGAAGTTTTGCAGATGCTAGGCCCTTGTTCTTGAATTTTTGCAGACGCTAGGCCCTTGTTCTTGCATTTTTGCAGATGCTAGGCCCTTGTTCTTGAATTTTTGCAGACGCTAGGCCCTTGTTCTTGAATTTTGCAGACGCTAGGCCCTTGTTCTTGAATTTTTGCAGACGCTAGGCCCTTGTTCTTGAATTTTGCAGACGCTAGGCCCTTGTTCTTGAATTTTGCAGACGCTAGGCCCTTGTTCTTGAATTTTTGCAGACGCTAGGCCCTTGTTCTTGAATTTTGCAGACGCTAGGCCCTTGTTCTTGAATTTTTGCAGACGCTAGGCCCTTGTTCTTGAATTTTTGCAGACGCTAGGCCCTTGTTCTTGAATTTTTGCAGACGCTAGGCCCTTGTTCTTGAATTTTTGCAGACGCTAGGCCCTTGTTCTTGCAATTTTGCAGATGCTAGGCCCTTGTTCTTGAATTTTGCAGACGCTAGGCCCTTGTTCTTGAATTTTTGCAGACGCTAGGCCCTTGTTCTTGAATTTTTGCAGACGCTAGGCCCTTGTTCTTGAATTTTGCAGACGCTAGGCCTTTGTTCTTGAATTTTTGCAGACGCTAGGCCCTTGTTCTTGCAATTTTGCAGACGCTAGGCCCTTGTTCTTGCAATTTTGCAGATGCTAGGCCTTGTTGTTCTGAATTTTTTCAGACGCTAGGCCCTTGTTCTTGCAATTTTGCAGACGCTAGGCCTTGTTCTTGCAATTTTGAAACGCTAGGCCCTTGTTCTTGAATTTTTGCAGACGTTAGGCCCTTGTTCTTGAATTTTTGCAGACGCTAGGCCCTTGTTCTTGAATTTTTGCAGACGCTAGGCCCTTGTTCTTGCATTTTTGCAGACGCTAGGCCCTTGTTCTTGAATTTTTGCAGATGCTAGGCCCTTGTTCTTGAATTTTTGCAGACGCTAGGCCCTTGTTCTTGCAATTTTGCAGACGCTAGGCCTTGTTCTTGCAATTTTGCAGACGCTAGGCCCTTGTTCTTGAATTTTGCAGACGCTAGGCCCTTGTTCTTTGATTTTTGCAGACGCTAGGCCCTTGTTCTTGAATTTTTGCAAACACTAGGCCCTTGTTCTTGAATTTTTGCAGACGCTAGGCCCTTGTTCTTGCAATTTTGCAGATGCTAGGCCCTTGTTCTTGAATTTTTGCAGACGCTAGGCCCTTGTTCTTGAATTTTTGCAGACGCTAGGCCCTTGTTCTTGAATTTTTGCAGACGCTAGGCCCTTGTTCTTGAATTTTTGAAGACGCTAGGCCCTTGTTCTTGAATTTTTGCAGACGCTAGGCCCTTGTTCTTGAATTTTTGCAGGCGCTAGGCCCTTGTTCTTGAATTTTTGCAGACGCTAGGCCCTTGTTCTTGAATTTTTGCAGACGCTAGGCCCTTGTTCTTGAATTTTTGCAGACGCTATGCCCTTGTTCTTGAAATTTTGCAGACGCTAGGCCCTTGTTCTTGCAATTTTGAAACGCAGGCCCTTGTTCTTGAATTTTTGCAGACGTTAGGCCCTTGTTCTTGAATTTTGCAGATGCTAGGCCCTTGTTCTTGAATTTTTGCAGACGCTAGGCCCTTGTTCTTGCAATTTTGCAGACGCTAGGCCCTTGTTCTTGCAATTTTGCAAACGCTAGGCCCTTGTTCTTGAATTTTGCAGACGCTAGGCCCTTGTTCTTGAATTTTTACAGACGCTAGGCCCTTGTTCTTGAATTTTTGCAGACGCTAGGCACTTGTTCTTGCAATTTTGCAGATGCTAGGCCCTTGTTCTTGCAATTTTGCAGACGCTAGGCCCTTGTTCTTGAATTTTTGCACTCGCTAGGCCCTTGTTCTTTGATTTTTGCAGACGCTAGGCCCTTGTTCTTGAATTTTTGCAGACGCTAGGCCCTTGTTCTTGCAATTTTGTAGATGCTAGGCCCTTGTTCTTGAATTTTGCAGACGCTAGGCCCTTGTTCTTGAATTTTTGCAGACGCTAGGCCCTTGTTCTTGAATTTTTGCAGACGTTAGGCCCTTGTTCTTGAATTTTTGCAGACGCTAGGCCCTTGTTCTTGAATTTTTGCAGACGCTAGGCCCTTGTTCTTGCAATTTTGCAGACGCTAGGCCCTTATTCTTGCAATTTTGCAGATGCTAGGCCCTTGTTCTTGAATTTTTGCAGACGCTAGGCCCTTGTTCTTGCAATTTTGCAGACGCTAGGCCCTTGTTCTTGCAATTTGCAGACGCTAGGCCCTTGTTCTTGAATTTGTGCAGACGTTAGGCCCTTGTTCTTGAATTTTTGCAGACGCTAGGCCCTTGTTCTTGAATTTTGCAGACGCTAGGCCCTTGTTCTTGCATTTTTGCAGACGCTAGGCCCTTGTTCTTGAATTTTTGCAGATGCTAGGCCCTTGTTCTTGAATTTTTGCAGATGCTAGGCCCTTGTTCTTGCAATTTTGCAGACGCTAGGCCCTTGTTCTTGCAATTTTACAGATGCTAGGCCCTTGTTCTTGAATTTTGCACTCGCTAGGCCTTGTTCTTTGATTTTTGCAGACGCTAGGCCCTTGTCCTTGAATTTTTGCAGACACTAGGCCCTTGTTCTTGCAATTTTGCAGATGCTAGGCCCTTGTTCTTGAATTTTGCAGACGCTAGGCCTTGTTCTTGAATTTTTGCAGACGCTAGGCCTTGTTTTGAATTTTAATTTTTGCGGACGCTAGGCCCTTGTTCTTGAAGTTTTGCAGACGCTAGGCCCTTGTTCTTGAATTTTTGCAGACGCTAGGCCCTTGTTCTTGCAATTTTGCAGATGCTAGGCCCTTGTTCTTGAATTTTGCAGACGCTAGGCCCTTGTTCTTCAATTTTTGCAGACGCTAGGCCTTTGTTCTTGAATTTTTGCAGACGCTAGGCCCTTGTTCTTGAATTTTTGCAGACGCTAGGCCCTTGTTCTTGAATTTTTGCAGACGCTAGGCCCTTGTTCTTGAATTTTTGCAGACGCTAGGCCCTTGTTCTTGAATTTTTGCAGACGCTAGGCCCTTGTTCTTGAATTTTTGCAGACGCTAGGCCCTTGTTCTTGAATTTTTGCAGATGCTAGACCCTTGTTCTTGCAATTTTGCAGACGCTAGGCCCTTGTTCTTGCAATTTTGCAGACGCTAGGCCCTTGTTTTTGCAATTTTGCAGACGCTAGGCCCTTGTTCTTGGATTTTTGCAGACGCTAGGCCCTTGTTCTTGAATTTTTGCAGATGCTAGGCCCTTGTTCTTGAATTTTTGCAGACGCTAGGCCCTTGTTCTTGAATTTTTGCAGACGCTAGGCCCTTGTTCTTGAAATTTTGCAGATGCTAGGCCCTTGTTCTTGAATTTTTGCAGATGCTAGGCCCTTGTTCTTGAATTTTTGCAGACGCTAGGCCCTTGTTCTTGAATTTTCGCAGACGCTAGGCCCTTGTTCTTGAAATTTTGCAGACGCTAGGCCCTTGTTCTTGAATTTTTGCAGACGCTAGGCCCCTGTTCTTGAATTTTTGCAAACGCTAGGCCCTTGTTCTTGAATTTTTGCATACGCTAGGCCCTTGTTCTTGAATTTTTGCAGACGCTAGGCCCTTGTTCTTGAATTTTGCAGACGTTAGGCCCTTGTTCTTGAATTTTTGAAGACGCTAGGCCCTTGTTCTTGAATTTTTGCAGACGCTAGGCCCTTGTTCATGAATTTTTGCAGACGCTAGGCCCTTGTTTTTGCAATTTTGCATATGCTAGGCCCTTGTTCTTGAATTTTTGCAGACGCTAGGCCCTTGTTCTTGCATTTTTGCAGACGCTAGGCCCTTGTTCTTGCAATTTTGAAAACGCTAGGCCCTTGTTCTTGATTTTTTGCAGACGCTAGGCCCTTGTTCTTGAATTTTTGCAGACGCTATGCCCTTGTTCTTGCAATTTTGCAGACGCTAGGCCCTTGTTCTTGCAATTTTGCAGGCGCTAGGCCCTTGTTCTTGAATTTTTTCACTCGCTAGGCCCTTGTTCTTTGATTTTTGCAGATGCTAGGCCCTTGTTCTTGCAATTTTGCAGACGCTAGGCCCTTGTTCTTGCACTTTTGCAGACGCTAGGCCCTTGTTCTTGGATTTTTGCAGACGCTAGGCCCTTGTTCTTGAATTTTTGCAGACGTTAGGCCCTTGTTCTTGAATTTTTGCATACGCTAGGCCCTTGTTCTTGAATTTTTGCAGATGCTAGGCCCTTGTTCTTGAATTTTTGCAGACGCTAGGCCCTTGTTCTTGAATTTTCGCAGACGCTAGGCCCTTGTTCTTGAAATTTTGCAGACGCTAGGCCCTTGTTCTTGAATTTTTGCAGACGCTAGGCCCTTGTTCTTGCAATTTTGCAGACACTAGGCCCTTGTTCTTGAATTTTTGCAGAAGCTAGGCCCTTGTTCTTGCAATTTTGCGGACGCTAGGCCCTTGTTCTTGAATTTTTGCAGACGCTAGGCCCTTGTTCTTGAATTTTGCAGACGCTAGGCCCTTGTTCTTGATTTTTTGCAGACGCTAGGCCCTTGTTCTTGAATTTTTGCAGACGCTATGCCCTTGTTCTTGCAATTTTGCAGACGCTAGGCCCTTGTTCTTGCAATTTTGCAGGCGCTAGGCCCTTGTTCTTGAATTTTTCACTCGCTAGACCCTTGTTCTTTGATTTTTGCAGATGCTAGGCCCTTGTTCTTGCAATTTTGCAGACGCTAGGCCCTTGTTCTTGCACTTTTGCAGACGCTAGGCCCTTGTTCTTGGATTTTTGCAGACGCTAGGCCCTTGTTCTTGAATTTTTGCAGACGTTAGGCCCTTGTTCTTGAATTTTTGCAAACGCTAGGCCCTTGTTCTTGATTTTTTGCAGATGCTAGGCCCTTGTTCTTGAATTTTTGCAGACGCTAGGCCCTTGTTCTTGAATTTTCGCAGACGCTAGGCCCTTGTTCTTGAAATTTTGCAGACGCTAGGCCCTTGTTCTTGAATTTTTGCAGACGCTAGGCCCTTGTTCTTGAATTTTTGCAAACGCTAGGCCCTTGTTCTTGAATTTTTGCATACGCTAGGCCCTTGTTCTTGAATTTTTGCAGACGCTAGGCCCTTGTTCTTGAATTTTTGCACACGCTAGGCCCTTGTTCTTGAATTTTTGAAGACGCTAGGCCCTTGTTCTTGAATTTTTGCAGACGCTAGGCCCTTGTTCAAGAAATTTTGCGGATGCTAGGCCCTTGTTCTTGCAATTTTGCATATGCTAGGCCCTTGTTCTTGAATTTTTGCAGACGCTAGGCCCTTGTTCTTGCAATTTTGCAGACACTAGGCCCTTGTTCTTGCAATTTTGAAAACGCTAGGCCCTTGTTCTTGATTTTTTGCAGACGCTAGGCCCTTGTTCTTGAATTTGTGCAGACGCTATGCCCTTGTTCTTGCAATTTTGCAGACGCTAGGCCCTTGTTCTTGCAATTTTGCAGGCGCTAGGCCCTTGTTCTTGAATTTTTTCACTCGCTAGGCCCTTGTTCTTTGATTTTTGCAGATGCTAGGCCCTTGTTCTTGCAATTTTGCAGACGCTAGGCCCTTGTTCTTGCACTTTTGCGGATGCTGGGCCCTTGTTCTTGGATTTTTGCAGACGCTAGGCCCTTGTTCTTGAATTTTTGCAGACGTTAGGCCCTTGTTCTTGAATTTTTGCATACGCTAGGCCCTTGTTCTTGATTTTTTGCAGATGCTAGGCCCTTGTTCTTGAATTTTTGCAGACGCTAGGCCCTTGTTCTTGAATTTTCGCAGACGCTAGGCCCTTGTTCTTGAAATTTTGCAGACGCTAGGCCCTTGTTCTTGAATTTTTGCAGACGCTAGGCCCTTGTTCTTGAATTTTTGCAAACGCTAGGCCCTTGTTCTTGAATTTTTGCATACGCTAGGCCCTTGTTCTTGAATTTTTGCAGACGCTAGGCCCTTGTTCTTGAATTTTTGCAGACGTTAGGCCCTTGTTCTTGAATTTTTGAAGACGCTAGGCCCTTGTTCTTGAATTTTTGCAGACGCTAGGCCCTTGTTCAAGAAATTTTGCAGATGCTAGGCCCTTGTTTTTGCAATTTTGCATATGCTAGGCCCTTGTTCTTGAATTTTTGCAGACGCTAGGCCCTTGTTCTTGCAATTTTGCAGACGCTAGGCCCTTGTTCTTGCAATTTTGAAAACGCTAGGCCCTTGTTCTTGATTTTTTGCAGACGCTAGGCCCTTGTTCTTGAATTTTTGCCGACGCTAGGCCCTTGTTCTTGCAATTTTGCAGACGCTAGGCCCTTGTTCTTGCAATTTTGCAGGCGCTAGGCCCTTGTTCTTGAATTTTTTCACTCGCTAGGCCCTTGTTCTTTGATTTTTGCAGATGCTAGGCCCTTGTTCTTGCAATTTTGCAGACGCTAGGCCCTTGTTCTTGCACTTTTGCAGACGCTAGGCCCTTGTTCTTGGATTTTTGCAGACGCTAGGCCCTTGTTCTTGAATTTTTGCAGACGCTAGGCCCTTGTTCTTGAATTTTTGCATACGCTAGGCCCTTGTTCTTGAATTTTTGCAGATGCTAGGCCCTTGTTCTTGAATTTTTGCAGACGCTAGGCCCTTGTTCTTGAATTTTCGCAGACGCTAGGCCCTTGTTCTTGAAATTTTGCAGACGCTAGGCCCTTGTTCTTGAATTTTTGCAGACGCTAGGCCCTTGTTCTTGCAATTTTGCAGACACTAGGCCCTTGTTCTTGAATTTTTGCAGAAGCTAGGCCCTTGTTCTTGCAATTTTGCGGACGCTAGGCCCTTGTTCTTGAATTTTTGCAGACGCTAGGCCCTTGTTCTTGAATTTTTGCAAACGCTAGGCCCTTGTTCTTGAATTTTTGCATACGCTAGGCCCTTGTTCTTGAATTTCTGCAGACGCTAGGCCCTTGTTCTTGAATTTTTGCAGACGTTAGGCCCTTGTTCTTGAATTTTTGAAGACGCTAGGCCCTTGTTCTTGAATTTTTGCAGACGCTAGGCCCTTGTTCAAGAAATTTTGCAGATGCTAGGCCCTTGTTCTTGCAATTTTGCAGATGCTAGGCCCTTGTTCTTGAATTTTTGCAGACTCTAGGCCCTTGTTCTTGCAATTTTGCAGACGCTAGGCCCTTGTTCTTGCAATTTTGAAAACGCTAGGCCCTTGTTCTTGAATTTTTGCAGACGCTAGGCCCTTGTTCTTGAATTTTTCCAGACGCTAGGCCCTTGTTCTTGCATTTTTGCAGACGCTAGACCCTTGTTCTTGCAATTTTGCAGACGCTAGGCCCTTGTTCTTGCAATTTTGCAGACGCTATGCCCTTGTTCTTGAATTTTTGCACTCGCTAGGCCCTTGTTCTTTGATTTTTGCAGACGCTAGGCCCTTGTTCTTGAATTTTTGCAGACGCTAGGCCCTTGTTCTTGCAATTTTGCAGATGCTAGGCCCTTGTTCTTGAATTTTTGCAGACGCTAGGCCCTTGTTCTTGAATTTTCGCAGACGCTAGGCCCTTGTTCTTGAAATTTTGCAGACGCTAGGCCCTTGTTCTTGAATTTTTGCAGACGCTAGGCCCTTGTTCTTGCAATTTTGCAGACACTAGGCCCTTGTTCTTGAATTTTTGCAGAAGCTAGGCCCTTGTTCTTGCAATTTTGCGGACGCTAGGCCCTTGTTCTTGAATTTTTGCAGACGCTAGGCCCTTGTTCTTGAATTTTTGCAAACGCTAGGCCCTTGTTCTTGATTTTTTGCAGACGCTAGGCCCTTGTTCTTGAATTTTTGCAGACGCTATGCCCTTGTTCTTGCAATTTTGCAGACGCAAGGCCCTTGTTCTTGCAATTTTGCAGGCGCTAGGCCCTTGTTCTTGAATTTTTTCACTCGCTAGGCCCTTGTTCTTTGATTTTTGCAGATGCTAGGCCCTTGTTCTTGCAATTTTGCAGACGCTAGGCCCTTGTTCTTGCACTTTTGCAGACGCTAGGCCCTTGTTCTTGGATTTTTGCAGACGCTAGGCCCTTGTTCTTGAATTTTTGCAGACGTTAGGCCCTTGTTCTTGAATTTTTGCATACGCTAGGCCCTTGTTCTTGATTTTTTGCAGATGCTAGGCCCTTGTTCTTGAATTTTTGCAGACGCTAGGCCCTTGTTCTTGAATTTTCGCAGACGCTAGGCCCTTGTTCTTGAAATTTTGCAGACGCTAGGCCCTTGTTCTTGAATTTTTGCAGACGCTAGGCCCTTGTTCTTGAATTTTTGCAAACGCTAGGCCCTTGTTCTTGAATTTTTGCATACGCTAGGCCCTTGTTCTTGAATTTTTGCAGACGCTAGGCCCTTGTTCTTGAATTTTTGCAGACGTTAGGCCCTTGTTCTTGAATTTTTGAAGACGCTAGGCCCTTGTTCTTGAATTTTTGCAGACGCTAGGCCCTTGTTCAAGAAATTTTGCAGATGATAGGCCCTTGTTTTTGCAATTTTGCATATGCTAGGCCCTTGTTCTTGAATTTTTGCAGACGCTAGGCCCTTGTTCTTGCAATTTTGCAGACGCTAGGCCCTTGTTCTTGCAATTTTGAAAACGCTAGGCCCTTGTTCTTGATTTTTTGCAGACGCTAGGCCCTTGTTCTTGAATTTTTGCCGACGCTAGGCCCTTGTTCTTGCAATTTTGCAAACGCTAGGCCCTTGTTCTTGCAATTTTGCAGGCGCTAGGCCCTTGTTCTTGAATTTTTTCACTCGCTAGGCCCTTGTTCTTTGATTTTTGCAGATGCTAGGCCCTTGTTCTTGCAATTTTGCAGACGCTAGGCCCTTGTTCTTGCACTTTTGCAGACGCTAGGCCCTTGTTCTTGGATTTTTGCAGATGCTAGGCCCTTGTTCTTGAATTTTTGCAGACGTTAGGCCCTTGTTCTTGAATTTTTGCATACGCTAGGCCCTTGTTCTTGAATTTTTGCAGATGCTAGGCCCTTGTTCTTGAATTTTTGCAGACGCTAGGCCCTTGTTCTTGAATTTTCGCAGACGCTAGGCCCTTGTTCTTGAAATTTTGCAGACGCTAGGCCCTTGTTCTTGAATTTTTGCAGACGCTAGGCTCTTGTTCTTGCAATTTTGCAGACACTAGGCCCTTGTTCTTGAATTTTTGCAGAAGCTAGGCCCTTGTTCTTGCAATTTTGCGGACGCTAGGCCCTTGTTCTTGAATTTTTGCAGACGCTAGGCCCTTATTCTTGAATTTTTGCAAACGCTAGGCCCTTGTTCTTGAATTTTTGCATACGCTAGGCCCTTGTTCTTGAATTTTTGCAGACGCTATGTTCTTGAATTTTTGCAGACGTTAGGCCCTTGTTCTTGAATTTTTGAAGACGCTAGGCCCTTGTTCTTGAATTTTTGCAGACGCTAGGCCCTTGTTCAAGAAATTTTGCAGATGCTAGGCCCTTGTTCTTGCAATTTTGCAGATGCTAGGCCCTTGTTCTTGAATTTTTGCAGACTCTAGGCCCTTGTTCTTGCAATTTTGCAGACGCTAGGCCCTTGTTCTTGCAATTTTGAAAACGCTAGGCCCTTGTTCTTGAATTTTTGCAGACGCTAGGCCCTTGTTCTTGAATTTTTCCAGACGCTAGGCCCTTGTTCTTGCATTTTTGCAGACGCTAGACCCTTGTTCTTGCAATTTTGCAGACGCTAGGCCCTTGTTCTTGCAATTTTGCAGACGCTAGGCCCTTGTTCTTGAATTTTTGCACTCGCTAGGCCCTTGTTCTTTGATTTTTGCAGACGCTAGGCCCTTGTTCTTGAATTTTTGCAGACGCTAGGCCCTTGTTCTTGCAATTTTGCAGATGCTAGGCCCTTGTTCTTGAATTTTTGCAGACGCTAGGCCCTTGTTCTTGAATTGTTGCAGACGCTAGGCCCTTGTTCTTGAATTTTTGCCGACGCTAGGCCCTTGTTCTTGAATTTTTGCAGACGCAAGGCCCTCATAGTGTTGGTGCAACCCTACGGTTTGCACTCGGCTTGTTGTCCGTGTGCGTGTGCGTGCATGCGTGTGTGCATGGAGTGGTATGAGTGCATGAAATAAATATATATTTCATGCTTGTAATGGTGTGCGTATGATGGGTCATGATGTCGAGTGTGTGTGTCGAGTCAATAGCGAGTTATCGCTAACCGCGTGTTAATGCGGTCATTTGTGTCTCGTGCGCGGTTTCTATTTTGTCGTGTGTCCCGTGCGCGGTTTCTATTTTGTCCTGTGTCGAACGTTCGGCGTGTCGCAAGTGTGTGCAGCAGACCCATCAAGAACTCAAGGTTGAGTTTGTGATGAAGAACCCGAGCCTTGGTTACAAGCTTCAAGTGATTTTTCGAAGCTGGCCAAAAGGGTACACCTCAAGATATTGAAGATAGTTACATTATAATGAGTAGTGTAACGTTTCTATGGGTGTAGGCCCTTGTGGAGGGTAGTTTCGAGACCCTTCTTGGTTGGGGACAGTATGGCACTGTTCCCTATCACTGTACCTCGGCTCTTGGGGTTTGTAGGAGCTGGGAGTCCTTCCCAACTCGTAACTCTTCCTAGTTGTTCGTAATTGTGCGTCCTAAGACTATGTTGCTGCCATAGTGCCGTTCGTTCAATCCGACGCTGTGTCATCGATACTTGATGAAATCGTGCGATCTAAATTGCCTATTGTAGGGCACGTTAAGACGCTCCAGATCCAAGTTGAATGAGGTCAATTGGAGCTGCGAACAGATCGCTATGATCGTTTGAAGCCGCTGTGCAGAAATCTGACTGCGCACTCTATCTTTGGTTCTAGGCACATTGAAGCCTATTGGAGCCTATTGTGACTATAACAAGTGGTATCAGAGCGCCTTGGAGCAGCTACGACGATGGCTGGACCTGATAAAGGGGTGGCAGAGGTGCTGGAGGCAGTGGAGAAGCCCAAGCACAAGGCCAAGCCCGTGATTCAGCCGTGGCGCCCGTGCAACCTACTCTTGGGCCTTCAAGGGATGAGCCAAGAGTGTTCGGGCTTGAAAAGTTCAACGGCGACAACTTTGCTGAGTGGTCCTTCAGAATGGAGAATGTGTTCGACCATTATGACCTGCTGGAGGTGATGGAAGGAACGGAGAAGCGTCCCGAGAACGACTCGAAGAAGAGCCCGTGGGTGCGGAAAAGCGCACAAGGCTACCTCCTATTGGGCAAGCGTTGGGGAGCAACCAGATCCGTCACATCAAGCCTTTCCAGCGTGAACCAGAGAAGGGACCAAAGGCATGGGCTGCTCTCAAGGGTGTACACGCTCCTGCAACAGCGGCGGTAGCTGTGGTGTTGGAACGGCAAATGGCGACGCTACGAATTGAAGAAGATGAACCCGTGGAAGAAGGGGTGCAGAAATTTTTGAGCTACAGTGAGCTCCAGAAGAAGACCAAGTTGCTGGCCTTACTCCCAGAGTCGTGGTCCTCGCTCATCATTAACCTCAACCGTGATCTGCCCCGTCTCTCGCTTGAAGACGTGAAGCGCGCAATCCTACAAGAGGACTTCCGCCGCCGTGAGTTGGCGAGTGCGGATGGCGCTGGGGCAGCAAGTGTCGGCCGTGGATATGGCCGAGGAAGAGGCAGAGGACGAGGGGGAGGAAGGTTTGGTGGCAGCAACTTCGGCGGAGGCCGCGGGAATGGCGGATACGGCAGCGACGACAAGAGCTACGGGCGCGGTCGCGGCCGATTCGATGGCGAGTGCCACTATTGCGGCAAGAGCGGACATATGTGGCGCGATTGCTTCAAACTCCCTGAAGGATGGACCCCTGCTCAAGGCCAAGAGGGTGGAGGAGCAGGAGGAGGGAGAGGAAGAGGCCGTGGAGGCCGTGGCGGTCGCGGAGGTGGAGCCGCGAATATGAAGATTGAAGATAACGAGAAGGACTCGAAGGACGATCGGTATCTGGGTCTATTCTACTTCGTGTCGACACAAGTACCAGCTGGTCCCGAGAAGGATGAAGACCTTGAGGAGCCAGCAGCTGTGGGAAAGGTGACCCTACACCCCCTGGACTATTGGGTGATCGATAGCGGCGCTACCTATAGCATGACACCTCGCCCCGACTTGCTCACCGAACTCGAGCCGTCACCGGTGAAGCATGTCACATCGGCTTTGGGGCAGCGAGCAGAGGTGAAAGGCATGGGCAAGGCCATGTTCAAGGGTGCTGATGGAAAGATGGTGGGCCTCAAGAACGTGCTTTGGGTGCCCAGCCTTGCTGCGAACCTGATTTCCGTGCGGCGGTTGGCAAAGGCCGGCATGGACACGAACTCAAAGGGAGCCAAGACCTACACCGCAAGGATTGGCGACCGGATTCTTTGGGACCTTCACGAGGATAGGGATGTCTACAACGAGATGTGGCAGATCCCTGTGGTCCCTATGCCTAAGGAGAGGCAAGTGGCAGCAAGCGTCAGCACCAAAGGTGAAGCGGTTGGTAGCGGCGACGGCGTGAACGGTCGCGCTAAGGAGAACGAGCTCAAGAAGAGCAAACCTGGAGTGACCAGCAAGCTGTGTGACCACAAGGAGAGTGGTGCAGCAGCCAAGGAGCAGCACAAGGGTGAGGAGAACCCCGAGGCAGCAGCGAAGGAGGAGTACGGAGAGAGTATGTGGGGCGCTATTGCGAGCGCGGCATTCTCCAATCCGACTTCGGCTACGGGGGAGTGTGATTGGTTGACTTTGCATCGGCGCATGGGGCATGTGGCCCTGCCCATCTTGCAGCAGCTAGTGAAGAACCAGATGGTTGCTGGCATACGTGTGAAGGGGGAGCCCAATGAGGTGCTTGGCTGCCCGACGTGCATGCAAGCCAAGTTCACCCGATTTCCGTTCTCGAGTGCGGAGACAACGGCAAAGGCACCGCTTGATGAAGTGGTGATGGACGTGGTGGGCCCCTTGAAGCTTGGAGCTGCTGGAGCTGAATATTTCCTCACCATCGTGGATGTTTACACCCACATGACTTGGGTGTATGTGCTGGCCAAGAAGAGCGACGTTGCTGAAACGTTGAAGACCGACTTTCTGCCGATGGTGGAGCGGCAACAAGACCGACTAGTGAAGTCGATCCGCACCGATCGAGGGGGAGAGTTCCTGAGCAAGGAGTTTGGGTTGTGGCTGAAGAAGAATGGCATTCGGCACTCCCTCACCATGCCATACTCCCCTGCAATGAACGGCATCGCCGAGAGGGCGAACCGCACAATCACGGAGGCGGCACGCGGGTTGCTCATTGAAGCCGGGCCACCTGACCATTTCTGGCCTGATGCGGTGCGGAGCGCGTGTGTGGCCAAGAACAGAGTTTTGACTCATGTGGGAGCAGACAAATGGGTGCCCTATGTGGAGTGGCTTGGAAGGAAGCCAAAGGTGGATATGCTTTGGGTGTTCGGGTGCATGTGCATGGCGCTCGTGCCTAAGCATCTTCGGCACAACAAGCTTGGTGCCAAGGCGGTGTGGGCCGTGCACTTGGGCATGGCTCAAAACAGCAAGGGGTGGCTTCTTTGGGACCCATTCACCAAGAAGTTCATGGTAAGTAGGGACTGCAATTTCATGGAGAACTTCATGTACAAGGATTGGAAGGCGGAGAATGAGGCGAAGATAGGCGTGCGGTTTGGAGAAGTGCAGAGTTCCGGGCTGGAGCACGTGGAGCTGCCTTTGGAGCTGAGCAGCGGTAGCACCACCACAAGGCAATCTTCCCTTGTGAATGGGGGAGAGGAGGCCAAGGATGCAGAGGAAGAGGAGGAGGAGGAGGTGCAGCAAGTGAGCGAGCGTGCACCGACACATCCTTCCCGCACTACGAGCGCTCCACGGAACCGAGTCACACCGCAGCAACGCCAAGGCCTTCAAGTCCCTGCAGCTGAAGAAGGAAGGGTCAAGAGAAAAGTTCAGCCCCCTAAGAGGCTGACATATGATGCGCCGGGAGAGCCGGGCAAGACGGCCCTGGCCGGAGCGGCAATGATGGTCGGAGACGACGAGGAGAGTGACTACGAGGAGTGTGCCTTCGCGTTCTTCTCTCCGGTGGAGATGCCGGGAGAACCAGCAACTCTCAAGGAGGCCTTGGAGAGTGGTGATGCTGAGGAGTGGAAGAAGGCAATGGAGAGTGAGCTGAAGAGCATCGAGGAGAACGACACGTACGAATTGGTGGAGCTACCGGAGGGGCGTACGGCGATTACGTCCAAGTGGCTCTTCAAGATCAAGTCCGACGCCGACGGCAAGATCGAGCGCTACAAGTCTAGGCTGGTGGCCAAGGGGTACCAGCAGAAGGAGAATGTGGACTACAAGGAGCTGTTTGCTCCTATGGTGAAGCCGACGACGCTGCGAACCCTACTCGCGGGAGCCGCGATCAAAGGATGGGTGGTGAAGCAGCTAGACATCGTCACGGCGTTTCTCAACGGAATCCTCGAGGAGGAGATTTTTATGGCGCAGCCAGAGGGGTTTGACGATGGCAGCGGCAGAGTGTGGAAGCTGAAGAAGGCCCTCTATGGGCTGAAGCAGGCCCCTAGGCAGTGGTACCTGAAGCTGCGCGAAGTGTTGGAGGAGATCGGCTTCACTCCCTCAACGGCCGATCACTCCTTGTTCATGCTTGGCGAGGGGGAGCAGAGGAGCTTCATGGTGGTCTACGTGGACGACATCCTCATCTTCTCGCCCTCCTCTGACCTTGTGAAGGAGGTGATGCTGAAGCTGCAAGACAAGTTCAAGTGCAAGTCCCTCGGGGACGTGAACTTCTACCTCGGGCTCCACATCGAACGAGACGTGGAGAAGCGGTGCATGCGGGTGCACCAACGGAAGTACCTAGAGGCATTGGCTGCCAACTTTGGGCAGAATGAAGGCCATGTGGCTACTCCATTCCCCTCTGGGTTCAAGTGTGTGAAGGGACCAGAGGAGGAGAGTGTTGGAGAAGAGGAGAGGCGCCGTTTTCACTCATTGGTGGGCAGCCTCATGTACGCGGCAGTCAACACACGACCGGATGTCGCATTTGCTACCGGGCAGCTGGCAAGGGTTGTGCAATGCCCTAATGAGGAGCAGGTAGCAGCTGGAATGAGGGTGGCCAAGTATCTTGGCCAAACACCGACGGTTGGGCTGCAATATTCGGCAGCGGCACAAAGGCGCCAAAAGGGCGCGGATGGTGTTGAACCCGGGCGTTTGTTCCTCACCGCCTACTCGGATGCATCATATGCATCGGAACCAGAGGACATGACTAGTGTGGGAGGCTTCATCTGCTGTGTGGGTGGAGGCCCAACTGCTTGGGAGAGCAAGAAGCAGGTGGACCAAGCATTGAGCTCGGTGGAGTCCGAGTACATGGCACTCTTCCGTGCCGTACGGGAGATTGTGTGGCAGCGGCGTTTGTTGGCTGAATTGGGGGAGGAGCAGCAAGGACCTACTCCTCTCTATTGTGACAGCCAGGGAGCCATTGCTCTAGCTAAGAACCCTGTGCTACACGGCGTGACCAAGCACATGAGGGTGAAGTGGCATTGGACGAGGAGCATGGTGGCCGCAGGTGAAGTTGAATTGCGCTACGTGAAGACGACGGGGCAGCCAGCGGACATGATGACCAAGAGGCTGGTGGAGCAGCAGCATTGGAAGTGTTGCAAGCTGGCTGGGATGGCTCTGAACTTAAAGAGCAAGATCCTACGGCCAACAACCCGAGGGGGAGTTTGTTGGTGCAACCCTACGGTTTGCACTCGGCTTGTTGTCCGTGTGCGTGTGCATGCATGCGTGTGTGCATGGAGTGGTATGAGTGCATGAAATAAATATATATTTCATGCTTGTAATGGTGTGCGTATGATGGGTCATGATGTCGAGTGTGTGTGTCGAGTCAATAGCGAGTTATCGCTAACCGCGTGTTAATGCGGTCATTTGTGTCTCGCGCGCGGTTTCTATTTTGTCGTGTGTCCCGTGCGCGGTTTCTATTTTGTCCTGTGTCGAACGTTCGGCGTGTCGCAGGTGTGTGCAGCAGACCCATCAAGAACTCAAGGTTGAGTTTGTGATGAAGAACCCGAGCCTTGGTTACAAGCTTCAAGTGATTTCGAAGCTGGCCAAAAGGGTACACCTCAAGATATTGAAGATAGTTACATTACAATGTGTAGTGTAACATTTCTATGGGTGTAGGCCCTTGTGGAGGGTAGTTTCGAGACCCTTCTTGGTTGGGGACAGTGTGGCACTGTTCCCCATCACTGTACCTCGGCTCTTGGGGTTTGTAGGAGCTGGAAATCCTTCCCAACTCGTAACTCTTCCTAGTTGTTCGTAATTGTGCGTCCTAAGACTATGTTGCTGCCATAGTGCCGTTCGTTCAATCCGACGCTGTGTCGTCAATACTTGATGAAATCGTGCGATCTAAATTTCCTATTGTAGGGCACGTTAAGACGCTCCAGATTCAAGTTGAATGAGGTCAATTGGAGCTGTAACCAGATCGCTATGATCGTTTGAAGCCGCTGTGCAGAAATCTGACTGCGCACTCTATCTTTGGTTCTAGGCACATTGAAGCCTATTGGAGCCTATTGTGACTATAACACAAAGAAAGGGGTACGGGGGTCACCTCGAGAGGCTCCCACAGCGACTATGCTCATCTCAGCTGCAAGGAGCTCCTTCTCGAGGAGGTCAACGGTGAGAGTGGTGGGGCAGAGGGCTAGGAAGTGATCCCTGACTGAGCGAAGGGAGTCAGGGAGGCGGGTGATCAGGTAGTAGAGGGTGATATACATGGGGGGAGGGTTCGTGGCGCAGAACTCAGCAGGAAGCGCAGCACGGTAGCGGGTGTCGCTAGAGCGGAGGTGTGCAATGAGGTCAGCTACGGTATCAAAGGCGGCGAGGTCAGGGAAAAGGTAGGGGAGCATGAGGCGGCTAAGGGCAGCAGAGGCAGGGGAGGAGTAGCGTGCAACGACAGCATCGAACAGGGTCTTAGCGGTCTTAAACTGAGTGAAGTGCGCACGCTCAGCAGACGGCAGGTGACTACGCACAGCAAGGCGGGCAGCAGCATCGCGGGTGTTCCAGCGAGAGCGCACAGTAGCATCAGCATCAGCAGCAGGTTGGGGGGAAGCACCAGACGTGAGGTCATGCAGCGAGACATCGTCTTTGCTATCACACTGCAGGAAAAGCTGCAAGTCGTCAAGCCAGACCTCAAAGTCTATCGCCCGACCCTCAGCATCGAAGGTAAGCACAGCAGGACTAGCCATGGCAGCAGGCGGAGCAGGCTAGTAGCAGCAGTAGAAGAAAGCGAGCAGGAGCAGTAGCAGTAGCAGTAGAGGCACGGCTCGGCGATGCGCTTACCAGGGGCGGGCTGGAGAAGCCCGCAAGCGGTGGGGCAAGGCCGAGGTGCCCGAGCTGGGTCAGGGCCGCACCAGGGCGGTAGAGCAGGGCCGGGACGGCGGCGGGGGCTGCTACTAAACGGCGGCAGCTGCAGAGGGGCGGCTGCTCCAAGGGCGGCTGTCAGAAATAACTGAGCAGGAATGAATGAACTAGAACAGAGTTTGGTACAAGTAGTAAACCCTAACTTTGTGTACCCCCTAAGGTGTAACCCACTACAGCCTAGACAATATAAACATGCAATGTTTGACACACCCCCATAGGCGCAGTGGGAGACAACCACAGGGTCACAAGACCAGTCAAAGCAAAGTAAAGCAAGCTCAGGGTGGATCTCAAGGATTCCACACAAATTCCGAGCACAAGCAAGTGGTCTCAAGACCAGTTCACATGCAGGTTTATAACAAAGCAAGAGATACAGTGATCACAACCTAGCAAAAGTAAACAAGTAGGCATATATATATAGTGATCACAGTACAAGCAAGGTCAAGAGGTAAGCAAGTGATTCCCAGTAGGTACAAGGCCTAGTAGAGTGCAAAAGCGCTGATGGTCACAAGGCTGAAGCGCCTTGGTGAACACATCAGCAGTGTTGGCCTCCGTGGCCACGTAACGCAGACAAAGCTGACCACGCTGCTGCAGCTCTCGAGCAAGGAAGTACCGCAGAGCGATGTGCTTCGTTCTGTGCTCCAGTCTGTGCTCCTCACACAAGGCAATGGCAGCCTTGTTGTCGACGTACAGCACTGGAGGAGAACGAGGCCGCTCTCCGAGGTCGGTCAGCAGGTAGGTCAGCCAGCGTAGTTCCTGAGCAGCCATGGCTGTGGCGTAGATCTCAGCCTCACAACTGGAGCTGAGAACAGAAGAAGAGCGAGTAGAACGCCAAGAAACTGAGCCAGAGCCAAGGCTGAAGGTGTAACCCTGGGACGACCGCTGAGTAGCCTGGTCGTCTGCCCAAGAAGCGTCTGAGTGCCCTGTGAGAACAACCCGGTCTCGCCCTCCAAGCACAAGCCCCATGCCCGACGTACTGCACAAGTAGCGCAACACCCTCTTAGCAGCATCCATGTGCTCCTTCCGGTGACGGCCAGGAGCGACATAGCGTGCTAGGATGCTAAGAGGGTATGCAAGGTCAGGTCGAGTGCAGGTCATCAGGTACATGAGGCAGCCCACAAGCTCTGGATACGGGCCACTCGGCTCTACGGACTCATTCGAAGGCAGAGCTGAGAGCGAGTGACCGGTAGGCAGAGGAGTGGACTGAGGCGAGGAGTACGTGAAGCGGAAGCGCTGGAGAACCTGCTGCACCATGTGTGACTGAGTCAGGGTGATGGTGCGCCGTGCTCTGTCCCGGGTGATCCGCAAGCCAAGATAGCTCGTCAGCTCACCCAGGTCTGTGCACGTGTGTCTCCTCTGCAGCTCCGACTTCACGTGAGCGAGTGCCGCGGTGTCAGCAGTGGCAAAGACCAAGTCGTCGACGTACACGAGGATGTAGAACGGCGGCAGCGAGGTGTCGGTGCGTAGAAACAGCGACGGGTCAGCAGTAGAGGGAGCGAACCCAAGAGCCGCAAGTGTCGTCCTCAGTGTGTCGTGCCACTCACGTGGCGCCTGGCGGAGACCGTAGACCGGCCGCTGAAGCCTCCACTGGGTGCCAGGAGGAAATGACCCAGTGAAGCCAGGGGGGCGGCGCAGCCAGATCTCCTCGTGCAGGCTGCCCTGCAAGAAAGCAGTGCTGAAGTCAAGAGAGTGAAGCTCGTAGTCGCGGTGAGCGGCTATGTGCAGCAGCACCCGAAGAGTAGTCATCTTCGGGGTGGGGGAGAAGGTCTGAAAGAAGTCTACTCCCTCTCGCTGACTGAAGCCTCGAGCCACGTAGCGCGCCTTGAAGACAGGTGGAGAACCCGGCGGCCGCTTCACCCTGAAAATCCACATGCCACTGACGATGTTCGCCCCAGGAGGGGGAACCTCGTCTACGTAGGTGCCTGTGGACTTCCAGGAGGCCATCTCTGCGTCCATGGCTGTCTGCCACTGAGAGGAGTAGGGACCCGCCATCGCCTCAGCATAAGAGCGTGGGGTCGGGATGTCTGGTGCATCCGGGTCTCCCTCAGGGGCAACTAGCAAGGACACGAGACGGGGCAAAGCAGCAGCAAGGCAGTGGAACTCCTCCTGTCTGTCCTCAAGGACGTCCGTGCCGAGGGCACACTCACCCCCGACGGACGGAGGACAGGCAGACGCAGACTCAGACCTAGCGACAAGGCTGGCAGCGTAGTCTAGGCGACAGCGAGCAGCAAAGTCAACCAACTCAGCGACCAGAGCAGACGCAGCAGAGGACTCAAAGGTCGGGTCAGTGACAACTGTAGCGAGGAGACGCGTAACAGTGGGACTGGCAGCACGACGGGAGTCAGACTCCGGGTCAGGAAGAGTAGGAAGAGAGGACGCAGGAGGAGACGGCAGCGGGACACGCTGCGGAGCAGTGGAGGGACGCAGAGTCATGTAGTGAGTGCCAGGGACAGGAGGAGGACGCTCACGCGGGACACGACGACCAGTGCGAGCAGTACGAACAGGCGACGCAGGACGAGACTCAGGCTCACGACGCTCTGTAAGACCTCCTGTGGGACCAGCGTAAGGGGAGGGAGCAGGGAGAGGCGAGGCAGGCGGTAACTGTGACTGCGGCTGGACAGGCAGAGGACACTCGACGGAGGGAGGAGGACTAGGAGGAGGAGCCTGACCAAGAACCTGCTGAAGGAGCGGTACGAAGTACGGTCGCGGCCGCGCAGCGTCTCCAGAAGCAGCAGGGACACCAGTGGCAGCCCCAACGCCCGAGTCCTCAGCACCAGCAGCAGCTCCAACGCCCGGGTCCTCAGCACCAGTAGGAGCTCCAACGCCCGAGTCCTCAGCACCAGCAGCAGCGCCACCGGTCGGGTCCTCAGCACCAGCAGCAGCTCCAACGCCCGGGTCCTCAGCACCAGCAGCAGGGCCACTGGTCAGGTCCTCAGCACCAGCAGCAGCGCCACCGGTCGGGTCCTCAGCACCAGCAGCAGCTCCAACGCCCGGGTCCTCAGCACCAGCAGCAGCTCCAGCCCCCGGGTCCTCAGCACCAGCAGCAGCTCCAGCGTCCGGGTCCTCAGCACCAGCAACAGCACCACCGCTCGGGTCCGCAGCACCAGGAGCACCACTACGAAGACTGCAGCGCCGCGTGTACCACTCGCGGATCACCTGAATGGGGGGGAGCTCCTGGGTAGGAGGGGAAGTACCGGGACGAGCTCCAGAAGCACCTCTCCGGAGGCGGCAGTACTCGAGGTACCTCTCCTGCAGCTGCTGGGAGGAGAGGGCTCCTCCAGGTGGAGCACGCTCAGGCTCAGCACCCCCAGACTCAGCACCCCCAGACTCAGCACCCCCAGTCTCAGCACGTCCAGACTCAGCACCCCCAGGCTCAGTACCTCCAGGCTCCGCACCTCCAGGCTCCGCACCTCCAGGCTCAGCACCCCCAGGCTCCGCACCTCCAGGCTCAGCACCCCCAGGCTCCGCACCCTCAGACGCAGCACTCCCAGGCTCAGCACCCCCAGACGCAGGACGCGAGTCAACAGCTACCTCGACAGGCTCACCCGGGTCTACCTGGGACACACCTGAGGGAGCGGCACCCTGAGGGGGGAGGGGGTCTGGTACCTCAGCACCTGGAGCGAGGAAGAGAGGTGGGGGGGGGAGCGGGGCAGTGCGGTAGGGGAAGAGGCGGTAGAAGGGGACGGACTCGTCAAAAGTGACGTCCTGAGAGGCCAGAACCCGGCGCGAGGTGACGTGGTAAAACTGCCATCCAGGCGCGTCGGGAACAAAGCCAAGAAAGACACAGGGAACAGCGCGACGCGAGAGCTTGTCCGCGGACGTGTCGCGGACAAAAGCTCGAGATCCCCAGACCCGGAAACGCGACGCATCGCCAACCTCTCCCGTCCACCGTAGAGTCGGGGAAGTCTCCGGCAAGGAGACACGGGGCCAGAGGTTGAGCTGATGCGCTGCGTACCGGACCGCAAACGGCCACAGAAAGTGGGGAGCAGCCGCATGGGTCAGGGAGGTACGAGCGACCTCCATGACTAAGCCAATGCGGCGCTCAGCAACCCCATTCTGCTGTGGAGAGGCCGGAAGCGTGTACGACTGCTCAATGCCGTGCTCAGCACAGTAGGCTGCCAAGAGGTCGGAGGCGAACTCACCACCCCTGTCAGAGTGCAAGCGCAGGACAGGAAAGTCCGAGTGAAAGCGCTTGGCTAGCTGGAGACGGGCTCGGCTGATCCAGGGGATCAAAACACCAGGGACGTCACCCTTGGCGCGCAAGGGGAAGACCGTGGTGTAGCGCGAGTAGTCGTCAACAACTATCAGGAAGTACCTCTCCTGACCCTGACCACGGACGCGGGCTGGGCCCCACACGTCCATGTGGAGCGTCTGCAGGGGAGCGGTCGTCGGGGGAAAGGAGGAGGAGTGAGGAGCGGCGCGCTGCCGCCCCTCGACACAGGGAATGCAGTCAGGAGCAGGGGAGTCAGGAAGGGGAGGGAGCACCCTGGGAAGACCAGCAACAAGGTCCCGTTTGTGCATGGCCCGCAGGCGCTGCACAGACGGGTGACCAAGGCGGTGGTGCCAGAGGACGGTGTCGTTCGCCAGAGAGCGACACGAGCAGGGGGCGGACAGCTGACCTGACGCTGACGCAGACGCAGCTACCTGAGGGGACTCAGTGGTCAGTGTGTACAGGTCAGACCCCGGCTCTCGAGTGAAAGTAGCCAGGTGGCGGCCCGTCCGAGCACACGTGCAGTGAGTCACACGCTCGTAGGCAGGGGTGAACTGGTGAACACCCGAGTCCTGGAGCGCACTACCTGCCACCAAGTTCGTGGAGAACGAGGGGAGGTAGAGACCTGAGAGCTTGCCGGACGGAACCGCTGGACACGGAAGGGTGGTGGAGGAGGTCGCAAGGACCGGACCCCCAGAGGGGTCAGCAAGAGAGACAGCAACCGGCCGAGCTAGAGGCTCAAGGACAGTGCGGTCACGAAAGAAAGAGCGAGAAGCACCTGAGTCAAGTGTGAAGGTGTGCAGTGCTGCAGTCGACTCAGTACCAGGGGGCACAGACGCACAAGCACCTAGAGCAGCAGCGGGGCTGGCCTGAATGCCCGGGTCGGGCGGAACACGCAAGTACTGAGCACCCTCTCCACTAATAGACATCGCATACATGGCAGTGAGAATAGCATCAAAGTCAAGTGCCCAAATATCAACACCCTTCCTGAGCAGATCAGCCCAGCGCGGCAGTTCACCCCCACCAGGAAACTGAGTGCGCCACGCATCGTTGAGGCGGGCGAAGCAGCGCTCCGTCTGGTGCGGCCCCCCACACGTCTGGCCAGTGCGGTCACCTGTACGAATAACGTACTGGCAGGTGACGCTGCGCCGCGCATACCACTCACGGGCGGCCTGAAGGGTCGGGGCAGGCTGCTGACTCTGACCGCCCCCCGGGCCTCCACGACCACCACCCCCTCCGCCTCCGCCCCGGCCACCTCCACCCCTGCCGCTGCCACGACCACCTCCGCCTCCGCTGCCACCTCCGCCCCTGTCACCACTCCCAACACCGCTGTCACCTCCACCACCGCCGCCACTAGCCTCTCCAGTCGCACCTCCACCGCCACCACCTCCACCCCCGCCTCCTCCGCCACCACCCCCACTCCTGCCACTCCTGCCCCTGCGTCGTCCGCCTGAAGCAGACGCAGCCCCGACCTTCTCAGCACCAAGGAGGTCGACAGCAGCAGCAGAGGCGACAGAGGGGAGGAGGGGGGAAGGGGAGCACCCCTCGAAGAAGGGGCCGCGGGGGTCGCCACGAGAGGTGCCTACAGCGACGATACTAGCCTCGGCTGCAAGCAGTTCCTTCTCGAGGAGGGCTATGGTGAGCTCAGTGGGGGAGCGAGAGAGGAACTGGTCCCTGACAGGGCGCAGAGAGTCAGGGAGGCGGGTGACAACGTGGTAGAGAGTGATCCAGAGCGGGGGGGGGTTGCTAGCGAGGAACTCATCAGGCATGGCAGCGCGAAAGCGAGCCTCACTAGTCTTAAGGTGGGTGATGAGGTCTGCGACAGTGTGAAAAGAGGCTAGGTCGGGGAACAGGTAGGGGAGAGTGAGGCGGCCTAGTGTGGCAGAAGCGGGTGAGGAGTAGCGGGCCACTACAGCTGTGTAGAGGTCCTTAGCAGTCTTGCACTGGCCGAAGTGCTCGCGCTCATCTAGCGGCAGGGAGTTGCGAATAGCAAAGCGAGCGTGCGCGTCACGGGTCTGCCACTGTGAGCGCTCAGCTGGGGGGGCAGTAGCGAGTGGGGCGGTCGCATGGCCAAGAGCGTGGTCGTACAGTGTAATATCTTCCTTGGCAGTGAGCTGTAGGAAAAGGTGCAGGTCATCTAGCCAGGTTTCGAATTTGACCGGACGGCCCTCGGCGTCGAAAGCTAGAACAGGAGGACTAGCCATAGCGACAGCGGCAGTAGTAGAAGCAGTAAAGTCACTGAACAGGCGTGCGCAGGGTCAGCAGGGCCGGTGGGGCCTACGGACTGTAGTGGCGCACAAGCAGCAGTAGCAGGAAGTGTAGTAGTAGGATCTGCAGTGGTGCACAGGCGCAGCAGGCGGCAGCGAGAGCCGGCGCAGCAGGGGCGGGCTCAGCAGCGGTGATACGCGGGCGGCAGCGGGCGCAGCAGCGGCGGTGCGCGGGCGGCGGCGGGCTCAGCAGCGGCGGTGCGCGGGCGGCGGCGGGCTCAGCAGCGGCGGTGCGCGGGCGGCTGCGGGCTCAGCAGCGGCGGGCCGGGAGCAGTGCGGGCAGCGTGCGGGCCGGCGGCGGTCAGCGCACGAGCCGCGCAGGCTCAGCGCGGGCTGCGCGGGCTGCTCGCGGGCTGCGTAAGCGGGTCGCGGGCGGCTCGCGGGGGTTCGCGGGCAGGTCGCGGGCTGCTCGCGGGCAGTTCGCGGGCTGTGCGCGGGCTGCGCGGGCTGGTCGCGGGCTGCGCAGGCGGGTCGCGGGCTGTGCGCGGGCGGTTCGCGGGCTGTGAGCGCGGCGCGCTGT
Organism: Closterium sp. Yama58-4; assembly: GCA_947470075.1. NCBI lineage: Eukaryota > Viridiplantae > Streptophyta > Zygnematophyceae > Desmidiales > Closteriaceae > Closterium > Closterium sp. Yama58-4. Next base: position 27,231 of record CANIUD010000133.1, read on the forward strand.
GCGGTTCGCGGGCGGCGTGACGGGGCCGATCGGGGCGCTAAGGGGCGACGCGACGGGGGCCGTGAGAGGCCGCTAGGAAAAAAAAAATTTCGACGGGGCCGCAGGGCCGCTAGATCGTGCTAGATCGACGGGGCCAGCGGGGCCGGAAACAAGCGAAGGTAAGCAGGTAGGTAAGTCGGTGGGCCCTAAGAACAGTCCTAGCGAAGGACCTGCTCTGAAACCATGTCAGAAATAACTGAGCAGGAATGAATGAACTAGAACAGAGTTTGGTACAAGTAGTAAACCCTAACTTTGTGTACCCCCTAAGGTGTAACCCACTACAGCCTAGACAATATAAACATGCAATGTTTGACAGCGGCTCCTCCAGGGGCGGCTGCTGCAGAGGGGTGGTTGCTCCAGGGGCGGCTTCTCCAGGGGCTGCTGCTCCAGGGACGGCTGCTGCAGAGGGGCGGCTGCTCCAGGGGCGGCTGCTCCAGGGGCGGCTGCGCCTGGGGCGGCTGCTGCAGAGGGGCGGCTGCTCCAGGGGCGGCTGCTGCAGAGGGGCGGCTGCTCCAGGGGCGGCTGCTGCAGAGGGGCGGCTGCTCCAGGGGCGGCTGCTGCAGAGGGGCCGCTGCTCCAGGGGCGGCTGCTTCAGGGGCTGCTGCTGCAGGGGCGGCTGCTTCAGGAGCTGCTGCTGCAGGGGCGGCTGCTCCAGGGGCCGCAGGAGGCCGTCACAGCAGTGGCGGCGGCGGCTTCACGGCAGCAGCTGCGGCGGCGGCCGATCGAGGCGGAAGCAGCAGCGGCAGCAGGCGCGACGGCCGCTGCTGCGAAGGCGGCGACGAAGGGGCGCCGAGGCGGCAGGGCGGCAGAGCCGCGGAGGGGCCGTGAAGGGGCAGCGGAGAGCCGCGGACGGCCGCGAAAGGGCCGCGCGAGGGCCACGAAAGGGCCGCGCAAAGGCGCGCGAGGGCCACGGAAGGGCCGCGTGAGGGCCGCGGGGCGACGCGACGAGCGTAGCGCGCGCGGGGCAGAGCGGGCAGAGGAGCGCGCGAAGAAAAAAAAAATGCGAGCTGTAGCAGTGACGCGCGGCCAGCAGGGGCAGCGCGACGCGTAGTAGGGTAGGGCGGGCGCGGGGTAACGCGGTAACCGCAGGTGATTTTAAGGTGGGCCCAAATAGAACATGTACTAAGGTCCTAAGGACCTTCTGCTCTATACCATGTTAGAACCTTAGGCAAGAATGGATTAATTGGGTAAGGGTTTGGGGTACAAGAAAGAGAATGTCGAGAAAGTTTGTGTACCCCCTAGTGCTAAACCCCATACAGCCTAGACATCCTAAACAAGCACATATATATATAATTTGACACTCGTCTGGGCCTATTGCCAAGCCAACAAGGGCGTGGGAGGGTTGCGAGCATCATCGGTCATCGGTGCTCGCGAATGAACAGCGCCCGCTGCACTTCCTCCACATGTGCGGATCTGTCCGAGTTTTGGGGCTGGAAGCGCTCGTTCCGAGCGTTTTTCTTCCGCCGGGTCACGTGGCTGCGCTTGTCTAGGCCTATCACCAAGCCAGCAAGGGCGTCGGAGGGTTGCGAGCAGGCCCCAAATTTCAAGGGTATTTTACCCTTTTTGCCCTGATGGTAGGCCACTTTTTGGCAGTTACCCTTTTGAAATCAGGGTATGGAAATTTTTACCCTAGTGAAGTCAGGATACGATATAAAGTACTCTTGAAGGATTTTTAGTTACACTGACTGTATCAGGGTAGGGGCTCAATTACCCTTTTACTGGAACTCTGTTTTACCGAGGATTCCGCCACAATACGCGCCAAGGCAAAATGCACCACGTTCCCACTGGACCATTTGTTCGGTACACCCACTGGCGCGCCAATTTAGAAGCAGTGCGGATGCACGCGCACACCTACGATTGGTCCGTTGAGCAACACCAAAGCCAACGCACCTGGTTTTATGGCGTTCCCAAAGCATCGCTCAATGCCAACGTTGCCGAATTGCGTGCCAGGTGGGTTTCGTGCTGTCGTTTGCACCACCTGGCAGTCATTGTGGTTTTGCAGCCTCTGCCATGCAGTTCCCGCGGTGTGCGGAAACCGTGCTGCCTGAGGTCCCTTGGGCTTTGTGATTCCCAAGGGGTCTCTCAGACTCTCGCCATTCTCTCACTTTTAGCGTAATAGTGAAGATTGTGTGCAAGAAATTTTAGTGAGTAGTAACTGTTGGTGTAGTAAATATTTGTGCGTAGGAAACAGTGTATGGGATATATTACCCTGCTGACATCAGTGTACAAGATTTTTTAGGCTGCTACAATCAGTGTACGTGAAAACTTACCCTACGAGTCAGGGTACGGGGGGCCTGCCACCCTGATTTGAAAGAGTGAGCTAAAACCTATTTTGGGCCCTGGCTGCGAGCATCATCTGCCATCGGCGAATTAAGAGCGCCCGCTGCACTTCCTGCACATGTGCGGATCCGTCCGTGTTTTGGGGCTGGAAGCGCTCGTTCCTGTTAAACAGGCTAGGCGAAAACGAGAAATAGGCAAAGAGGAATTTCACTAGCAAGCAGTTGAGTACATATAGGAAACCCTAATTCGGGTTGTACTCGCTATAGAGTACCCCACTGCAGACTAGACAAACATCACATTCTGACACACCCCCATAGTCAAAGTGGGGTACAATCAATACAACAAGCAGGCAGAGCAGTAGTTCACAATTATAAGCAAAGCTAGCGGCTAGCACAGAGAGCAAGTGAGGAGGAGGAGAAACTGTGGGGGCGAGAAGATGGGAGGCGACGGCTGAAGCTGCAGACACACAGGCAGCAGGAGTGCGTAATACTGTCGCTACCAGGCTAAACCCGGACTACACGGCGACAGACGCAGCTGGCTCGCTGTGCTCCCAGGAGTGCTCACACTGTAGCTACCGGGCGCAGAGCCCCGGACTACTCAGGCCACAGGGGGTCGTGGCTCTCTGGACTACCAGGAGTGCTCACACTGTGGCTACCGGGCGCAGAGCCCCGGACTACTCAGGCCACAGGGGGTCGTGGCTCTCTGGACTTCAGCGGCTGTAGACGACTAGTCGGCTACCTCCGGTCAACCTCCCCCAACTGTCCCACACCCCGTTCACACACTCCCTGTTGAACCACTAGCACCGCTCACACGCCACCCCCCTCGTACCACTCCGACGGCTCCAACACATCCACCCCCCTCAGCGGTAGCTGCAGCAGTGGGAGACGGAGGAGGAGGAGGAGGAGCAGGGGACGGCTCACACACACGGCACCCCCATACTCTCCACCCCCAAACCCTAACACAGGAACGCGGGCAGCAGCAGGGGTGGGGCGCCGTCAAAAGCTCGGGGGACGGCATGCGGCACTGGGACAGGCTGCCCGGGGCGCGCACGGGCCTGGCGCAGGCCGGACGAACCGCGCGCGGGCTGCCCGGGCCGCGCGCGGGCCTGGCGCAGCCCGTACGGGCCGCGCGCGGGCCTGGCGCAGGCCGTACGGGCCGCGCGCGGGCTGTACGGGCCGCGCGCGGGCCTGGCGCAGCCCGTACGGGCCGCGCGCGGGCCTGGCGCAGGTCGCGCGGGCCGCGTCGGGCGACGGGGGGCGACGCGCGGGTCGCGGGGCGACGCGACGGGCTCCGGCGGGGGGCGACGCGACCGTCGACGGGGGAGAAAACCGCCGCGCGCCCCGAGCGCGCGGCGGGAAGAAAAATCGCCGCACGCCCGGAACGCGCGGCAGGCAGGAAACAGCAGGAAACAACAGCGGAAGCTTCTGGTGGGACCACCCACAGGATCGACCCAGGAGGGTCGACCTGCTCTGATAGCATGTTAAACAGGCTAGGCGAAAACGAGAAATAGGCAAAGAGGAATTTCACTACCAGCAAGCAGTTAAGTACATATAAGAAACCCTAATTCGAGTTGTACTCGCTATAAAGTACCCCACTGCAGGCTAGACAACCATCACATTCTGACACTTCCGAGCGTTTTTCTTCCGCCGGGCCACGCGGCTGCATTTGTCTGTGCCCATTGCCAAGCCAGTAAGGGCGTGGGAGGGTTGCGAGCATCATCGATCATCGCAAATGACACGGGGTTGGGTACATGCAAGCGGCGCGACTCGAGAAATCAGGGTTGTGGCACAAAAAGCGGCGGTTGGGTACATCCCCTAATACCAGTAAAGACAGGTACCCTATACGACCTATCTCTTATTCTCTAACAAAACTACGGTACACAACTGTGCAGGCCCAGGCGCGCACGCACCACTATAAATACATCTACACTACCGTACAGCATCGGTGCACAACAAAACAATAACGCTTCCCACACTGATGCCACACAGGCCTGCCAGCGGCTCTCCCCCCTCACCCGACGCCTCATCCAGCCTGGGGCGGCGGCGCGGGGTCCTTGATGTCAACGAGCTCGAGGTTCTCAGCGAGCGTGGTCATGTCGGGGCGCAGCCCGGGGTCGTCGTGGATGCAGTGCTTGCCCAGGATCGCCATCTTCACCGCGCCCGCCTTGCTGAACTCGCCCTTCAGCTGCGGGTCCACCAGCAGGTTCAGGTCCGGCCGCCGCTGCGACAGGAACGGCCGGATCCACGTGGTCAGGCTGTCGTTGCCGCTCTCGCCTGTTGTGCGCCGCCCTGTCAGCAGCTCCAGCAGCAGCACTCCAAACGCATACACGTCACTCTTCTTTGTCAGCCGCCCTGCACTCGTGCGCACACAGGGGGGAAGGGGACCGCACAGGGGCATGCCGGGGTGAGCGCACTCCAGAGCCAGACCATGCACAGTGGGGTGTGGGGTGCACGTGGAGGGAGTGTGGGGTGCATGTGGAGGGAGTGTGGGGTGCATGTGGAGGGAGTGTGGGGTGCACGTGGAGGGAGTGTGGGGTGCATGTGGAGGGAGTGTGGGGTGCATGTGGAGGGAGTGTGGGGTGCATGTGGAGGGAGTGTGGGGTGCATGTGGAGGGAGTGTGAGGTGCACGTGGAGGGAGTGTGGGGTGCACGTGGAGGGAGTGTGGGGTGCATGTGGAGGGAGTGTGGGGTGCATGTGGAGGGAGTGTGGGGTGCATGTGGAGGGAGTGTGGGGTGCATGTGGAGGGTGTGGGGTGCATGTGGAGGGAGTGGGGGGTGCTTGTTGAGGGAGCAAGGCAGACATAAGATGAAGACGCAGAAACGAGGCCGGAGGGCGGGAAAGTGAGCGAGTGGGTAAGAACAGGGAAGCAGAAGGGCATAGGAAGAGGAAGGGATGAGAGGATGGAAGAAGAGGGGCGGGGAAAGAACAGCGGTGGGGACGAGCAGAGAGTGGGGCGAGGAAGCAGGAGGGGAGGACGGAGGAAGCAAGTGACGCAAGCAGGAAGGTGCAAGGGGCGTAGCAAGCAGGGAGGGTGGCAAGGTTGGAGGGGGAAGGGGAGGAATGGGGAGGGTAAGGTACCGGTTTCCATGTAGGTGGGGTCGAGGTAGCCCAGCGTGCCCATGACTCGCGTCGAGATGTGCGTCTCCCCCCCGTCCGGCCCCGCCCGCGCCATGCCAAAGTCCGTCAGCCGCGCCGAGTAGTCCTGCCATCCACCGCACACCCGTGGCCGCGCGTGCCACCCATGTGCCGCGTGTGGCAGCCACGTGGCGGGGTCAAGGGGGAAGCATTGATGAATGCGATGCGGCGGCATGGGGGGCGCGGGGGCGGGCTCAGCAGCAGCAGGGCAGCTGTGGAGCAGTGGGCGCGGGTAAGAGAATCAAAAGGCGCGTCCCAATCGCCGTGTGTGAAGCAACGCGCTCAGCCGTTCAGCGCAGTGGAGCGACGAGCTACGCACTGCCCTCGGCGAGGAGGGGAGGATGCTGCACGGACCTGCGCCCTCACAGCCCCTCACAGCCCCTCACAGCCCCTCACAGCCCCTCACAGCCCCTCACAGCCCCTCACAGCCCCTCACAGCCCCTCACAGCCCCTCACAGCCCGTGACCGTGATTGGGTGGTACCTCGGCGAGCAGGATGTTGCACTGACCTCGGCGAGCAGGACTGACCTCGGCGAGCAGGATGTTGCACTGACCTGGGCGAGCAGGACTGACCTCGGCGAGCAGGATGTTGGAGGCCTTGAAGTCGCGGTGGATGATGTTGCTCTCGTGCAGATACGCCAACCCCTTCGCCGCGTCCAGCGCTATGCGCACGCGCTGCTCCCACGACAACACGTACTCCTCCGCTGCTCACCAGCACACGCGCACACACACGCGCACCCGCACACATGTTCAACCACACGCGCACCCACACCCACACGCAACCGCACGCGCCCATGTGCAACACACGCGCCCATGTGCAACACACGCGCCATGTGCAACACACGCGCCCATGTGCAACACACGCGCCCACGCCCACGCGCAACCAGACACACAGCACGCCCACCACACGCACGCCACGCCGAGAATGCGAGAAAATGAACTTAAGAGGGATTGCCTTGCAGCACGCGCCGACGGCGACGACGGGGAAATAGCAGGACGGCGCGATGGCAGGACAAGGCGGGGGAGGCGGAAGGCGCGTACGTTCGAAGAGGACGTCGTCGAGCGAGCCGTTGGGGCAGAGCTCGTACATGAGCAGCGCCTCGCCCTTCTCCGCGCAGTACCCCACCAGCCGCACCAGGTTCGGGTGCCGCAGCTTGTCCAGTAGCAGCACCTCCGCCTGCCGCCCGCCCACCCCCGCCCCCCATACGCAATGCGCGCGCGTCAGTCAAGCGCGCACAGACTGGTTACGACACGACACACACGACCATGCAGTCGCGTGGCAAAAACGAGAGCGGGGAGTGAAGGGCATAGCAACGAGGCAGAGCGTGCGCGACAAAGCAGGGAGGACGGGGGTGCGCGCGAGGGGGGGGTGGGTGGGTTGCGCGCACCAGCCACTCCTCGTAGCCCTGGAAGCTCTCCGGGTTGAGCTTCTTCACCGCCACCTGCGTGCGCACCACCTCGCCCCCCCCGCCTCGCCCCGCCGGCGCCTCCTCCCACACGCCGCGGTACACCTTGCCGAAGCTGCCCTCCCCTAGAACGCCGTTCTCGTCGAAGTTGTTGGTAATCGTTAGAAACTCCTTCAGCTTCAGCCGCCGCGCTGGCGGCGGCCCTGTTCCCCCACCTGGGTCCGCCCCTAGCCCTGATGTGGAGCTCTTTAATTTGGATAACGCCGCGCTCGAGCCGCCGCTTTTCATAGACCTAGGAGCCCCAGATGATGTGGATTGGCTGCCCTCTGCACATGGGACGGCAAGGGGGGCGGTGAAGAACGGTGATACGGTGTCGGGAGCGGTAAGAGCGGCAACAAACACTGCATCGCGAGTGGCACGGGCGTCGTTAGAAACGACCGCGTGCGATACGCAGCGCTACGAGGAAGCATTGGCGCTGACCTGCGGGCTTGGACGACGGCGCTGTTGGCGCCTCGACCTCGACGGACAGGAAGCAGCCCATGCCGGCCCGCGCCTCTCCTCCACCGCGCGCTCACACGTCACGCATGCCACGCGCCGCTATACGTTCGATGAAACCCTAAAAGCAGGTATCTTGCAAACTAAATAAAAGGCTACAGTGGTAGCAGTAGTAGCAAGAGAAGCGGTGAGCATAGAACTAGGCTAGGAAACGGTACGATGGTGGTGAGTGAAGACGACTTGAATGGTGCTGTGAGGGTTTGAGGTGAGGGCAGGGCCGCAGGGGTAGCTGGGCGAGGCCAGTAGGCGACGTTGTGTGCGTCGCAGGGGGAAGCGAAATGTGGACGAAGCGGATGCGACGTGAAAAGGCGGGATGGCTCTCAGCCAGTCGTGGCTGGCGACTGCAATCGTCGCAGGGGGGCTGGACGTGGGGCGCCTGGGGCAAACCCAAGGCACGGGGAAACGTACGCAATTGGTTGACCTGTTTCCGATATATCCAACCTCGATGTTGCGTCGAAAGCATGCCGTAAATTTGAAAACTCGAACCACTCATTTCACCTCATAGAAATTCGAAAGAACGAGTCTAAAATTCCTCTCCGTAAGCCCAACCCCAAAGCAGCTTTCTTGGACGCCGATCATCTCGTCACACGTGCCGCGTTCGTCGATTGCCGGAACGTACGGCCATTGCTCGAGCGTCGCGATGAATCTCAGCCTGCTAGGTCAGCTCCGCTCGCTTCCCCGTGTCTCCCTCTCCTCCTTCTCGCCCGCTCCTCGTGCGTGCGCCGCCCTCCCGGGCTCAGCCTCAGTCCCAATGCTCCCGTCTTTCCCGTTGCTTGGCATGTCGCAACGCACTAACCGCGGCGCGCGCGCTTCGAGGCAGATCCGTTTCAGAACGACTTCCCCGAAGTGATCGAGGAGTATCTGGACCACCGCGCCGCCAAGTGCATCGCCTTCAACCGCCGCGGCACGCTGCTCGCAGGTACGCCGTGGCGCTGCATGCGCGGCCCCACACCGCCAGCATGGCCAGTCCCGTGCGCGCCCTCCCTCCTCCTCATTTTTCCCCGCCTCAAGTCCGCATCAATCTCCCGCCCTTGGCCACCTCCCCTTCCCCTTACACCCCCTTCCCTTTCCCTTCCCCTTACGTTTGCGCATCGCCCCCGCCTCCCCCACATCAGCGGGGTGCGCGGACGGCGTGTGCGTCATCTGGGACTTCGACACGCGCGGAGTGGCCAAGGAGCTGCCGCTCCCCCCGCTGCTCCCTCCGCCCCTCCATGAGACCCCCTCACCCGCCACGGCGGACTCTCCATCCGCCACGCCTTCCGCCGTTCCCCCTCCTCCCCCGTCGCTGGTCACGAGCGTCGCATGGTCCAAATGCGGCCGCCTGCTGCTCGCCGCCTACACGCCCGCGGGCCCCTCCGCCCACGCGCACGCGCACTCCCCCGCGCAGCCGCATGCGCCGCCGTCGCCCCACCGCGTGGTGCTGTGGGACGTGGCGGCGGGCTCCCCCGTGACCTCCGTGCCGCTCCCTAAGCCCGCCCTCCACGTGCGCCTGCACCCCTCCCCCTCCCCCTCCCTCGCGCTCGTCTGCCCCATGGGCGCCCCCCCCGCCCTCCTCCACCTCCCCTCCGGAAAACTCCGACCACTCCCCACCTCGCCCCAGACAGATAGCGCGGGGGGCGGGGCAGGGAAAGGGGGGAGGGGCGGGGGCGGGGAGGCGGGGGCGGGGAGCCTGCCATGGCCGGCGGTGTTTGACAGGAGCGGCAGCCTGGCGGTGGTGGGCGCGCCCTCGGGCCACATCCTCGTCGCCTCCGTGCCCGCCGCTGCCCTCCTCGCCGCCATCCCCGGCGTGCCCTCCCCCGCGGGCAGCAGCAGCGGCAGCACGGGGTGGCCGGCGGCGTGCATCCGCCAGCTGGCGCTGAGTCGCGACGGCCGCTTCCTGCTCACCAACTGCACGGACCGCGTGCTGCGCGTCTTCTCCCTCGCCACCACTGCCCTGGAGGGCGCCGAGGGGAGCGGCACTGGCGGGGAGACCAGGGGGGCGAAGCAGAACGGGGAGAGAGGCGAGAGCGGAGCAGGGGAGTCAGAGCGCAGTGAGCGCGGGGGCGGGCGAGCAGGGGGCAGCAAGCAGGGCGGGGGGTGGCCGAGTGCAGACGAGGTGGTGCCACGGGGCAAGCGGCGCGCGCTGGTGTCACTGGCGTTCGTGAAGGAGTACCAGGACGCGGTGAACCGCGTGCAGTGGCGCAGCGCGTGCTTCAGCGGCGACGGCGAGTTCGTGGTGGGTGGCGTGGCGGCGCGTGGCGAGCACAAGATCCACATCTGGAACCGCGCCTTCGGCCAGCTCGTGCGCATCCTCGAGGGGCCCAAGGAGGCGCTGGCGGACCTGCTGTGGCACCCCACGCGCAAGGTGATCGCGTCGCTGGCGGGCAGCGGCAGCATCTACCTGTGGGCGCAGGACTACCGCGAGAGCTGGAGCGCGTTCGCGCCTGACTTCCGAGAGCTGGAGGAGAACGAGGAGTACGCGGAGCGCGAAGACGAGTTCGACGCCTGGCCCGACCCCGCGCTCGGCCCGCCCGCACGCCATGGCGCGGGGGAGGAGGGCGGTGGGTGGGAGGAGGTGGACATAGAGACGGTGGAGCGCGTGGCGGCTTACAGCGACTCCGATGACTCCTCTGACGCCCTGCTCTTCCTCCCCACCCACCCCCTCCCCACCCCCCCTCCGCCCACTGCTGCCGCTGCCCCCGCTGGCAATGGTGCAGCGGTGGATGCAGAGGAGGAGCAGGAGGGTGGGGGCAGGGCGCGGAGCAGGGAGGGCGAGAGTGGGGAGGAGAGTGGTTGGGAGGGGGAGGAGGGGGAGGGGCAGGGCAGTGGAGGGGCTGGCGCCGACAGTGACTCAGGTGAGCCTCGCCTGAGGTAAAGCGGCTCTTCAATGTGAGTACAGGTAATCACTTCAATCGCAACCCCTCACTCATATCAGCAACACCACACAGGCATTACACTTCCCATGAACAGTCACCTGTACGTTTTCCTCGTGCAATCTGTTCTCGCTCACCTCCTTGTGCTCTCTTCCCTCTCCCCCCGCCCCACCTTCCTCCACAATCTCACCTCCCCTCCTTCCCCCCCCCCCCCCCCTCCCTCAACTGTGGCACATGCAGAGGGGCGCGGGCCATCGGGGCGGGGCAGGCGGCGGCGGCGGCTGTCAGAGAAAGCAGCAGAGCTGGTGGGGGGGGGCAGGCGGGAGGGCAGGGGGGAGAAAAGGGAGGGGCGGGGGGACAAGAGAGGAGGGGAGAAGGGCTATAGAAGGGGCAAGGGTAGGGGGAAGAGGGAGAGGTAGCAGGCATCAACTGCAGTGCAGGGACATGCCCAACACAAGGGTGTCCTTTTAACGTGGCAGGATACTGTCACACATAGCACTGGCAGTACAGCATACCTTTCCTAGTGCAGTCCTGACATTTCAGGACAAAATCAGGTTTTCTAAAGAACTTCCCTGAGTCCTCAGGGTACCCTCAAACGAGTCTGAGGCCCTGAGTGGCATGTTTATGTACCGTATGTTGAATTTGGTTTGGCAATCCCCTTAACCAATAGCCTGACATCTAGTGAAGCAAGAATCATTGGGCTTCAAAATAGTTAATCATTAGCTGCCAGCTTAGATATCGTACAGTAACTAACAATTCACAGACTACAAGTGACTTCACTAGCAAGTATTTCTGTGCAGCATCAACACGACTAGGTGCTGAGGGCTGCAGTGGCAGGAAGAATGCGCTAAGGCTGTAACTGTCCCTACACATCATCCTTGCTACTCTCGCCGCTCCTGGCTGACTGCTGTGCATGTGTCGCATGAAGGATGTCATGCTTGCTGCTGCTTCTGCTACTCTGCTGCTGCTGGTAATGGTGCTGCTACTGGTGCTACTGACTGCCTGCATTGTTTCTTGCTGCTGTGGGTGGGGAGGCGCACAGTCATGTGGACTGGAAGCTGTCAACAGCTTTATTGCCCGTTCCAGTGGGGGGCACACAGGGAGAGGCTGTGCAGGGCGAGAGAGTGGGCAAGCTGCTGTGACAATCTGAGGGCGAGATGAGGAGGAGATGAGAGATGTGGCTATCTGAGGGAAATGAGGAGGCGTGGCTATCTGAGGGAGATGGGGAGGCGTGGCTAGCCGAAGGAGATGGGGAGGCCTCTGGAGGGAGTGGCGAGGAAGAAGTAGTCGAGCACCACTCGCTCTATGGCGTCCGGTGAATAGCGGTACGTCTTGAACTCACACAGCTCCTCCCTGTGAACCCCAATGTACATGTATGCATGCACATGCACATACACATGCGGGGACAATGACACGGGCACATATGCACAGAGATAAGTGAGCAGCGAGAGAACGGGGTTGCATGAGAGAGCAGGCAGACAGGGATGGGATGCACTCTGTAAGTTGTAAGTTACTATCACGACCTCATCCATAGGGCAGCAGGAAGGCATGGGCATGGTAGGGCACCTGTAGGGCAGCAGGAAGGCACCTGTAGGGCAGCAGGAAGGCGGAGTAGATTTCTCGCAGGCGGCGAGCAACGCTGCTGCGGGTCTTCTTGCGACGGTCCTCATCGGGAATGTTCCACCCCGCCTGCTTTATCGCCAGCTCCTCAAAAGCCGCATTGAACTTCTTCAGCCTGACGCCACGCGTGCACACACCCATGCATGCACATGCACACACCCATGCATGCACATGCACACACCCATGCATGCACACACCCATGCATGCACATGCACACACATGCACACACATGCACACACATGCCCATGCATGCACATGCACACACATGCACACACATGCACACACATGCCCATGCATGCACATGCACACACATGCACACACATGCCCATGCATGCACATGCACACATATGCACACACTCATGCATGCACATGCACACACATGCACACACATGCACATGCACATGCACACACATGCACACACATGCACACACATGCACACACATGCACACATGCACACATGCACACAAGCAGGGGTACGACGGGCAGCAAGGGGAAGGAGGGGCACGGATGAAGAGAGGGAGAAAGCTGCAGGGACGGCACGAGGGGAGGGCAGAGGCACACGTTCGGACAACAACCCCTCTATGACGAGGTCCTCCCTCCACGCCCTCACTTGCCTTCCTCCGTGTGCTCTCATTCGCTCATTTGCCTCACGTGGCGCCCACCCACCCCTCCAGAAAGGCAAGCCCCGCACGACTCACTTGGCCTTGACCTCCGTGTGCTCGTTCACAGACTTGAGCAGCCCGCCCTGCACCGCTGTCTCCTCCAGTGCATGCGATATCTGCCCCGCCCACGGCCATCACGGCGTTGGGGACAGCGTAGCGCGGCGGAGGAGGGGTGAAAGTGGTGGAGGGGTGAGAGGGGGGTGCGGGAAGAAAATGGCATGGCATTCAGACAGTAGCCATGGCGGGTGTACAATCAATCAAAGAAAAACGGAAATGCTGAAGGAGGAATGAGCACACTGCATACTGCCGTGCAGACATGGTTCATGCACATATGCCACAGCCTTCCTGCGATCAAATGAAGTGCATTAAGGCATAGCACGGCATGGCAATGCAAGGAAGGCAGGGCAGGCGGGAGTCACCCGGGCGAGCACGGCGTCACGGAAGTGGATCATGTACTTGTCCAGCATCTGCCCGTCCTTCCAGTCCGGTAGATCCGCCACCGCTGACAGCTTGCCGTCCGACCTGCCTCACCCACACACGACACGCATGGGTGAGTTAGGTATAGTTGCATGGTTGTAATGCATGGTTGCATGGATGCGTGAAAGGGTGCATGGTTGTGGGGGACACATGAGGGCGTGGACAAATGGGCACATGGGAGTGGGGTGCACAGGTAGACGGGGAGCCACATGCACATGGGCACACACATGGCAGCACGCAGAGGTATCAAGGCAGCATAGAATGCTGCTTGTGGTGCAATTCTACACAGGGAAGGGAACCACAGGGTGGCACGAGTGCCACGTACGGCAGTGACAGGATGGAAGGGGCACGGGGCTGACAGGTTTTTGGAGATGTAGAGGGCGTTGTTGAGCAGGAAGAGCGCGCCCTGGGTGGGGTCGGAGGCGGCCTTGGCGCGGCTCTCCAGGCAGCGCAGCAGCGACTCCAGCACCGATGACACCACGCCCGCCAGGGTTGCCGCGCGCTGCCCCAGCGCTGCGGGCCCCACCGCGCCCGACCGGCGCTCCACAGCGGCGCCACTGAAGGGCGTCTTGTACTGCGGCCCGCTGCGCGTGATGAGCGCCGCTGCCGTGGCGTCGGCGCCCGTGGCCGTGATGCTGCGCCCGTACTCCAGCAGCAGATACTCCAACGTCACCGGGTAGTTGCGCTTGCTCTGCCTGCTCACCGCCACACCACACACATGGGTTCCATTCCACCTCCAGTGCCGTCAGTGCAACCATCCATGGCATCCATGATCCATCTATTCATTCTCACATGCCAAATCGCTCATCACCAAATGCTCGATTCCACAACCTAGTGTGTTGTATGCCTAACACATGGACATGGGACACGAGAGCAGGGAAGGGCGGGCACGCACTTATCGAGGAGGTTGTTCATGTAGTTGACGACGTAGGAGGTGAGCGGGTGCGTGGCTGCTGTGGCCACCTCCACCTCCTCCACCGGCCCTGTCTCCCCCGCCCCACTCGCACTCGCACTGCGCAGGAATGGCTTCAGCATGCTGCCATGCACCACAGCGCACATGGACCAATGGGTTCAACGGTGAGACGGTGCTCACGGGAGTGGTTGTGAGACGGGTTTCAAGGGAGTGGATGGGGGAGATGGAATGGGCAGAGCGAGGAGAGAAGCACTGGCAAGGCCAAGTAACGCACAGAGAGGGCGGACACTGGATGGGTGCAGCAGGTGAATTTACACGTTACAGAAGAACGTGCCACAGCCCATGCAGTCACATATGCAGTCGCAGCCCCATGCCCGTCCCATCCAGCCCCCCTTCCACCCCCCAGTTGCCCCGCTCACCCTTTCTTCTTGTCCTGGGAGTGCGCCTGGTGGTGGGCGGGCGGCTCCTCGAGCACGCGTTTGAACTCGCCGATGGTGTCCATCACTGCGCCCGCCAGGTCGCGCGGCAGGCGCTCCATCTCCCGCAGCACACTGCCAAACCCCGGCACCGACACCACCGCCTCGATCTGACGCTCCCCACAAAGCATGGGCCCCGTGGGAAGGGATGGATGGGAGAGACGGGGAGGGAGGAAAGGGGCTTGGAAGGCTTGACGGAAGGCACAGGGGCGAGAGACAGGCTTGCAGCTCCAGCCCCCTCTCTCCATCTGCACCCTCCTCCCTCCACCTGCGGCCTTGCTCTCACACCCCTCTCCTCTCACCCGTTCCCCCCCATATCACATTCCCCCCCCCCACCCCCCTGACCTGCGCGCGCAGCTCGCGGCCAGTGGTGAACATGTCGAGCAGCGCAAAGAGGCGCTCCGGTGTGTTGCGCCCCGACGCCACCACCCGCCCGTTGCTCACCACCGCCTCCACCGTCGCCGCCAACCCACTCGCCTGCCCGCAAGATGGGGGGGGGAGGAACACGGACGAGGGGAGGAGGGCGGGTTGAAAGGGAAGGAGACAGGGAGGAAAAGGTATGAGAAGAATGGGGGTGGTGGGGAGAAAATCAGGAACCGAGCTGGGAAGAGACTGAGGTGGGGGGGAGCAGAATGTACCTGGATGAGGGAGAGGTAGCAGAGCTCTCTGTCGGGCTCGAGTGAGTCAAAGATCTCGTCACACAGCACGCGCTCACTGCCCAGCAGCACCAGCACCTGCAGGGGGCAGTGGCACGCATGGCAGCGAGGAGAGGTAGGGGCGAGTGAGAGGAAGGGAACGGCACCGGCACCATGCAGCGCACATGGCTGGAACACCAGCACCGGTGGCACACACGTAACCCTTTCCCCTCCAAGCCACCAACTGCATCAACCCAACACCAACCCTGAACCCAGCCTAAGCCACGGCCCCACGCGCAAAGCAAGTCCAAGGTCCAAGCAGGACCACCATGGCTCGCATGCCCGTGACCCACCATGGCTCGCATGTCCGTGACCCATCCCTTCATCAGCGCCTCCAGCTGCTGCCACGTCATCTCCTCCAGTGATGTCGTCAGCACTCTCTTGATGTCCAGCGCATCTACACTCCGCTGAATGGCCTCCGCCCGCACCTTGCTGCCCGTGGTCATTGTGTGGGTGGGGGGGGAGGAGGGGAGATGGAGAGGGGAGAGTGGAGGCGGGGAATGGAGGTAGAAGAGCGGCGGGTAAGGACGAGGGAGGGAAGCGAACAGAGAAAAGTCCAAGGAGGAACAGAGAGGGGGGTTGATGAAAGCGGAAGTGACAGGTAACAGAACACATCTCCTGCCAGTGCTGCGCACGCCACTCACACGTATTGCTGCATGCAGCGCTGGGACTCGCCCCCCTGCGCGAGCTTGACGGCCATGCGGTGCAGGAAGGGCACGGCGCTCGCGGACAGCCAGTCCTGCAGCGCCAGGTGCGTGGCGGCCGACACCGCATGCGCCATGGCGGACCCCCCGCCGCCCACAGGGGACGACGACCCTGACGAGTCGGGCGACGAGGTGGTGTTGGCCGTGCGCGAGCGAGACGTGGGCAGGTGCGACGACACGGACGACGACCCCGTGGACGTGCGCGGCACGCCCGCGCCACCCGCGCCCGCCAGCACGGCGGCGGCGGCGGCCGCGGCGCCGCCCTGGTGCTGGTCGACGAGGCGGCCCGCGTGCGCTGACATGGCCACCTCGCGCAGCATGGCTGCTGGCAACGGCTTGCTGCGCGCCAAGCAACGAGAGCGCCGTGGGCGGGGATGGGGGAGGGAAGGAGGGAGGGAAGTGGGGGTGGAGGGAGGGGGCGTGAGGTGGAAGGCGGGGAAAAGGAGGAAAAGGGAGGGTAATGGGGAAAGGGGTGGCAGCGGAGGTTCAGAGAAGCCGGGTGGTGTTGAGGTATGGCTGGTGAGCACGAGAAGGTCGCGGGATAAGGCTTTTGCAAGGAGCGTGGAAAAAGCGTGGAATCGCGACGTGAGGCGTTCCTCACCAGCTCAAACACGTTGCACACTTGCTCCACTCCACGACCCCGCATCATTTATTCATGTGAGCCCGCTGTCTCACCCCGTCGTAATCTCACTCGCCCAGATGCAAGCATACACGCGCGCGCGCGCGCACCTGATTTTGACGAGCGCGTCGCGGAACTCGTCGACGAGGTGGTCCATGGCGACGGCCATGTACTTCTCGCACTCGCGCACGCCCGACGCGCACTCGTTGCGCTCGAAGAACTCCGCCATCTCCTGCGCGCCGCCCGCGGGGGAAGTGGGGGAGCAGAAGGAGGAGGATGGGGGCGAGGGAGCAGAGCATGACGGGTTATGGCGAGTATGGCCACCGAACCACACAAGGCATTGCATGAGAGCGTGCCTATAGCAAACTGCAAGCGTGAAGCAGCCTGCGAGCGTGCGTGTGGCAGCGTGGGCGCGTGCGAGCGCACCTGGAGGATGTCGATGGCTCGTAGAAACTCTTCCAGCT
Organism: Closterium sp. Yama58-4; assembly: GCA_947470075.1. Lineage (NCBI taxonomy): Eukaryota > Viridiplantae > Streptophyta > Zygnematophyceae > Desmidiales > Closteriaceae > Closterium > Closterium sp. Yama58-4. The sequence continues at coordinate 44,127 of CANIUD010000133.1, forward strand.
TCCACCGCGGGCCCGACGCGATTATGGGCTTCAGCTGCCGCCCGCGCGCATGGGGGCGCCGTGGGGGACGACGACGGCGGGAAAAGCACGGAAAGGGAAGGGAGGAGAGAGACGGGAAGGACGGACAGTGAAAAGAGGGAGAAGAAGGAAGGGAGGACGAGGGTGAGGCAGCGAGCGTGGGTGAGCACGTATGGCGGCGGCACGAGCTGACCGCAGAGAGGCACACCGCGGCTTCAGCCCCTTGCTTGTGCCACTACCCCATTCTCTCATCTTCACGTATGACCTCGCCCTCCTGCTACTCGCATATCCATGCTTCTCCCTTAACCCACCCCGTTACCTGCTCTAGCGAGTCAAGCGCGTCCCACACTTCCACAGTGTACTCCTCCTCGTCCTCGTCCTCCTCCTCCTCCTCCCGCACTTGCCGCGAGTCCCCTCCTCCCCCTCGGTAATCGCGTACGTTTGTTTGCTGGCACCGCAAGGAAAAGGCAGACCGGGAGGATGCCTTACGATGAAGGACAAACATTCTATTGTTTCAAAGACTTCACAAGCAGTACGTTCAAGGTACTTTGACGAAACGTCCCGAAGCAGGTCAAATGTGTAAGCAACTGACACGCTAGCAGCCTGCTGGTGTCTGACCTGAGCGAAGGCTCGGCTGAGCGAATCAGAACGATCCACGTCATCTCTTCCGACTGAGTAAGCCTCCTCAGAATCTGAATCTCCGTCCTGCTCGCGGCGGCTTCGGCTGAGAAGCATCATCCGACGATCTATCGCGGGGCGATCCAACACTGACCGGTCCATCGCTTCCCAAGAAAATTACGTGCCAAATACAAACTCTAACCTACCCACTGCGTATAAATAAACGGCTTTGTACAATCATCCCCAACGGCGAAACAGCCATGGAGTTGCAACACTGCTATTGATGATCGAAGTTCCCAAGCTATGTCGAATCGAGGGTTTGTCGTGAAACGAAACAGATGAGACGTAACTAGGAGTACGGCAATTAGGGCACTAGGAAACACTGCGGAGTATCTCACTCTAGTGACAACATTTACAACTTCCGTTTGGCAAGTGCTGTGCGAGTGAGGTCGTGGCAAGAAAACCCTAAAATACACTTTGTGAAGGCAGTTGCTGCAATGCGAAGCAGTGATTTGCATTGCAAGTGCTTGATAAGGAGAAGTGTTCATCAGCAATTCCTGTGTACTTGCCCGCCCTGTGTGTGTGGGTGGGTGAGTTCCCGGGGAATGCGGTGCAGTAGGGGGAGCGGCGCGATCCGTAACACAAGGAGGTGGGTGTTACGTGAAACGGCGAAACGAAAAGTCACGTGCGTGGGGAGTAGGTGGAAGATCGTTGGCCTTGATGATTGGCCTGCTACACCGCTTCTCGAAGGAAGCAGGTGGCTTGAAATCGCTTTATATAAAACGAATGTGGAACCCATGATAGGATTAGGATGTCCAACAATCTTTACTGTATATACCGTTCTCTTAACGAAACACTTACTAAATAAGAAGCTTTAAGGGGCCGGACTGGAACGGCCAGCCTGGCATGTTCTCGTGCCTTGATGTCACGATCGCATTGGTACAAGCCCTTTTCTTCGTACTTTTTCACCCCTTCTGAAGATTTTGAAAGGCAAGAGAGACTCTTTTGTGGATCTGGATATTTCGGGCAGATGGAAACGGGAGAACTAGTGGGTGAGTGGTGTTTCATCCAACTGGTCGCTGGGTGCGGTGGAGGGTGGGATAGCCTCACATCTTGTCACCCAAATCGGAGCGTTTCAGCACTCAGCAGTCCCTGAGCTGCTAACACGGGGAGGGAGTCGCTCCCACGGCTATTTTGGCTTGATGCCAGGTCACAACCCCTTCGGGATTGAAACGGGAGGTCGCTTGGCGCTTAGCCTGTTACCCACGTGGCAACACTCGGTGGACTTGTTCTGGGCCACATGAGTCGGCAGGTCGGAAGGATGTTCGCGGACCAACCCCACGAATGTGGAAGCGCAACGCTGCAGGGTTACAACGCGCAGCAGCCACAACCAAATTCCGCTCCGCCCACCCAACGCCCCTTGGCATCCCTTTTCCCTTTCCGCCTCCCATCCCGCTTTCAGCCCACCCACCCTTTTCCCTGGCTGGCCTTCGGTACGGTCTGGCTGACAGGCAATGTAAAGCAGCACACACCAGGCAATTCATTCTGAATTCCTACCAGCGTTTTAGCTGTGTAGCCATGGCGACGACCACCGTCTCCGCGCCGTCTGCTTCTCGGCTTTTATCAGGCCGTGAAATCACCTCAAGCCGGAGCCCCTTCCTTGGAGGTGTGTCCTCCCAACAGAGACCCGCTTGCTTTCATCATTGCAGGCTTAGAAGCTTGAAACTGCAAACACCTTTTTTTTCTCAATTTCACTCAGATCCATCCATCCTCCTTGCAGGCAATGCCAGAATCTGTCAGATTCCGCGATTGCAGCTCAGGCAAAGGGCTTCGCGGCGTCAGGCGAAGCTGACATGGACTGATGACAGCAGCCGCCGGCTCCGCGTGGCCGCAGAGGCCGCGAAGGACGTTGGCGCGGAGCTGGCAGTGGGGGACTTGGAGGCGGAGGCTGAAGTCATTGAAGCGCAGATTAAGGTCCGCCGATTCATCTTAGCCGTCAAACTTGCACCTTGGGACACCCATTGCCTTACGCCTTTTTCCGCAAGCGGATTCACTCTTCAGCGCCGCGCTGACCGTGGGTTCTTTTTATTCGTATGACTATTATGTTGGCATGGCACAGGCGCTGCGGGAGGAGAACGCGAAGCTGCGGGAGCAGATGATTTTCACGCAGGAGGGGCCCAAGGTGGTGCCGCCGCCGGGCGACGGCAAGAAGATCTTCGAAACCGACGAGTACCTCAACCAGCACCGCATCCACCTCGAGTACCGGTACGCACCGCATGTACCTCCACTGTCACCGATAGGCACTCCGTGATCCACCTCGAATACCAATAACCAGAGCAGCCGCGGGTAAAACTGGTTGAGCCAAGGCGGTGCTTTTCCTTCTATTGCTTCTTATATCTGCCGTGCAGCGCGCCGTGTATCGCGCAAGGAACACCTGTTTCTTCCGCTTCCATTTACATTTCACCTGCAATGCCGCCTGTCTCTCCGTGCGCAGCTTCGGGCAGTACAAGAAGCTTCGGTGGGAGATCGACCAGCACGAGGGCGGACTGGAGAAGTTCTCGCGCGGATACGAGAAGTTCGGCTTCAACCGAGTGTAAGCTGCCCGCGCTCGCGCATCGCTTCGCCGTTTCCTGCCTCGAATTGACCGCTTTAATTCGATGTCATTTTGTCTTACTCGACATTGTGGACGCCTCCTCTGCGCAGGCACAACGGCATCGTGTACCGCGAGTGGGCTCCTGGCGCTTATGTAAGTTGATTCGAGCTTCCGCGTCCTGGTTGGTGTGTATTTCATATTACGCAATAATGCTGACGACGGTGTGTGCATGGTTATGGTTGTGCGGTGGTGCAGTCGGCGTCGCTGATCGGCGACTTCAACAACTGGAACCCCAACGCCGACATCATGAAGAAGGTCCGTCCCCGCCGCTCACTCTGCTGCTCTCAACACAATTTCGGCTCGCCTTGATGGGTTTCTTAACGGCTCTTTAGTGTCGGCCTTGTGTGGGTGCGGGTGCGCGTTGGCGTGTGGCAGGACGAGTTCGGCGTGTGGGAGCTCTTCCTGCCCGACAACCCCGATGGCACCCCCGCCATTCCCCACGGCTCCCGCGTCAAGGTCAGTCTGTGCTCCGCGCTCGAGCGCCAGGTATCATGGAATCTGACGTCATGGAATCTGACATCATGGTATTTGACAGCATGGTATCTGACATCATGGTATCTGACATCATGGTATCTGACATCATGGTATCTGACATCATGGTATCTGACTGTGACTGATGCATGTGGATCAGATGTGGTTAACAGCGTGAGCCATAAATATCTTACAGCGAATGTTGGCATCAACTCACGGATAACCGCTGGCGGGAACAACGAAAGCTCATCATTCAGCGCCTTGTGCACGGCATTGCGATGGGGATGCGCCGTGCAGTAGCCTTACTAGCTTGTACTCAGTATTGCCTATCCGTTGGTCTCCCGTAGCTAGCGTCATGTTCCTGTAATGACACGTGGATATCTTCTGCATGACGTGGCATTCAGATCCACATGGACACGCCGTCGGGGTGGAAGGACGCGATCCCCGCGTGGATCAAGTTCGCCGTGCAGGCGCCCGGCGAGATCCCCTACAACGGCATCTACTACGACCCGCCTCCGCAGGTGCGCCGCCGCGCCACGCTCCGCCGCCATGCTCTATGCGAATGTTTGCAGTCATTACGCGCCGTCTTTTTCAATGCCGCTGTTGCTCTGACTCTGCGCTGCATGCTCGCTCGCTTTTCACCGCCTTGGATTTCTCGTCCTCCGCGCCTGATTTGCCCGCCAACGCACCGTCGCCCGCCGAGCTTGATTTTTCGTCCGCCGTGGCTGTCCCCGTGTTCCCCGCGCGCGCGACCGCAGGAGCGCCACGTGTGGAAGAACCCGCGCCCCAAGCGACCCAGAGCGCTGCGTATCTACGAGGCGCACGTCGGCATGAGCAGCATTGTAAGTCCCTTTCTCCCCTCTCCCCGCGGTAGCCCTTCCTCCGCCTCTTCTTTTCTGCCGTCTGCCTCTGCTGTCCGCCCTTCATTTCCACCTCTCCTTCGCTGCTCGCGCGGTTAACCTATGCCTCCTCGGCACTCCCTGCCGACTCTCCTTCTGCCACTTCAATGTCTGACTCATCCGCGTTATTGCGCTGGCGCTAACAGGAGCCGCGAGTGAGCACGTACACGGAGTTCCGCGACAACGTGCTGCCGCGCGTGCGTGATCTGGGCTACAACGCCATTCAGCTCATGGCCATCCAGGAGCACGCCTACTACGGCTCCTTCGGGTCAGTCCCTCCGGTACCCCGTTTCCTTCCTTCCGCCTCCCTTCCACGCGTTTTATCTCACCCCGCTCCCGTTCCCGCTGTCCCTCCCGCCCTTTTCTGCCTCGCTGCGTGCTTGCATCCGCGCGCCATCCCATCGCCCTGCCGCTCCGCTAGGTCCTTTCTCTTTTGTGCCGCCGTGCCATTCCCTCTCCACGCCTCGCAACCCTCCATCCTCACATCATCTCTCCCTCTGCGCTGTCTGCGCCCATCCGTTCGCCTCGCGTCGGCTGTGCCCCGTCCTCTCTCTCCCGCCCTTCCCCCGGCAGGTACCACGTGACCAACTTCTTCGCGGTGAGCAGCCGGTGCGGCACGCCGGACGAGCTGAAGAGCCTCATTGACACGGCGCACGGCATGGGCATCATGGTGCTCATGGACTGCGTGCACAGGTGGGTTGGGAACTGCACCCACAGGCGGGCTAACTGGGTTGGCGCACTGCGCATACAAGTGGGCCGGATGTGGGTGTCTGCTGTGTGCGCAAGCAGGTTATGGGACGGTTACCATGCAGTGAGAGAGGGGTTGGGGGGGGTTAGGGGAGGCATGCCTGTGCACGCACGCGCTACTGTGTGTAGCCTGGCGGTGCACAGCCACCCCCACCTTGACACAGCTCCAGCACTGCCTGCGCTTCCACTGCGCCCCCCTCCCTTAGTACGTGAAGCAGCCAGGCTGAACGGACACGAATGAACGGATTCGCTGCTGGTCTGTACTCACACCTTCTCCGTCCTCTCACTCACTCTTCCCTCTCCGCTTTTCCCCCTCCCCTCTTCCCCCTCCCCTCTTCCCCCTCCCCCTTTCCCCCTCCCCCTTTCCCCCTCCCCTTCCCCCTCCCTCCCCCTTCCCCCTTTCCCCCTTCCCTTTCCCCCTCCACCACCATGACCGGCATGCATGCTCGGCCAGCCACGCGTCGAACAACGTGTTGGACGGGCTGAACATGTTTGACGGCACGGACGGGCAGTACTTCCACTCGGGCGAGCGCGGGTACCACTGGATGTGGGACTCGCGCCTCTTCAACTACGGCCACTGGGAGGTCACCCGCTTCCTGCTCTCCAACCTGCGCTGGTGGCTCGAGGAGTACAAGTTCGACGGCTTCCGCTTCGATGGCGTCACCTCCATGATGTACACGCACCATGGGCTGCAGGTGCGTGCTCCGCGCTCCATGTGCCATGCACCATGCGCTATGCACCATTCACCATGCACCATTCACCATGCACCATTCACCATGCACCATTCACCATGCACCATTCACCATGCACCATTCACCATGCACCATTCACCATGCACCATTCACCATGCACCATTCACCATGCACCATTCACCATGCACCATTCACCATGCACCATTCACCATGCACCATTCACCATGCACCATTCACCATGCACCATTCACCATGCACCATTCACCATGCACCATTCACCATGCACCATTCACCATGCACCATTCACCATGCACCATTCACCATGCACCATTCACCATGCACCATTCACCATGCACCATTCACCATGCACCATTCACCATGCACCATTCACCATGCACCATTCACCATGCACCATTCACCATGCACCATTCACCATGCACCATTCACCATGCACCATTCACCATGCACCATTCACCATGCACCATTCACCATGCACCATTCACCATGCACCATTCACCATGCACCATTCACCATGCATACTCTGCACCTCCATCAACTATGTTGTCACGCACTCACGTTCTCATATGCCCCCCTCATTCCCCCTCACAGATGGCGTTCACGGGCAACTACGAGGAGTACTTTGGGTTTGCGACGGATGTGGAGGCGATGGCGTACCTGATGGTGGCCAACGACATGGTGCACGCGCTCTACCCCGACGCCGTCACCATCGCTGAGGACGTCAGCGGCATGCCCACGCTGTGCCTGCCCGTGTCATGGGGCGGAGTGGGCTTTGACTACCGCCTGCAGATGGCCATCGCTGACAAGTGGATCGAGCTGCTCTCCGAGTGAGCCCTGCTCTCGCTGCTCCCATGGGCCAATCAACACGCCTCGTTTCGCACGGCCCTTGCCACATGACCCTCCTCACTCTGCCTTCTCCTTAAACGCCCCCCCCCTGCTGCCACCACTACTGTTGCGGTTGTCCCCCTGGCAGGCAATCAGACGAGCAGTGGCAGATGGGGGACATAGTGCACACGCTGACCAACCGGCGGTGGATGGAGAAGTCAATCGCGTACGCGGAGAGCCACGACCAGGCGCTGGTGGGCGACAAGACCATTGCGTTCTGGCTCATGGACAAGGACATGTACGACTTCATGGCGCTCGATGGCCCCTCCACCCCGCGCGTGGACCGCGGCATTGCGCTGCACAAGATGATGGACAAGGACATGTACGACTTCATGGCGCTCGATGGCCCCTCCACCCCGCGCGTGGACCGCGGCATTGCGCTGCACAAGATGATTCGCCTGCTCACCATGGCGCTGGGCGGCGAGGGCTACCTCAACTTCATGGGCAACGAGTTCGGCCACCCCGGTACGCTTGTGCTGCCGCCCACACAGAGAGTGTAGGAGGGGAGTATGTGTCCTCCAAGGATTGCAGTCGCTGGGAGTGCAGAGAGCCGCTGCGCAAATTGATGTGACAATCGAAAGGAATGTGTTGGGGGTAGTATACCTCCCTCACTGCTTCTCCCCCTTGCTTTTTGTGGTATGGCTTGTGTATGTGCGTGCGTATGGGGAATTGACATGGCATGGCATGGCATGGTGTGGCTGTGGCGGTGCAGAGTGGATTGACTTCCCGCGGTGGGACTTCACGACCCCGGCGGGCAAGTTCATTCCCGGCAACGGCGGCAGCTACCACCTGTGCCGGCGGCGCTTTGACCTGGCGGACGCCACGTACCTGCGCTACAAGGGCCTCAACGACTTCGACCAGGCCATGCAGCAGCTCGAAGAGAAGTACAAGGTGCACACGGGTTGTGGGAGGTGGTTCATGCTCAACGTGCGGTGGGAGGGAAATGTGTTGGGTGGGGAGGGGGGAGGTGAGAGGAGGTGCGGGATAGGAGAAGCACAAGGCGCAATGGGCACGCCCTGCAGGGTGGGAAAGTCGTACGCTTCAAGGGAATGTGTTGGCAGTGCAATGCAAGAGGAGGTGCCAGCAAGGCATAGCACGCTTCCCTTCGTCATTCCTTCCCCGTCGGCCCCGCACAGCAGCTTTGCTCTCATTCCACCTCGCCCCTGCTTCCCCGCGTTCCGCACTTCTCATTCGCGACCCAAACCCAATCAGAAGTTGCCCCTTTCCCGCTCTGGCAGTCCATCTAACCTGGTCCCTGCCCCACCTTCCCCCTCCCGTTTGAATGGCCAGTTCATCTCATCGGACCACCAGTACGTGTCGCGCAAGGACGAGGGGGACAAAATGATCGTGTTTGAGCGCGGGGACCTGGTGTTTGTGTTCAACCTGCACTGGAACAACTCCTACACGGACTACCGCATCGGCTGCAACAAACCCGGCAAGTACAAGGTCAGTGACCACCTCGCCCTCACCACTCATCCTCCCCATCCACCCACCCTCACTGCTGCCTGCACGAGTCTGCCATTTTTTTCCGCCTCCTGCTGCCATGCTGCCTCGTTCAAACTTGAGAATTGTACCTTTGCCCCACTGCTGCCTGCTATCCTCCCCTCCTGCCTCCGTCCAAACTGCCCCCTTGTGCCTGCCACGCCACCCCTCTGCCTGCCATATGCACCTGCCTGTTCCCGTGCGCGTGCCACCAGGTGGTGTTGGACTCGGATGAGGGGCGCTTTGGCGGCTACAACCGCATCGACCACAACGCTTCCTTCTTCTCCAATGTGTGCACACTGCCTGCCTGCCTGCCTGCCTGCCTGCCTGCCTGCCTGCCTGCCTGCTTGCCTCCTCCCTTTCGCCCTCCAAATGTTTCCATACCTCTGCACCCTTCAACCGCTGCTCTGCTCCCATTGCCCGCTCTCCAACCACCCTGTGTTCCGTTTGTTTCTCGCATATTTGTTCTCGGCCTTCTGCCACGCCCCTCTCTGCACGTATGCCTTCCTCGCCCCTCACACCTTGTCTATGTGCCTGTGTGTGGCTGTGACTGGCTGTGCGTGCAGGAGGGGTGGCACGACAACCGGCAGCACTCGTTCCAGGTGTATGCGCCGTCGCGCACGGTGGTGGTGTACGGCCCAGCGGACTACGAGGATCCACTCATCGAGTACTGCGAGGAGAACCCCGACACGGACGAGTGCCGCACCTACGACGAGTGACCGCTCTCCATGGGCCCCACGGGCTCTGCGCACCTGCCCCCGGCGCTGTCACCCCCATGATCTGAACCGTCGTCATCCATTTGGGTCAGGGAGCTTTGCCTCTCTGCCTTTTACTTGCCCATGACACAGCCAGAGGCCACCCCTCATTCCCTGACTGCCTTGCTTGCATCTCTGAACTGTTTTGCTGGCCCACCTGCTTTCCACAATTGTGAAGCTCTGCTTCGCTTCTCAGGCGCTGTTTGGTACCTGAAAGCCGTACAGCCTTGCATTGAATATGTGTAGTATCAGGCAGTTATTTGGTGTTGAGTGCTGCCTATAACTAGTGTTACTGGTTTGATTATATCGACATTTGTATTACCGTACTATGGATTGGTGTCATACTTCGACCACGCACAGGGATAGCACTGCACTGTAGACGACTCAGCCACGGAAAAGGTAGTAACAAAAGTTCCACAAGCGGAACTTGAAGCTGACAGCTGGCTGCAATTGCGTGAGCTTCACTGAACTGAAAGGAGCTTCACTGAAAAAAACAGGTACACAAAATAGCATACGGTACTTCACACGTCCCCCTCCTTGACACCTCCCTCCTGCACAACGAGAGTGTAGTCGCGTGTGGGGCTGAAGAAGCGGTGGTGGGCGTAGAGGCCTGCACCAATGAGCAGCATGGAGAGCGCCAGCACTGCCAGCAGCGCCGTCCACCCCGTCAGCACCATACCCCCCGCCTCCCCCTGCTGCTGCTGCTGCTGCTCCAAAGCTCCCAGCTGCACGTTCAGAGAGGGCCAAGCGGAGGGCAGTGCAGGAGAAATGCAAGTGAGGGTAGGGAGAAGGGAGGAACGAACAAAGGTGAGGAGCAGAGGCCAGGTGGGGCAGTGACGCAGAAGGGATGTGCAGGGAGCATGAATGATGCAAACACTGAGAGACGATGGCTCGCAACTCGCTTGCAGCACTGGTGAATGATCGCATTCCCTGTCAAACCTGCACCCGCGTCACCTGAACCAGCGTCATCACCTGGGCAATCTCAGCAAGAGTGGCTTCCAGGCGGGCCTCGTCCACGACCCCGCCCACATGTGCGCCCGCCACGGCCACCACGGCCACCAGCTGGCGGCACGACTCGTTGCTCAGCTTCGCCAGTGGCTGGTCCACCAGGCACTGCCCCACCGCCGCCACCACCACCCCCTGCACCGCATGCGAGACGGCAGTGGAGATGGTGGGGGAGGAGGTGGCGTTGGGGCAGAGGGCGGCGATGTCAGCAGCGCACGGCATGGTGAGGTTGTTGGCGGGGTGGTACACCCACAGCGCCATGCGCACCAGGTATGCCACCTGCATCAACACACCTCATGCACCCGCAGAGAATGCAATGGACAAGGGAGATGGAGGTGAGGCGGAAAGGTGAGCAGCTGCAATGAACATCTGTACACACAAAAATAAAACCCCTATCCCTCCCTCGTTTACCCGTTACATCTCACTTCTTCCCTCCTAAGCCCACTGCACCTCTCACTCCCACCCCCCCCAGCGCACCTCGGTCTGGCATTTCCCCGAGAGCCCATCATAGTGCTGCACCAGGCACGCTATCACCTCCCCATCGCCATCCGCCGTGCTGTTGGCTGCAGCACTGCATGTCTTGGCGATGTCCACCTGGCACTGCAGCGCCAGCGCCACGTCAGCGAGGTAGAACTGCGACTCGCGCACCGTCTGCAGCGCCACCTCAGAACGACACGCCACCCCCATGCTCTCCTGGAAGTGGTAGCAGCGGCAAGGGGAAGTGGCAGAGAAATGAACAGGTAGAGAGGATGGGAATTTGAAGTTGCCGCAGCAAGAGCAGCGGTGGTGGGTGGTAGAAGCAGTGGTGGCAGAGAGCCGGGGGCGTAGAGCACAAGAGGGTGGCTCCATTGCATATGTACTCGCAAGTACTGCACAGCATCACCCACTGCTGCCTCACTCACCCGCTGCCGTCCCACCGCCTCACCTGGGCCAGGCTGGTCTGCAGGCAGCGGAAGGCGTTGCCCTCGGTGGGCGGCACGCCGCGGCACAAGGCATGCAGCTCCAAGCCACACGCGTTCATCAGCGAGGGCGTCAGGCGGATGTCCGACGCCTGAGGGGGGATGTGCCGGGGCAAGGTGTCAGTGGCGAGGGCCAAGGGACACGGGACGAGGGAGGGACGAGGGAGGGACGAGGGAGGGACGAGAGACGAGGCCAGAGAGTAAGAACCCGAAAGAGAGTGTGATGCTTCTTCGGCACGGCTCAGCATGGCACCGCAGCAGGATTGCAGTTCTCAAGAGCACTTCCAGCATAGCAGGCATCCCAGCAGCTTCACATCCCAATGCCATGCCCCGCATGATCCCCCCCTTTCCCTCACATCACCCTCCAATGTCAAAACCCCTCTTTCCTCCCCACCCATTCCCCCTCCCTTCGCCCACCCACTCACCCATTCAATCACCCCACCGCCCTCACCTCCATTGCGGAGAACCGCAGCTCCTCGTCGCGACACTCCGGCTTGAGCTGTGCGCGGTGCTGGCGCAGGCACGAGAGCACCTTGCTGTGGTCGCGCTGCAGCCCGCACAGCGCTCCGATGTCGTCCACACAGGCGCGCTGCAACGGCACATCGAGCATCACATCGCCCACCTCTCGCCGCTCAAAGTACGCCACCTCCTCCTTGCACTCGGGGCTGGCGATGAGGGACGCGTTGCCCGCGAGGCACTGTAGCACGCGCCCACCGCACTGGTCGCCGGAGGGGGCAGCAGCGGCGGTGAAGGAGTCGTTTTTGGGCTCGCACGCGTGCATGCACAGGTGCTGCACGTCGCTGAAACACGCACGGTTCAACTTGTAGTTCAGGCGGAAGTCTGGTCATGGAGGGGGAGGGGAAGGGAGGTGTTGGGGGCGTAGAGATGCGGTGTGCAGGATTCGTGGTGGTGAGAGTTGGCTACGTGATGGGTTGGTGGCAGGTGCACGCGGTGGCATGTGTGCTATGCGTGTGTGCCATGTGTGTGCAGCATGTGCGCCACGTGCATGACATCCATGCACATGCACTGACCGTGAGCGCTGCGCTCCTCATCCTTCTTGACCTCCGCCTTGCACTGCTGCCCCATGTCCTCATCTTCCACGTGCTGCTGCAGACACTCTATCGTGTCGCCACCACCTGTCCCCACCAACATGGCGACACAGACACGGGGAAATGGGGAGAGGTGAGCAGGCCACACAGCAGCAGGAGCAGCTGTCAACCATGCAGGAACAGCACATCAGCAGTCTGCAGAGTCATGCAAGCACTGCCTTCTCACCCCATCCCCTGCTTCCTCGCTCTGTCATCCTTGCACTTCAGCCCTCACCGCCTCCCTCACACACGAAACCCCCCCTGTCCACGATTCACCCCTGTCTCTTCCCTAAGCCTTCCCGTCCTGCCCGACCCATGCGCTCTCCACGGCATACCTTTCTCGTCCTTGCAGAGGCGCTGCAGTTCGTCCTGGCACGCCTGGCGCATGGGGAACTTGAAGTCTATGTCCTCCGCGTACCGGATCTCCTGCACTCCTCCAACAAGGGGACGACGGGTGGGAAAGGGGTAGCAAGTTGTGTTATGTAACTCCACATGCCTCACCTTAAAATGCTGAACAAACGAATTTGGTTCACGCTAGCAGCATTTGATGTCGAATGAGTGAAGCGGTCCCTCAGTTCCTCCCTCAGTTCCTCCCTCAGTTCCTCCCTCAGTTCCTCCCTCAGTTCCTCCCTCAGTTCCTCCCTCAGTTCCTCCCTCAGTTCCTCCCTCAGTTCCTCCCTCAGTTCCTCCCTCAGTTCCTCCCTCAGTTCCTCCCTCAGTTCCTCCCTCAGTTCCTCCCTCAGTTCCTCCCTCAGTTCCTCCCTCAGTTCCTCCCTCAGTTCCTCCCTCAGTTCCTCCCTCAGTTCCTCCCTCAGTTCCTCCCTCAGTTCCTCCCTCAGTTCCTCCCTCAGTTCCGTCCTTCAGTTCCTCCCTCAGTTCCTCCCTCAGTTCCTCCCTCAGTTGCGTCCCTCAGTTCCTCCCTCAGTTCCTCCCTCAGTTCCTCCCTCAGTTCCTCCCTCAGTTCCTCCCTCAGTTCCTCCCTCAGTTCCTCCCTCAGTTCCTTCCTCCCTCAGTTCCTCCCTCAGTTCCTCCCTCAGTTCCTCCCTCAGTTCCTTCCTCCCTCACAACCATCCTCCCTCAGTTCCTCCCTCAGTTCCTCCCTCAGTTCCTCCCTCAGTTCCTCCCTCAGTTCCTCCCTCAGTTCCTCCCTCAGTTCCTTCCTCCCTCAGTTCCTCCCTCAGTTCCTCCCTCAGTCCCTCCCTCAGTTCCTCCCTCAGTTCCTCCCTCAGTTCCTCCCTCAGTTCCTCCCTCAGTTCCTCCCTCAGTTCCTCCCTCAGTTCCTCCCTCAGTTCCTCCCTCAGTTCCTCCCTCAGTTCCTCCCTCAGTTCCTTCCTCCCTCAGTTCCCTTCCTCAGTTCCCGCCCTCAAGGGAGGGCAGCAGACCTGTTCAAAGAGTGCGGTGCGGCAGACGGGTTTGAGCTTCTGGCGGTTCTCCTGCAGGCACATGAACACCCGCGCATGCCCGTCCGGCACCCCCGCACACACCACCTCTCGGTCCTCTGCGCACCGTGCATGTGCATGTGCATGTGCATGGAGTGAAAGGGTGGGGTGGGTGGGGGCGAAGGAGGGGCAGAGGGGGGTTGAAGGAGAGGAGGTGGGTGGAAGTGATGATGCGTGGAGGGGGGGTCCTCACCGTCTCTCACAGCCTGCAACAAGGGTGGGGCGTCACTCAGGCGCGCAACCCCACCCAAGCCAACCCTGCACCCCTCCTATCCGCTCTATACACCTCTCATCCCACCCCACCCCGCTTCCCCTTTCCCAGTCCTGCCCCTCACCTTGGCGCCCCTGCCGCAGCGCATGCCGTCACGGCATGGGCACAACGCTACCCGAGACCCTCAACGCCCCCCCACCCTCCCCACACTTCCCCACCCAACCCTGTGCACCGCTCGCCCTGGCAGGCCTGTGTGCACCGCTCACCCTGGCACGCCTGCTGCAGCGGGTGGTCGAAGCGCATGTCCTCAGCAGCCCTCTGGGTGAGCAGGTGCACCTGCTGGCGGCAGCGCGGGTCCTTGAGCTCCCGCCGGTAGTCCTGCAAGCACTCTATCACGCGGCTGTCCCACGACGCCACGTCGCTTATGTCGTCCGCATCCGGGTAGCACGTCTGGTGAGGGGTTGGAAGGGGACAGGTGGGAGCGAGTGGGAGGGGGTGGAGAAGCGCAAGGCACAAGGAGGAAGAGCGAAGGGAAGTGCACAACTGAAGGAGAGGCGGGAGCAGCTGAGAGAGCTGAGAGGACCATCCCAGTGCACACCTGCCACTCTCCTATTGCTGTGCCACGGCTTGTCTCACCTCGACGATGTCGCGGTGGCAGTACTTGCGCAGGCCGGGGTCAAGGCGGAAGTCAGAGGCACGGCGCTCCATCATCCTCTCCACCTCCTCCTTGCTGCCTTGCCGCACACGCACAGAGACGAGAGTCGTACCCATGCATGGGCGCATGCATGCAGTCACATATGGGACACATGCATTCATCATGAGAGATGCACGGCAAAGGAAGATGGCACGTGCACAGAAACAAGGGAGAGAGCGCAGCTGCTGCCTATGCTTCCCTGCATGGAGCACAACATGCATCCAGCCCAGACGCACAGCACCCACACTGGCAGCCGACAGCGGCAGCCGACACTGGCAGCTGACAGCGGCAGCCCCCAGAGGAGCGCACCAGGGTTTGGAGAAGTCGGAGTCATCGCGGTGCGTCTCAAGGCAGTCCTTCACGCGTGCATCCCCCGGCACCACGTCCGCACAGAACCGCCTCTTGTCCTCCAGACACGCTGCCCGCATTACACACATGGGGAGATTGGGGGTGCGGGAGGGGGAGGGGAGAAGGGATAGAGCAGGTTGGGAGGGGAGGGAGCAGGGAGGGCATGGCAGCTCTCAAAGACTCGAGTGGGAAGGAGGGGTGATGGTGGGCAGTGACACCTTTGAAGAGGCGCACGTTGAGGCTGTCTCACCTTTGAAGAGGCGCACGTTGAGGCTGTCTCACCTTTGAAGAGGCGCACGTTGAGGCTGTCTCACCTTTGAAGAGGCGCACGTTGAGGCTGTCTCACCTTTGAAGAGGCGCACGTTGAGGCTGTCTCACCTTTGAAGAGGCGCACGTTGAGGCTGTCTCACCTTTGAAGAGGCGCACGTTGAGGCTGTCTCACCTTTGAAGAGGCGCACGTTGAGGCTGTCTCACCTTTGAAGAGGCGCACGTTGAGGCTGTCTCACCTTTGAAGAGGCGCACGTTGAGGCTGTCTCACCTTTGAAGAGGCGCACGTTAAGGCTCTCACCTTTGAAGAGGCGCACGTTGAGGCGGATGTCATCGGCGTTCTCCACCTCCTGCCGGAACAGCTCCGCCTGACAGTCCCAGTTCACACTGCTGCGGTGCTGCCTCTGTGAACCACAGCGTGTTGGGAGAAAATGAATTAAAGGGGGAGGGAGGAGGAGACGGTAGGAGGAGGCTGTAGGGGCAGGTGCAGTGCAGGACTTTGAGGTACAGAAACGAATGAGACACGGGACTCCCGTGTCTCGTCGTGCCCCCTCTAGTCCCAACTCCCCAACGCTTGCACGAGTCACTCCCTCTATTCGCAACCCCCCAGCCCTGGCCCCCAAATAAACGCACGAGGCAGTCCTGCACGAGCCCATCGCCCGGGGGCACGTCCTTGCAGAGGCGAGCAGCGTCGTTGGAGCAGAGGGCGTGCAGCTGCGGGTCCATGCGGAAGTCCCCCGCCGCATCCTCCTCCGCCTCCAACACCGCCTCCCCACACGCGTCCGACAGCTTGCCCGCGCCCCTCGTCTCCCTGCTCGATAAGTGTGAGGGAGGGAGGTGCAGGGTGGATAAGGGGAGTAAAGGAAGCGGGGATGGGCAGATGAGGGAGGGTGGTGTGGGGAGGCAGCAGATGGACGAGCAGGGCAAGAGGCGATGGGATTATGTGGCATACGTGAATATGGCATGGCGCACCTGGAATGGCACCTGGAATGGCACTTGGGCTCTGGCCCCTCGCACCTGATGCACACCAGCACGATACCTGAGGTACGCATGCAAGCACCTGAGGCATGCAAGCACCTGAGGCATGCAAGCACCTGAGGAATGCAAGCACCTGAGGCATGCAAGCACCTGAGGCATGCAAGCACCTGAGGCATGCAAGCACCTGAGGCATGCAAGCACCTGAGGCATGCAAGGCGGCACCTAAGGCAAGCATTTGGCACCTGAGGCAAGCGAGGACGTTGCCGGGTTCGGGGTAGAGGAAGCCGTCATTGCAGTACTGCTGTATGTCGCCCCTGCACGCCTCCGCTGCCATGCACGAGGGCAGCGAGAGGACAGGGGGAGAGCTGAATTGCGGAAGACGCAAGACGCAAGACACACTTTTAGACGCAAGACGCTTGGGCGGAAATTTTCGGGCAGCCCGGAAAAAAAATCACGCGCGCGAAATTGAAATTCGCCATTTCGACGCGAAATTAATTTCACGCCATTAGAAACCCTTCCCACCCGTTTGAACCATATAAGCCAGCCCCCCAGGCAAATTTGAATCCCCCCCAATCATATATGATGAGATGTGAAATGTTTTGTGAAGTCTTAGAATGGGGAAAATTTCACGGTATGGGGAAAAATTCACCTCATTGTGACATAGGTGCATTTCCCAACCCTCCCCATGCCCCACAGAACTTTTTTTGGTCTGCCCGAACTTTTTTTTAGGCCTGCACGGGGTTCCGTCAAATACTGCGTCTAATCTATACTGTCTAGCGTCTTAGACGCCGCGTCTAGACAGACGCTAGACGCGTCTTCCGCAACCTGATGGGAAACCTGATGGGGAACCTGATGGAGGGGAACCTGATGGGGGGGAACCTGATGGGGGGGAACCTGACGGGGGGGAACCTGACGGGGACGAACCTGACGGGGACGAACCTGACGGGGACGAACCTGACGGGGACGAACCTGACGGGGACGAACCTGACGGGGACGAACCTGACGGGGACGAACCTGACGGGGACGAACCTGACGGGGACGAACCTGACGGGGACGAACCTGACGGGGACGAACCTGGCGGGGACGAACCTGACGGGGACGAACCTGACGGGGACGAACCTGACGGGGACGAACCTGACGGGGACGAACCTGACGGGGACGAACCTGACGGGAGCGAACCTGACGGGGACGAACCTGACGGGGACGAACCTGACGGGGACGAACCTGACGGGGACGAACCTGACGGGGACGAACCTGACGGGAGCGAACCTGACGGGGACGAACCTGATCGGGGACGAACCTGACGGGGACGAACCTGACGGGGACGAACCTGACGGGGACGAACCTGACGGGGACGAACCTGACGGGGACGAACCTGACGGGGACGAACCTGACGGGGACGAACCTGACGGGGACGAACCTGACGGGGACGAACCTGACGGGGACGAACCTGACGGGGACGAACCTGACGGGGACGAACCTGACGGGGACGAACCTGATGGGGACGAACCTGATGGGGACGAACCTGATGGGGACGAACCTGATGGGGACGAACCTGATGGGGACGAACCTGATGGGGACGAACCTGATGGGGACGAACCTGATGGGGTTGCGGAAGACGCTAGACGCAAGACACACTTTTAGACGCAAGACGCTTGGGCGAAAAAAAATCGAGCAGCCCGAAAAAAAAATCGCGCGCGCGAAATTGAAATTCGTCATTTCAACGCGAAATTCAATTTCATGCCATTAGAACCCCTTCCCACCCATTTCGACCATAAAAACCAGCCCCCCAAGCAAATTTGAATCCCCCCCAATCATATATGATGAGATGTGAAAAGGTCTTAGAATGGGGAAAATTTTATGGTACGAGGAAAAATTCTCCTCATTGTGACATAGGTGCATGTCCCCCACCCTCCCCATGCCCCATAGAACTTTTTTTTGGTCTGCCCGAACATTTTTTTAGGCCTGTCCGGGTTTCCGTCTAATACTGCATCTAATCTCTACTGTCTAGCGTCTAGCGTCTTCGACGCTGCGTCTAGACAGACGCGTCTAAGACGCTAGACGCGTCTTCCGCAACTAAGGGGGAGAGAAACGATGGCAGTGAGAGACGTGAGGGACAGCGTGGTGGAAAACAGTCCAACGTGGCATGTGGAGTGTGGTGGGGTGCGGTGTGTGGTGGGGTGCGGTGTGTGGTGGGGTGCGGTGTGTGGTGGGGTGCGGTGTGTGGAGGCGGGTGGCATGATGAGGCGGTGAGTGTGAGAGCAACTGACCCATGTCGTTGTTGAGGGAGATGTTCTTGTACAGCTCTATCTTGAACTGGTATACCTCCTGCAGACACCCGGGCGATATGCTGCCCGTCCCTGCACACGTGGACGCACGCACGCATGCACCCACCCACCCACCCACCCACCCACCCGCCCACGCATACGCACACACCATATGACACACAGCGTTGGGGGGCTGTCAGCAAGCACGCCGAGGGCAAGGGCGCACACGCATGGCGGCGCAGAGACAGCAACAGAACAGACTGCAGCACCGCGGCTCAAACGGCCATCCACACGCCTCCTCGCCTCGCCTTCTCTTCCGCTCCCCTCACTACCCCCTCACGACACCGCACCCGCGCTCCTCCCCCTCTTCCCCCCTCTCCCCTCCCTTCTCGCCCCTCAATTCTCCCCACCTCCCCCTGTCCCACGGTCGCGGCGCACCTTGACCGCCCTTGGATTTGAGCAGCTGCACCTGCCCCGTCAGGCATCTCTCCACTGTCCGATTGCCCACCGTCAAATCGCCGCAGAAATCCGCTATCTCCTTCTTGCACGCACCTGTCGCGGAGGGAGCAGCAGCGTATTGAGGGGCGAGGAGGGGCAGGAGGGGGGAACAGCGCGAGTCAAGGCGGAGAGTTGAAGTGACCTCATGGTGTGAGTGAGGCAGCAAGATGCACAACATGCAGGGGGTCTGGCAGTGAGAAGTTGCGTGGATGCAGTCCCGAGGGAGTTTACTCGTTTACTGCACGCACTGCCCGCACTTCCCGCGCGCACGCTTCCTGAACCTGAGCGACACAGAGCGCAAACCCCACCGTCGGGTACAATGTCGGACGCCGCCTTCTCCGCCTGCGCTATTGCCGGAGGGATCGGGCTTTGCGCCTCCTCCTCCGCGCCCTTATCCCCCTCGCGCGCCGTCGCCGCCTCCTCCGCGGCCTTCTCCGCGGCCTCGTCCTTGGCGGCCGCGCTCTCCGCCGCTTTCGCCACCGCCTCCGCTGTCGCCCTCGCAGATTCCGCCGCCGCTGCTGCCGCCGCTTCTTCCGCAGAGACGTTGGCGGAGTCGGCGGAGTGCACCGAACAGGGCAGCAGTGCGAGGAGAACGGAGGCTGCGACCAGGCAGAGCAGCACCCGCGACGCCTTCGCCTGAGCACGTGGAACGCACGGGGTGGATGGGAGGAGATTTCGCGATATAGACCGCTTTGCTATTATTCCCATGGTTACTTATGGAAAAAAACACTCGATGCAACTGTAAAAATGGATTCATCATTGCTGGTTTTCAAATCAACAGCGTACGCTGTATCCATACTGACCATTGGGAACGGATTCAAGGCAAGTGGCTCCGCCAAAATCAGTAAATATTACTTGAGACCATGCACCCGCTATTTAGTTCCTCAACGTGAACTAAGTAAAGGCACACTATTCTGGAGTCGGGAACGGAATACTTGGCCGGCCAGAGACGAACATTCTCGAAATTACCAACTAGAGAAGGTCAATCCCGCACAGCAGGTCAGTGCAGAAAAGCATGACCCCCACCAACCAGATGGCTATCCTGAAGTGGCCCAGCTAGTTAGCTGGTTCACTTCCGAAAGATGAGGTCCCGGGATCAAATCCCCCCTGCGGCGTGTTCTGCCAGGCCCCCAAGGGGGGGTTACACAGGGGCTCATCTGGGAGTGGATAGAACAACCTCGTTGACCCAGCGAGGAGTGTAAACAAATGGGGAGGCGGGTTACGACCGACAGCCAGGTGTGGTTAAAGCCAGCAGGCAAAATAGTGACCCCCGTCCCAGTTTGAAAGAGTCCTGCGAAGTGCTCAAGGGGTCGGGCCGAAACAACACTGATTCAAACAACTGAAATGTTCAGATTGAAATGTTCTGATTGGCTATCGCCAAAATGAGAATTTCGTTGGCTCCCGCCAAATTAATTTTGGCGCTCATTTCAACCGTCGCACGTCTGCGTGCTGCACCCTCACGACGGTTGCAAAGCGATCGTTTCGGTCGCTTGGCCCAACTTCAACTTCAAGCTGAACTGGGTTCACAACTCGCTTTTCTAATCCCTTGGCCGCTACTTTCTTTCCTTAGAATAGCTAAAATCGTGGCCGCTTGCGTCCTAGGCACGCCAATTTTAGTCTTAGTTTGATTGTGTCATGTGTCGACTTAGCTCGGTGCCTAATGTAGTAATACGTGGCAGAAGTATTAGCCTGTCAACCGCTCATATTCTATGCCATATCGCGACTCTGTCGGAGGTCTCGCCTGCCAGCCATTCACGACTAACCAATCCAGCAGATCGTGTCGCCGCAGCTGACCGTCGAAACGTTTCCCTCGCCATCGACATCAAGCGAAACTTCCCCTCGCGCTCGCCCTCCGTTTCCTCCCGTCGCCTTCCCGTCTCCTGTCGCCCTCCCGGTTCCCGTCGCCCTCCGTTTAGACCGCCTTCGCGATCTGCTTCCAATCCCTTCTTGCAACCTATAACACCGCCCTTCCAACCCTATTTCTGGTCCATTGTTGAGAGTGGAAGATCATGGAAGCATGGTTGATGATATCGTAGTCGTTTGTGTCACAAGTCCTGAAATTGGCGGCTTATTATTTCGAGTTCGTGAAGTAGCTCTAGTGCGTAATGTTGTGAAACGTGGCTTGTAACGGCATGCTATTTCTCTCGTCGCGGACAATCTGTCCCCCCTTCCTCGTCGCCCTCGCTATCTCCCCCCCTTCCCCGTGGCGCTCGCTAGCTCCCCTCCCTCCCCGTCGCACTCACTATCTCCCCTCCCGCCCCGGCACCCTCGCCATCCCTCCTCTCCCCTTCGCCCTCGCTATCTCCCATCCTCCTCCCCCTCGCGCGCGCTATACCCCCTCCTCCCCCGCTCTCCCGTCGAGCTCGCTTTCTCGTCCCGTTTCCCGTCGATCTCGCTTTCTCCCTCCCTCTCCCGTCGATCTCGCTTTCTCCCCCTCTCTCCCGTCGATCTCGCTTTTCCCCCCCCTCTCCCGTCGAGCTCGCTTTCCCCCC
The DNA here is from genome assembly GCA_947470075.1 of Closterium sp. Yama58-4. NCBI lineage: Eukaryota > Viridiplantae > Streptophyta > Zygnematophyceae > Desmidiales > Closteriaceae > Closterium > Closterium sp. Yama58-4. The sequence continues at coordinate 65,611 of CANIUD010000133.1, forward strand.
CCCCTCTCCCGTCGATCTCGCTTTTCCCCCCCCCCTCTCCCGTTGATCTCGCTTTTCCCACCCCTCTCCCGGCGATCTCGCTTTCTCCCCCCCTCTCCCGTCGATCTCGCTTTCTCCCCCCCTCTCCCGTCGATCTCGCTTTCCCCCCCCCCTCTCCCGTCGATCACGCTTCCCCCCCCCCCCTCTCCCGTCGATCTCGGTTTTTTCTTCCCCTCTCCCGTCGATATCGGTTTTTTCCTCCCCTTGCGTCGTTGTCTCCCCAGTCCTGTCGCCCTCGCTGTCTCCCTCACGATCTCCCCTCCTTTCCCAAGCCGCGCCTCTAATGCCCCCGTCACCGCCATCGCTCTTCTCTCTCTCCCGCGCCTCTCATCCTTCCGACGGCATCGCCGTCGCCTTCCCTCACTCCTCCGACACTTTGTTCGTCACCCTCACGCTCTTGCATCGGGACAACCTGGACACACTTTCTTTCTAACACCAACATCACCTTATTTGTCCCTATCGCCCTCTCTCCCTCTAGTAGCGTCACAATTCCTGTCGTCCCCTCCCTCTCTCTCCTTTCGCCTCACCTTGTCATTCTTCAGTTTCCTACTGAAGTGAATCACGCTATGCTATTCGTTAGCTCAAAATCTGTGTGTGTGCTGCGTGCGTGGTGGCAGGTGTGAATTTGGCAGGTTTCTTTGCGAAATAGAGTCATGCATGGAGCTCGACTCGAAATTGGATGGGCGGGAGGAGTTGAAATGCCGTAGCAAGCTTGCGACAAATCTGTGCATGTTGCGACTGATTTATCTCGGTTGCATCAGGGATAGGTGTGAACTCAAAATTGGACTTGCATCCGCTCGGGGACTTGCCTTCAGTAAAAAAAAACGCCAAACCTTCCTGAAACTTTCATCAGCTTTCTAGTGGGCCCAACTAGAAGGGGGGGGGGTCACTATTTTAGCTGCTGGCTTTAACACCCAGAAGGGTTTTGTTATGAGTTGTACTAAGAAGAGTGCGCGGAAGACTTTATAAAAAGGATGTCGAATACAGCATGACGAGAATGTTTAAAGAAGCATGCATTCATAGGGTCGAAACCGTGCTAGGCGAGGACCTCGATGTGCGTGGCTCGGGAATGTCGCAATTGGTGCGGGGCGACTCGGGGCTGGTTCGGTGCGAAAGTGTAGGCCGAGCCACACTGACGCGAACTGCTCGGGGCTGTCCTCGCTAAGGACAGTTCTACAGTAATGAATTGCACATTCATTACACTCTCCCACCTTCTAAATAAGGTGCCCTTATATGTAGGCGAGTCTTGCAGTAGCGTGAAAACTGCAGATCTCGGTCGATCGGAAACCGATCTGACGGTGCGGAAGCGTGTTGACTTTCGAGTTGACACGTTGACGCGTGGCTGAGCGCGTTGACCAGGCGGATATCAGAGTTGGAATGTCAGCCGTTAAATTACTGCCGATGTCGATCGGGCGGTTGAAAGCGAATGTCGATTTGAATTCTTCCGACGAAAGAAAGCCGTTGATGTAGCGGATACGTTTCGGACGGCAGAGATGAACGCGATGTCTGACGGCGGCTCTGACGCATGTCAGAAAACGAGGAGTCCGAAGCCGTCGATGTCGTTGAAGCTTATCGCGAGCGTCCGTCGTGCAGAAGTGTCAAGATGGGGACGTATGAGTTTAGGAGGGCCTAGGCTTAGGAGCCTAGGCCAAGGGGTGTCGAGGGAGTTGTGCCAAGAGAGTTACGAGAAAGAAGAAGGGGTTTCACTATAGCATACAAGGTACATATAGCAAAGCAACAAAGAAGGTGCACCACCAACTCTTAATAATAATAACTACAGTAACTACAGCACGCAGGGTATATATTGAACATATTGTTTGACACACCCCCTTAGCCTGCGTGCAGTAGAAACTGGTGCAGCCAGCACCCCCTGAACGAGCAAACCAAGCGCTGTGGAAGAAGGCAGAGAAGTGAGGAAGGTGAGAGGAGAGGAGAGAAGAGGAGAGGAGAGGAGAGGAGAGGAGAGGAGGTGGGGGGCCAGGACCGGCGGACCCGCTTACGAACCTCCTTTTACAAAGGGGAGGTGAGAGAGGGAAGGGAGAGGAGGTGGGCTAGGCGGGCTTGAGCGCGAAAGCTCATAGCGATCCCCCCCCGTTAAGAACCCCTTAGTCCTCACCCCCCTCGTCACTCAACCCCGTCAACCTCACACCTTCCGCACCTGTCTTCTCCCGCCACCCCCTCACCCTTCCGCACTTCTCTCCCCCCCCCCCCCTTCTCTACGGCGACAATCCCTGCAGTAAGAGAGAGGGGAGGGACGGGCTGCAGGCAGCTCACACACGCCACCCACACATCTCCCCCTCCTCCCCCCCAACGACGGAAGCAGCGGAAGGGAGGGCCGGGGGGGGGCGGGGCGGCGGTAGCTGCTGCTGGCGCTGGCGGTGGCGCAGGCAGTGGCGCAGGCGCTCGCGCTCGCGCTTGTCACTAGCGTCCGTGCGGGCGCTGGCGCTTGCGCTCGCGCTTGTCGCTGGCGTCCGCGCGGGCGCTGGCGCTTGCGCTCCGCGCTGGCGCTCGCGCTTGTCGTCCGCACAGACGCTGGCGCTCGCGCTTGTCGTCCGCACAGACGCTGGCGCTCGTCGACAGCGTCCGCGCTGGCGCTTGCGTTCCGCGCTGTGGCTGGTGGCAGTCGCAGGTGCTGGCGCTGGCGCGGATCGACGGGCAGGGCGACAGGCGCGACGGACGGGCAAGGCGCACGGGGGGCCGCGATGGACGGGCAGAGCGCACGGGGCACGACGGACGGGCAGGAAAGCGCAATTTCGCCAGCGAGGGTGCGACGAGGCGAGCGTAGCGCGACGGGCCAGCGAGGCGCTCACCATGGGTAAAGAAAGAAGACTTAAACCCGAGGAACGGGTGGCTCTGATAACATGTCAAGATAGGGACGTATGAGTTTAGGAGGGCCTAGGCTTAGGAGCCTAGGCCAAGGGGTGTCGAGGGAGTTGTGCCAAGAGAGTTACGAGAAAGAAGAAGGGGTTTCACTATAGCACACAAGGTACATATAGCAAAGCAACAAAGAAGGTGCACCACCAACTCTTAATAATAATAACTACAGTAACTACAGCACGCAGGGTATATATTGAACATATTGTTTGACAAGAAGCTGTCAGACGAAGTGTCAGAAAGACTGACAAGTATAGTGCGAGAGCACTCCTTCTCCCCCCCTTGAAGATAAATGACTGCCCACCAGAACCTGCACAGCTGCTCGGGTAAAAACCCCAAACACCCTGACGCCGAGGGTAAATCACAATATCAAGTGTTTTGATCCCTGTCGAAATGTTAGCAGCTGCACTGTCGAGAATGTCGCTGGTGGCGAAATATTGCTATCTTAACATGTTAAAACTCCCCAGGGTAAACCGCGGAGTCCGTTTAGAGGGTAGATCATTGTGCTCCCGGACTCGGTTGCGATTCCTGAATTAAAACTGTACGAAAACTTTCTTCTTGTCTCGTAGTCGCGACTGCTACTGCAGAATCGACCGTGACTGCCACCCCGAAAGCCTTCGCGTGGCAGTATCGAATCACCCTGCTGCTGCTGAATCTCGGTTGCCAGAATCTGCAACCCCGTAATTGCTGCTGTCTTGTTGTCGCGTTGCTGTGGCCAAATCCTCGCTGTAGCTGCTCCAGTTGTCGGTGCCCCCGGCTGTCTTGTCCAGACTCGCCGAGGCACTTGTCGCGTTGCGCCGAAAACTCCCGGGCAGGGACGAAAATAGCTGCTGCTTTTCCCCCCCACCTGTTGGAAAATTCTCCCTCATGTTGCGGCTGGTACCCCCGAACAGCTTCCGAATGTACGGCTACAAATTTGACGACGAGTGCCTTCGCGCGCTTAATCAAGCGACGCTGCAGTCGGCCGTCGGCACGGATACTGTCAGCGATCCCGCTGACTCCGTTAAATCTCTTTCCCGGAGCTGCTCGTTGCACCCGAAGATGTCGGAAATTAACACACCCTGTAAAATCTGGTCGTCTGCAGGTTGTCCCCTTGAAGTACACCGTAAAACGCAGAAAACAGCTAGCGAGCAGACGTTCACCCGTCTCCCACCGTAGGAAAGGAACCCCGAAAATCATGGTTGTTGAAGCAGTCCCAAAGTATTTTCCGCCGCGTAACCCCGACGTTTCCGCCGTTAACCCTGGTACTCCGACGTTCACCCGTCTTCGCACCCGTCGAAATTATTTAGTGAATCCCAGGTTGTCAAACATTGTATGTTTATATTGTCTAGGCTGTAGTGGGTTACACCTTAGGGGGTACACAAAGTTAGGGTTTCCTACTTGTACCAAACTCTGTTCTAGTTCATTCATTCCTGCTCAGTTATTTCTGACATGGTTTCAGAGCAGGTCCTTCGCTAGGACTGTTCTTAGGGCCCACCGACTTACCTACCTGCTTACCTTCGCTTGTTTCCGGCCCCGCTGGCCCCGTCGATCTAGCACGATCTAGCGGCCCTGCGGCCCCTTCGAATTTTTTTTCCTAGCGGCCTCTCACGGCCCCCGTCGCGTCGCCCCTTAGCGCCCCGATCGGCCCCGTCACGCCGCCCGCGAACCGCACAGCGCGCCGCGCTCACAGCCCGCGAACCGCCCACGCACAGCCCGCGAACCGCCTGCGCAGCCCGCGACCAGCCCGCGCAGCCCGCGCACAGCCCGCGAACTGCCCGCGAGCAGCCCGCGACCTGCCCGCGAACCCCCGCGAGCCGCCCGCGACCCGCTTACGCAGCCCGCGAGCAGCCCGCGCAGCCCGCGCTGAGCCTGCGCGGCTCTTGCGCTGACCGCCGCCGGCCCGCACGCTGCCCGCGCAGCTCACATACGGCCCGCACGGCCCGCGCGCTGCCTGCTCCCGGCCCGCCGCTGCTGAGCCCGCAGCCGCCCGCGCACCGCTGCTGCTGAGCCCGCCGCCGCCCGCGCACCGCCGCTGCTGCGCCCGCCGCCGCCCGCGCACCGCTGCTGCTGAGCCCGCCGCCGCCCGCGTATCACCGCTGCTGAGCCCGCCCCTGCTGCGCCGGCTCTCGCTGCCGCCTGCTGCGCCTGTGCACCACTGCAGATCCTACTACTACACTTCCTGCTACTGCTGCTTGTGCGCCACTACAGTCCGTAGGCCCCACCGGCCCCGCTGACCCTGCGCACGCCTTTTCAGTGACTTTACTGCTTCTACTACTGCCGCTGTCGCTATGGCTAGTCCTCCTGTTCTAGCGTTCGACGCCGAGGGCCGTCCGGTCAAATTCGAAACCTGGCTAGATGACCTGCACCTTTTCCTACAGCTCACTGCCAAGGAAGATATTACACTGTACGACCACGCTCTCGGCCATGCGACCGCCCCACTCGCTACTGCCCCCCCAGCTGAGCGCTCACAGTGGCAGACCCGTGACGCGCACGCTCGCTTTGCTATTCGCAACTCCCTGCCGCTAGATGAGCGCGAGCACTTCGGCCAGTGCAAGACTGCTAAGGACCTCTACACAGCTGTAGTGGCCCGCTACTCCTCACCCGCTTCTGCCACGCTAGGCCGCCTCACTCTCCCCTACCTGTTCCCCGACCTAGCCTCCTTTCACACTGTCGCAGACCTCATCACCCACCTTAAGACTAGTGAGGCTCGCTTTCGCGCTGCCATGCCTGACGAGTTCCTCGCTAGCAACCCCCCCCCGCTCTGGATCACTCTCTACCACGTTGTCACCCGCCTCCCTGACTCTCTGCGCCCTGTCAGGGACCAGTTCCTCTCTCGCTCCCCCACTGAGCTCACCGTAGACCTCCTCGAGAAGGAACTGCTTGCAGCCGAGGCTAGTATCGTCGCTGTAGGCACCTCTCGTGGCGACCCCCGCGGCCCCTTCTTTGAGGGGTGCTCCCCTTCCCCCCTCCTCCCCTCTGTCGCCTCTGCTGCTGCTGTCGACCTCCTTGGTGCTGAGAAGGTCGGGGCTGCGTCTGCTTCAGGCGGACGACGCAGGGGCAGGAGTGGCAGGAGTGGGGGTGGTGGCGGAGGAGGCGGGGGTGGAGGTGGTGGCGGTGGAGGTGCGACTGGAGAGGCTAGTGGCGGCAGTGGTGGAGGTGACAGCGGCGTTGGGAGTGGTGACAGGGGCGGAGGTGGCAGCGGAGGCGGAGGTGGTCGTGGCAGCGGCAGGGGTGGAGGTGGCCGGGGCGGAGGCGGAGGAGGTGGTGGTCGTGGAGGCCCGGGGGGCGGTCAGAGTCAGCAGCCTGCCCCGACCCTTCAGGCCGCCCGTGAGTGGTATGCGCGGCGCAGCGTCACCTGCCAGTACGTTATTCGTACAGGTGACCGCACTGGCCAGACGTGTGGGGGGCCGCACCAGACGGAGCGCTGCTTCGCCCGCCTCAACGATGCGTGGCGCACCCAGTTTCCTGGTGGGGGTGAGCTGCCGCGCTGGGCTGAGCTGCTCAGGAAGGGTGTTGATATTTGGGCACTAGACTTTGATGCTATTCTCACTGCCATGTATGCGATGTCTATTAGTGGAGAGGGTGCTCAGTACTTGCGTGTTCCGCCCGACCCGGGCATTCAGGCCAGCCCCGCTGCTGCTCTAGGTGCTAGTGTGTCTGCTTCCACAGGTACTACTGCAGCTGCTGCTCTAGGTGCTTGTGCGTCTGTGCCCCCTGGTACTGAGTCGACTGCAGCACTGCACACCTTCACACTGGACTCAGGTGCTTCTCGCTCTTTCTTTCGTGACCGCACTGTCCTTGAGCCTCTAGCTCGGCCGGTTGCTGTCTCTCTTGCTGACCCCTCTGGGGGTCCGGTCCTTGCGACCTCCTCCACCACCCTTCCGTGTCCAGCGGTTCCGTCCGGCACGCTCTCAGGTCTCTACCTCCCCTCGTTCTCCACGAACTTGGTGGCAGGTAGTGCGCTCCAGGACGGGGGTGTTCACCAGTTCACCCCTGCCTACGAGCGTGTGACTCACTGCACGTGTGCTCGGACGGGCCGCCACCTAGCTACTTTCACTCGAGAGCCGGGGTCTGACCTGTACACACTGACCACTGAGTCCCCTCAGGTAGCTGCGTCTGCGTCAGCGTCAGGTCAGCTGTCCGCCCCCTGCTCGTGTCGCTCTCTGGCGAACGACACCGTCCTCTGGCACCACCGCCTTGGTCACCCGTCTGTGCAGCGCCTGCGGGCCATGCACAAACGGGACCTTGTTGCTGGTCTTCCCAGGGTGCTCCCTCCCCTTCCTGACTCCCCTGCTCCTGACTGCATTCCCTGTGTCGAGGGGCGGCAGCGCGCCGCTCCTCACTCCTCCTCCTTTCCCCCGACGACCGCTCCCCTGCAGACGCTCCACATGGACGTGTGGGGCCCAGCCCGCGTCCGTGGTCAGGGTCAGGAGAGGTACTTCCTGATAGTTGTTGACGACTACTCGCGCTACACCACGGTCTTCCCCTTGCGCGCCAAGGGTGACGTCCCTGGTGTTTTGATCCCCTGGATCAGCCGAGCCCGTCTCCAGCTAGGCGAGCGCTTTCACTCGGACTTTCCTGTCCTGCGCTTGCACTCTGACAGAGGTGGTGAGTTTGCCTCCGACCTCTTGGCAGCCTACTGTGCTGAGCACGGCATTGAGCAGTCGTACACGCTTCCGGCCTCTCCACAGCAGAATGGGGTTGCTGAGCGCCGCATTGGCTTAGTCATGGAGGTGGCTCGTACCTCCCTGACCCATGCGGCTGCTCCCCACTTTCTGTGGCCGTTTGCGGTCCGGTATGCTGCGCATCAGCTCAACCTCTGGCCCCGTGTCTCCTTGCCGGAGACTTCCCCGACTCTGCGGTGGACGGGAGAGGTTGGCGATGCGTCGCGTTTCCGGGTGTGGGGATCCCGAGCTTTTGTCCGCGACACGTCTGTGGACAAGCTCTCCCGTCGCGCTCTTCCCTGTGTCTTCCTTGGCTTTGTTCCCGACGCGCCTGGATGGCAGTTTTACCACGTCACCTCGCGCCGGGTTCTGGCCTCTCAGGACGTCACTTTTGACGAGTCCGTCCCCTTCTACCGCCTCTTCCCCTACCGCACTGCCCCCCTCCCCCCTCCGCCGCTCTTCCTCGCTCCAGGTGCTGAGGTACCCGACCCCCTCCCCCCTCAGGGTGCCGCTCCCTCAGGTGTGTCCCAGGTAGACCCGGGTGAGCCTGTCGAGGTAGCTGTTGACTCGCGTCCTGCGTCTGGGGGTGCTGAGCCTGGGAGTGCTGAGTCTGGGGGTGCTGGGCCTGGAGGTGCGGAGCCTGGGGGTACTGAGCCTGGGGGTACGGAGCCTGGGGGTGCTGAGCCTGGGGGTGCGGAGCCTGGGGGTGCGGAGCCTGGAGGTGCTGAGTCTGGGGGTGCTACGTCTGGGGGTGCTGAGCCTGAGCGTGCTACGCCTGGAGGAGCCCTCTCCTCCCAGCAGCTGCAGGAGAGGTACCTCGAGTACTGCCGCCTCCGGAGAGGTGCTGCTGGAGCTCGTCCCGGTACTTCCCCTCCTTCCCAGGAGCTCCCCCCCATTCAGGTGATCCGCGAGTGGTACACGCGGCGCTGCAGTCTTCGTAGTGGTGCTCCTGGTGCTGCGGACCCGAGCGGTGGTGTTGTTGCTGGTGCTGAGGACCCGGACGCTGGAGCTGCTGCTGGTGCTGAGGACCCGGGCGTTGGAGCTGCTACTGGTGCTGAGGACCCGGACGTTGGAGCTACTACTGGTGCTGAGGACCCGACCGGTGGCGCTGCTGCTGGTGCTGAGGACCTGACCAGTGGCCGTGCTGCTGGTGCTGAGGACCCGGGCGTTGGAGCTGCTGCTGGTGCTGAGGACCCGACCGGTGGTGCTGCTGCTGGTGCTGAGGACCCGGGCGTTGGAGCTGCTGCTGGTACTGAGGACTCGGGCGTTGGGGCTGCCACTGGTGTCCCTGCTGCTTCTGGAGACGCTGCGCGGCCGCGACCGTACTTCGTACCGCTCCTTCAGCAGGTTCTTGGTCAGGCTCCTCCTCCTAGTCCTCCTCCCTCCGTCGAGTGTCCTCTGCCTGTCCAGCCGCAGTCACAGTTACCGCCTGCCTCGCCTCTCCCTGCTCCCTCCCCTTACGCTGGTCCCACAGGAGGTCTTACAGAGCGTCGTGAGCCTGAGTCTCGTCCTGCGTCGCCTGTTCGTACTGCTCGCACTGGTCGTCGTGTCCCACGTGAGCGTCCTCCTCCTGTCCCTGGCACTCACTACATGACTCTGCGTCCCTCCACTGCTCCGCAGCGTGTCCCGCTGCCGTCTCCTCCTGCGTCCTCTCTTCCTACTCTTCCTGACCCGGAGTCTGACTCTCGTCGTGCTGCCAGTCCCACTGTTACGCGTCTCCTCGCTACAGTTGTCACTGACCCGACCTTTGAGTCCTCTGCTGCGTCTGCTCTGGTCGCTGAGTTGGTTGACTTTGCTACTCGCTGTCGCCTAGACTACGCTGCCAGCCTTGTCGCTAGGTCTGAGTCTGCGTCTGCCTGTCCTCCGTCCGTCGGGGGTGAGTGTGCCCTCGGCACGGACGTCCTTGAGGACAGACAGGAGGAGTTCCACTGCCTTGCTGCTGCTTTGCCCCGTCTCGTGTCCTTGCTAGTTGCCCCTGAGGGAGACCCGGATGCACCAGACATCCCGACCCCACGCTCTTACGCTGAGGCGATGGCGGGTCCCTACTCCTCTCAGTGGCAGACAGCCATGGACGCAGAGATGGCTTCCTGGAAGTCCACAGGCACCTACGTAGACGAGGTTCCCCCTCCTGGGGCGAACATCGTCAGTGGCATGTGGATTTTCAGGGTGAAGCGGCCGCCGGGTTCTCCGCCTGTCTTCAAGGCGCGCTACGTGGCTCGAGGCTTCAGTCAGCGAGAGGGAGTAGACTTCTTTCAGACCTTCTCCCCCACCCCGAAGATGACTACTCTTCGGGTGCTGCTCCACATAGCCGCTCACCGCGACTACGAGCTTCACTCTCTTGACTTCAGCACTGCTTTCTTGCAGGGCACCCTGCACGAGGAGATCTGGCTGCGCCGCCCCCCTGGCTTCACTGGGTCAGTTCCTCCTGGCACCCAGTGGAGGCTTCAGCGGCCGGTCTACGGTCTCCGCCAGGCGCCACGTGAGTGGCACGACACACTGAGGACGACACTTGCGGCTCTTGGGTTCGCTCCCTCTACTGCTGACCCGTCGCTGTTTCTACGCACCGACACCTCGCTGCCGCCGTTCTACATCCTCGTGTACGTCGACGACTTGGTCTTTGCCACTGCTGACACCGCGGCACTCGCCCACGTGAAGTCGGAGCTGCAGAGGAGACACACGTGCACAGACCTGGGTGAGCTGACGAGCTATCTTGGCTTGCGGATCACCCGGGACAGAGCACGACGCACCATCACCCTGACTCAGTCACACATGGTGCAGCAGGTTCTCCAGCGCTTCCGCTTCACGTACTCCTCGCCTCAGTCCACTCCTCTGCCTACCGGTCACTCGCTCTCAGCTCTGCCTTCGGATGAGTCCGTAGAGCCGAGTGGCCCGTATCCAGAGCTTGTGGGCTGCCTCATGTACCTGATGACCTGCACTCGACCTGACCTTGCATACCCTCTTAGCATCCTAGCACGCTATGTCGCTCCTGGCCGTCACCGGAAGGAGCACATGGATGCTGCTAAGAGGGTGTTGCGCTACTTGTGCAGTACGTCGGGCATGGGGCTTGTGCTTGGAGGGCGAGACCGGGTTGTTCTCACAGGGCACTCAGACGCTTCTTGGGCAGACGACCAGGCTACTCAGCGGTCGTCCCAGGGTTACACCTTCAGCCTTGGCTCTGGCTCAGTTTCTTGGCGTTCTACTCGCTCTTCTTCTGTTCTCAGCTCCAGTTGTGAGGCTGAGATCTACGCCACAGCCATGGCTGCTCAGGAGCTACGCTGGCTGACCTACCTGCTGACCGACCTCGGAGAGCGGCCTCGTTCTCCTCCAGTGCTGTACGTCGACAACAAGGCTGCCATTGCCTTGTGTGAGGAGCACAGACTGGAGCAAAGAACGAAGCACATCGCTCTGCGGTACTTCCTTGCTCGAGAGCTGCAGCAGCGTGGTCAGCTTTGTCTGCGTTACGTGGCCACGGAGGCCAACACTGCTGATGTGTTCACCAAGGCGCTTCAGCCTTGTGACCATCAGCGCTTTTGCACTCTGCTAGGCCTTGTACCTACTGGGCCTCACTTGCTTACCTCTTGACCTTGCTTGTACTGTGATCACTATATATATATGCCTACTTGTTTACTTTTGCTAGGTTGTGATCACTGTATCTCTTGTTTTGTTATAAACCTGCATGTGAACTGGTCTTGTGACCGCTTGCTTGTGCTCGGAATTTGTGTGGAATCCTTGAGATCCACCCTGAGCTTGCTTTGCTTTGCTTTGCTTGACTGGTCTTGTGACCCTGTGGTTGTCTCCCACTGCGCCTATGGGGGTGTGTCAAACATTGTATGTTTATATTGTCTAGGCTGTAGTGGGTTACACCTTAGGGGGTACACAAAGTTAGGGTTTCCTACTTGTACCAAACTCTGTTCTAGTTCATTCATTCCTGCTCAGTTATTTCTGACACAGGTATCCTTGGCGATACACCGCTCGCCGCGCCTCCATGTCGTTATATCAAACCCTTTCGGGGATCTACCAAATAGACTCCGAAATTCGCGGTAGATTGGTGTACGAGCTCCACCTTTCACTCTGGAGATCTGCTGGAGCACCCACAAATTTCCCTCCATTTGTTTTTTTGTCTTCACCCCCCGACAATTTCGCTTGCCGCCGTTCACCCAGCGTCCGCTTTTGTCGGATGAGGTATAACTCCGTGTTGCCCGCGATTTTTCTGACATCGGTGAAGGCGCGAATGCTATCGTAACCGGATCAGGTTTATCGGATCAAACCGTCGGGCCGGCCGCTTCGTTTGCCCACCGCGTCTTATCGCTTTTAAAATTCCACAGCTTCGGAGACCCCGTCTTCGCCGCTACACCGCTCCTGGGAAGACCGGTAAATTAGGAGAAGTTCCCGACAGCTGCCACAATTTCTTCAGTCCCGACATTTTCGGCAGGGTAACTGTCGCCGATGGTCCGTTTTTGTCGGGGCCGAAACAGTGCCGCATCCTGGAATTTTTTTCTTGAACGCCCTGCTGCCAAACTGGCGCAATACCCGCGCTTTTTAGCCAGCACAGGGCTAAACACAGGGCCCCACCTTTGGATCCAGTGGCTCTTTGGACTTACTACTTGCCTTCGAGACCTTCTGGGCGTGGGGTATGCGAAACGTCGGTGGACTTTGGCCGGTAGGGAGCTCCTTCTGCTACCGCCGCTTAGCCGCAAAACTCGGCCTCAGCAAAAAGTCGTCGCAGTAGGTCGTTTTCTCCCCTCCTGAAGCTCGGAATCCGTTTCTCTCGCCAGACCCGTATTTGTCGCAACTCCGTATATTGTAGCCGGTAGACTAGGCGAAATTCGCGTGTCTAGACGCTGCGACAAACCGTTGTCCTCGTCGGTGTACTGCCCCGTCTGCGACACAACTTCCCTTGATCAGGGGGAAACTGTGCCGCCTGAAGTACAGTGTCGGCTGCTGCTGTTGCTCCGAAATTTTCGGCCGACGTTGTTGCAGGCGCAGAAGTGACCCTAACGTTGACAGTCTAGTCGTAGGCGGCCTTTTCCGAACTTTTCGGCGGTTTGAAAATGACTTCCGTCCCACACTGTGCCGCTCCTGCCGAAAACGCCAACGACGCACCCTCCTGTAGCCACACCGGCCACACCCGGGCTGGACGACGGTAGACCCCCGCTTTCTTCGGGTAGTCCTCACGCCGTCACTCCGCGACGTTGCGTTTTCTGACGCAAATCACCATGCGCCTGGCTGCTCGCACAGCAGTCGTTTTCCACGTGCTGCTACCCGAAATCTTCGCGCACAGTGACCACGATCGCCACGTGCCGAAGACCTCCGAAAATCTCATGCGCAACGTGACGAAGTCGCCCGACGCCACTTGCCGCACGCATTAACTCCGAAATCTTCGTGCGCAGTTGACGACCACATGCACATGTCAACTCGCACCACACACGCTTCCGACGATTTCGGTCGTGTAGCCACAGCGATCATGCCGACGTCAGCCGCTACACAGCATTAACTCCGAAATTGACGAAAACGCAAACAGTTAACTCACGCAATAATTGCGACGACAGCAAAAGCTGTCCGCCACCCGGGGGGAGGGAGGCCACGGTCGATCTTGACCGTCGAGGGCAAGGATCCGTCGGTGCCGCAGGAGCGCCAGAGAAATTCATGGCCGCTAGGAGAAACTACCCGTTCTCCTGGCCGGCTACTGCGCTACTCCTGTCACCACGGCATCCTTCCCTGTCCCCCCCCCCCGAGGGGTAATACACTCTAAAAAACGGGGAACCTAGGAACTTAGGCTCTGATACCAAGTGTTATGAGTTGTACTAAGAAGAGTGCGCGGAAGACTTTATAAAAAGGATGTCGAATACAGCATGACGAGAATGTTTAAAGAAGCATGCATTTATAGGGTCGAAACCGTGCTAGGCGAGGACCTCGATGTGCGTGGCTCGGGAATGTCGCAATTGGTGCGGGGCGACTCGGGGCTGGTTCGGTGCGAAAGTGTAGGCCGAGCCACACTGACGCGAACTGCTCGGGGCTGTCCTCGCTAAGGACAGTTCTACAGTAATGAATTGCACATTCATTACAGGTTCCCCCCCCCCTCCTTTAACCCACCAACCAGATGGCTGATACACTAGAGTTGCGGTACGACATTCCCTAAGCTCTAAAAACTCCTCCCTAAAAAATAAGGTAGCACATGATAGATTTTGTTGCTATAATGGATTGTTGTCAATGATCTAGCAAGCATTGATAAACATGATTTATCATTATGAATGAATTCGGGATTATGTTGTTTTCCTGTCTCACATATCAGAAGTGTCCAGGTATCTATCAGTATTATTATACGATAAACTCGTCTGTTCAAGAACACTATGTCCGCACCAAAGCCTCTTGAATATTCCGAGTCGAGCTGCACTCCTCGCTGCGCCACCGCAGTTCTCGGCCCCGTGAGGCACGAACCAAAGTGCCTGGCGTTGCGCAATTTCTGGACCACCAGATCTCGCCGAGAACCGTCAGATATCGTGCGTTGAACGGCTTGTAATGAGTTTCAAAGTTACTCTAGCGCCACGCGACACCGTCGTCACCCCTTGCGCCGCAACCACAGCCACAATTCACAAACCACTTCCCCGACACTCGTAATTCGCCCCTCTTCACCCTCCCCTCCTTCCTCACCTGCTCTGCTCGCACCAACCTCTACCCAGCCAAACCTACAGAACCTGCTCTGCCCTTTGCGCCAAGTGGAGCCTACTCGTCGGTCTCCCCGCTGCCGTCGCGTTCGCAGAGCCGCTGTCATTTTAGGTTTTACATAAACGTTTTCCAGCTTTTCGATTGGCGTGAGTCTGGTTGATTGGTGTTGCCGATTACCAGGAACAGCTTTTTATTGAGAGTGAACCAGCAGTAGCGGCCAGTTAGCCAAACTCATTTCGCAAGTGAATCAGCCATTGATAGACCGCGGCTTTGCAATTCTCGTTCCTTCCTCTCCACACCAACCTCTCCGTGCTTGCCCGCTAGCGCAAATCGCTCCTCCAATGGGGTGCGGTAACGCCACGAACCTAGATACATCCAAGCAGCCGAACCTCGTTATGGCTCGGCACGGCGTGTGGCTCGGCACAGCGTTTGGCTCGGAGACGGAGCGGGACAAGGGGTCCATCGTGGGCGGCGCGGCTCTGCGCAGCGCGTCTAGGGGCTGCCGCGTGCAGTGGGACCGTGGCCAGCGCGTGCCGCAGAGGGAGCTAGAGGTCGCGAAGCGGGAACTGCGACCGTTGCTAAACGCGCTGCGGTTCATCGAGTCCAGCAACAGGTAGGACAGCGCAGCGCGCCGCCACCCATGGAAGAGGATGCAGTTGCGCCTTAGATCGCCCCTCCGTGTCTCTCCGATCGTGTCATTCTGCACTCTTCCCCTTGAACCCGCCCTCGCCCCTTCCTCCTCTCCCCCACTTTCCAGGGTGAACTGCCCGGACGGCGACGCGGGCAGCAGCATCGGGCCGCTGCAGATCTCGGAGGAGTATCACCGCGACGCGTGGGGCCACCGTGCCGGCCGGTGGACGGCGTGTCGCGAGCTGGCGCACGCGGAGGACACGGTGGTGCGGTACTGGCTGCGCTACTGCCCCGGCGCCATCCGCGCGCACGACTGGGAGCTCCTCGCCAAGTTCCACAACGGTGCGCGCCGAGCCCCTTCCACGCAACCACCGTCATCTTACCGCGCCCTTGTCGTACAATACCCGAAACCCCCTCGGTCGTGTGTTCTACTGTTTTCCGACCTCGTTTTTCCGCGTTTGATCGTTCCCGTCGTCCGCAACCGATCCTCCCTTACCCCATCCGCGTGCGCAGGTGGTCCGCGGGGCACGAAGCACAGCAAGACGCGCGCGTACTGGCGCAAGGTGGTGCGCCACCTCGCCGCGCAGCAGCCGCTCGGCCTCTCCGGGGACGTCCCCCACATCCCTCCGCAGCTTCCGGGCACCTTCCGCGCGGAGGGTCTTGCAGCGGAGTGCTCCGCGTCCTCCGCCGGTTCTGGCGCTGGAACGGGTCTAACGGCTTCCGCCGTCGCACACTATAAGCAGCAGCAGTCGCTGCATCTAGAAACGGGTTGTTCTTCGAACGAAATATCCGAACAAATGAGCGGGTCGAACGTGGTTGACGAATCAGAGCCGCGCGCACCTGTGGCAGCGGGAGGAAGATTGAAGCACCGGCGCGGCCATCGTCGTCCCCAGCAGGCGCTGCGCGCAGTGCCGTGGCGCTCCCCCGCGTCCGCTGTCCCCGCTCCCCCCTCCCCCTCCCTTGAGTCCGCCGCTCACGGCGCTGCCCTCGCTGCCCTCTCCGCTCTCCCATTCCTTGATACGATGGCGTTGGATGGCGATGCTGACGTGGCGCATTCTGCAGACGTGTTGTGTGGACCGACGCAGTGCACTTCACCTCTCGCCTCCCCAGCCCGCGCAACTCGCTCCGCTACTGCACCCCCTGCTGCTACACCATCAGGTGTGGCAGGGTGCTCTCAAACCCCCACAACCCAGCCACAGTGCGCGGGTGCCAAGGTGGGCGCGTGCGGGGACACGGGGGGCGCAGCAGGGGAGGGGTGCGTGGCGGAGGCGCGCGCGGGGGCGGGGTGGCTGCTGTGGGACTCGGAGCTGGCGTGGTCGGTGGAGCAGCACGAAGACTTCTTCACGCCTGCTGCCAGCCTCGACGTGCAGGAGTCGGTTAGGGAGTACCGAGGTGCCACCGTGGCTGCTGACGTGGCAGATAAGCTTGCCAGCTTGGACATTGGGAAGCTGGTGCATGGGATGAAGAGAGGGGCGGGGAGGGAGGCGGTGGCAGCAAGTAGTGACGATTTGGGTGAGCGTGCAGCAGGGGAGAGAAGCGCCAAGCTTGCTCGTGCTGCAAGGGACGGCACGGAGGGCAGTGGGGACTCGGCACATGCATTGGCACATGCCAGATCAGCTGTTGGTGCTTCCAGCTCAGCACTTGCCGACTCTACGGCAGCCATAGCAGTCTGTCATAGTTCTTCAAGTGAATGTGGTGTGAGAGGGAGAGCGAGCAGGGAGGTAAACAGGGACGCACCCAGAGAGGCACCCAGCCAGGCCAGCCGGAGGGTGGAGGAATGGCTCACACTGGTGGACGGTGGAAGAGCAAGAACGAGCAAGGAATTAATGGAGGGCAAGAATGGGGCAATAATGCGGCCAACAGGTGGACCGGTGAAGGGCAGCAGGGAAGGGGAGCCGAAGCCCAGCCCAACAGCACTGCCGCACGCCCAGTCGCTGCACTCCACGCCCGTGCCATGGGCGGGAGCGGTGCGAGCAGCACAGGCAGCACAGGGGGCACTAGGAGCGCAGGGCACACGGGCAGCACGGCCTGCATGGGCAGCGCGGCATGGTGCATGGCAGGTGGCGGCAGGGCCGAGTGCAGCAGACAAGGTGGAGGCGTGGGTGCATGCCCATGGCGCTCGTGCTGGCACTGGTGGTGCTGCTGCTGTGTCGCCCGCTCTCACATGCTAACCGTTGG
Organism: Closterium sp. Yama58-4; assembly: GCA_947470075.1. Taxonomy (NCBI): domain Eukaryota; kingdom Viridiplantae; phylum Streptophyta; class Zygnematophyceae; order Desmidiales; family Closteriaceae; genus Closterium; species Closterium sp. Yama58-4. Next base: position 82,644 of record CANIUD010000133.1, read on the forward strand.
TGAAGACTGATAAGTTTCTCATCTCACAAAGAGTTAACGGCTGCTACGCTAGTTAGGTGTATTGCTAACTGCGTTGTTGTGATAACGCTAACTTAACATGATAGGTAGGCTGACATTGTTAGCTCCCAGCAGCAGAGCTTGCTGCACTTCTAAATTTATGTTTGGCCCATATGTTGATACCGGGTTTGGTACCGCAAACTCTCTGAATGTCACATGACAATACCAAGGCTGCAGGTTGATGCTGAAGAAGCAACAAATTGGTACGGCAGTATGTCCTACCTAGACAGAAATTGGAACGCGAAATCAACGGTTGTGCGGTGGTGAACGTGTATGTACGGAGTGCACCTGTAGGAATGAACCCACAAACTAGTAGCGCCTGTAATACACTCTGCTACAAGGACTGCCAGCTTGAGGGCAGATCACACACGAGCAACGGCTGTCTGTGTGCACATGCCTCAACACGCCCCCCCCCCCCCACAAGACACACACCCACGCGCAGGCGCAGCACCTCACATATGGATGGGCTTGCCATGCGTGGCCAGCGCAGCCTCCTTGACGGCCTCACTGAGAGTGGGGTGGCCGTGGCACGTGCGGGCGATGTCCTCACTGCTGGCGCCATACTCCATGGCCAGCACGCACTCCATGATCAGCTCGCCCGCACTCGGCCCCACTATGTGCACGCCCACCACCTTGTCACTTGCCTTCTCCGCTATGATCTTCACCATCCCCTCCGAATCCCCGATCGTGCGTGCACGGCTGTTCGCCATGAAGGGGAACTTCCCCACGCGGTACTCTACACCCGACTCCTTCACCTCCTCCTCCGTTTTACCCACCATGGCCACCTCCGGGTGCGTGTAAATGATCCCTGGCACCGTCGCATAGTTCACATGCCCGTGCTTGCCGGCCAAATTCTCCACACACGCAATCCCATCCTCCTCCGCCTTGTGCGCCAGCATGGGCCCCGGAATGGCGTCCCCGATGGCAAACACGCTCGGCACGGACGACCGGAACTTGTCGTCCACCACAACGCGCCCCGCCTTGTCCTTCTGCACGCCCACCTCCTCCAACCCCAGCCCCTCCGTGTACGGCACGCGCCCTGTCGACACCAGCACCACATCCGCCTCCAGCTTGGTTCTCTCGCCTCCCTTGGCGGGCTCCACCTCCAGCACCACGCCGTTGCCTGATGCGTCCGCAGAGACGACTTTGGTGGAGAGCATGAACTTAAAGCCCTGCTTCTGCAGCGTGCGCTGGAAGGCACGCCGCACCTCGTTGTCCATGTACCCGCCAATGCCGTCCATGAACTCCACCACCGTCACCTCCGCGCCCAGCCGCCCCCACACCGACCCCAGCTCCAGCCCTATCACCCCCCCGCCCACCACCACCAGCTTCTTGGGCACGGCGTCCAGGCTGAGCGCGCCCGTGGACGACACAATCTTCTTCTCGTCTATCTGCAAACCTGGCAGCGGCCGCACGTCTGACCCGGTGGCGATGATGATGTTCTTGGCGCCGATGCTCTTGGTCTCGCCGGGGGAGTCCAGCAGCGACACAGCTACCTCGTGCGGCCCCACGATTTTGCCGTGGCCTTTCACGTAGTTGACCTTGTTCTTCTTGAAGAGCCCCTCGATGCCCTTGGTGAGCCCGGCGACAGCGCCGCTCTTCTGCGCCATCATGGCGGGCAGGTCCACCTCCACGCCCGCCACCTTGATGCCGTGCGCTGCAAAGGAATGCTTCGCCTCGTGGTACATGTGCGATGACTCCAGTAGGGCCTGGGAGGGAAGGGGGGGAGAAGGGATGGGCAAGGAGGGGAAGGGGGAGGGAGGGGGAGGAATGGGGGGCCGAGGGTGGTCAGGGAGGGAAAAGGAAAAGGTGGGTGAGGTGGATAGCGAGGAAGTGCTTTGCCTTGCGGTGCATGGGGAGGGGTATGAGTGCACGAGTGGATGGAAGCACGGTATGGTGCATGGTAGCATGGGAGCATGGGTGCATGGGAGCATGGGTGCATGGGAGCATGGGTGCATGGGAGCATAGCGCATGAGAGCATGGTTGAGTGGCTTCATGGGAGCATGGGCGCACGATTGCATAGGTGCATGAGAGCATGGGCCGAATGCGGGACAGCCTGAGATCCCTTGAGCAGAGGAATTACGGATGATGGAGGCACGGGGGACAACGGCGATAACTTGCATTCATCTGCGCGTTACAGTATATCGTGGCCTGCCTCCCAAGTGCACCAAATTTAATAGACGTTTAGTTCCTCCCTTCATGTTTTTTTTTCCAACAGTAATAACTTCTCGTCACAGCCCTCGCCGCTACCAGCACTGTTATCGCTCCGCACCTTGGATGGAATGCACCCCACGTTCAGGCACGTGCCGCCCAGCGCGCCGCGCTTCTCCACGCACGTGACCTTCATGCCCAGCTGCGCCGCTTTAATCGCCGCCACGTACCCGCCAGGCCCGCCGCCAATCACGACGATGTCGTTCTCCTCGGGGCTCGTCGCGAACCACCGCACGCCGCCGAACGCGCGGAGAGCTCCTGTGGGCGCGTATGAGGGGAACGCGGAGTCCGCGACGGCGGACAGGCGTCTCCGCGAGACGCGGCTGAGAATCCGGGAAGCCATGGCAGGTGACTGACGGAGGTAAATCTGTTACGGTGAAGTCGCCTGTGCGAGACAGCGAGCGCCACAGTGGGATTCGGAATTACTTCGTGGTCGCGTTATTGATGACAGAGGCGGTAGCGACGCCTAAGGTCTTCCTCCCCGTAGCGAGGAAGCAGCCTGGTAGCAGCTGGTCAAAGGAACACCCACCAAAAAATGGAGATCTCGAGACAGGGTGAGAATGGGAGAGGTGGCACGCAGAACCAAAATTTCAAGGCAGTACGTAAAGCATTTGGCGGGCGGTTGGCTCGGGGAGGAAGGGCGTGCGCGGGGAACATTGGGATCTCCGCCAGATCACCTATGATATGGCAGCACCAGGTGCGTTTCCCCGTGAGGCTTGCTTGGGTTGGCGAGACGCGGAACCACGTCACCATTGGTGTTGGGTGACACGAACAGAACCAGCCAACCAGACCTTTCCCCCAAGTGCACCCTCCGCCACCATGGTTTCCTTTCCGCCCAGGTTTTGCCAGTTCATGCACACGGCATTCGGTCGGGATGAATGCAGGCACCTCCATGGAATGCTCCTAGATGGGCATTCACATTAGTGGAATACGGTGTAGAAGTGTCATCATTTTAGTTTCACATGGGGAGCCTCCGCATACAATGTCGCGTACGCAATCTTCACTTTGCTGTTGTGTTTGCTCCCTTCTCCGCCAAATGTCATATCATAATCGCGCCTCATTGCGCATGCACGTCGACATAGTACGTCCTTCCCACCGCTATGCTAGGCGCCTTGATCAAGCAGCTCAACCATCCACCTCCCTCGCGTTCCCTCCTGGTCTCCCTAGCGAGCTTGCTCCGAAGTGTTACTTCTCCGCCGCGTCTCCACGCCGCGCCGCAATGGCACACCTACCACCACTCTCAGTGACCCTCATCGCTGCTCATCCCCCGCGTTCAGATGTGCGATCTGCTGCGCGCTTGCCACTAACTCCTCCCGTCGTTTCTGTCTCTCGTAGACCTTCACATGCGCGATCAGCTCGACGCTTGTTTCTAGCTCCGTGCGGTTGATGTCGGCCGCCATCCACGCCGTCCTACCCGCAGCGCTGCTTCCCGCCTGCCGCTCCTGGCTCGCGCGCAGTTCTTTCACTTCCACAAACACCGCCTCATCTGCGCTACTGATAGAAACTCATTTGCATCTCCTGCGCGGCATTTCGCATCTGCAACCCGCAATCCCGTCCATCCAGTCGCCATCAGAGTGCGCTCAACAACCGGCTACCACTGTCCAGGACCCAAGCCGCGCGGCCACTAGTAGGGTCCACCCACCCGTCGCTCTCCCTCAGCCCTTCTTCCAGTTTCATCGGGCCGTTGCAGCCATGGCGGGCATGCGCCCCGCAGCGCACTCGGAGCGCGAGCAGCAGGAGGCGGAGCCGCTGCCGGGGCTGAGGCGCACTGTGTGGGGGCAACTGGACCTCAAGCCGCGCTTCCCCAAGCTCGAGTCGCATGTGCACGCTGACGTGGCGGTGATCGGTGGCGGGATCGCGGGGCTGAGCATCGCGTACCAGCTGCAGCGCAAGGGCAAGTCCACCGTGCTGCTGGAGCGCCGCTGCATTGGTGAGGCTCCGCCCCCTCCCGTTTTGCCGCAACACTCACAATTAGCTTCATAGGTTGGTTTGGAATCCGTTCACGTGTGCGCTTGGGGTGCGGGGCGGCGCAGGGTCGGGGCAGACGGGGCGGACGACGGCGCACATAATGGCGTGGAACGACGACTTCTACATGAACCTCGAGAAGAGCTTCGGGCGCGACAACACGGCGCTCGTGGCGGAGTCGCACCGCCAGGCCATCGCGTGCATTGAGGACACCGTGGCGCGCGAGGCCATTGACTGCAAGTTCACGCGCCTCGATGGGTACCTCTTCCCGCACGACTCCAAGGCGTCCACGCTGGAGATGCTGCACCTGGTAACCAGCTCCCATGGTAACCAGCTCGCAGGGTAACCAGCTCACGTGGTGGTGTCCATGTTACGCTCCAGTTGAAGCATTACCTGTTACATTATCCTCCGTCTTCTCATTCCAGTGAACCCCTCGTTTCTTCACCACCCGCAACTCCACTAGGAGTACGAGGCGTGCAAGAGGGCAGGGTTCACGGACGTGTACATGGCGGACTTACAGGGCGACCCCGCCCTCGGCTCCGTGCACAAGACCATCTGCTTCCCCTCCACCGCCGAGTTCCACCCCCTCATGTACGCGCCTGCTCGCATATCACTTGTTGACCCACACCCCCTCTCCCTCTCTGCTCGCCCTCCCTGCCGGCCCTGCACGTGTGGCTCATGTCAGTTGGTCCTCTTCGCTGCTCCCTCACCTCACCCTCTCACACCACCATATCCCTGCAACATTTATCCCCGACCCCTTTCAATCCCTCCCTGCACTCTCCCTCCCCTTCTCCCCGTGGACCTCCCGCTGCTGCCTCCCCCTCTTCCTTACCCCCTGCAGGTACCTCAACGGGTTGGCGGACGCGTTTGTGCGCCATGGGGGGGCGCATCTTCGAGCAGACAGTGGCGTTCCGCGAGGAGGGTTCAGTGACGGGCGCGGGGGCGGGGGCGGTGGTGGCGAGCAAGGAGGGGCGGGGCGTGGTGCAGGCGGGGGCGGTGGTGCTGGCGACCAACTCGCCCATCAACCACAACCTCCTCGTGCACGCGCGCCAGCCTGCTGACCGCAGCTACGTCGTGGGCCTCCACCTGCCCAAGGGCTCCGTCAAGTGCGTGCGGGCGTGTGGGTGTACGTGTGCTGGGCTGGGCTGGGTTGGGATGGGATGGGCGAGATGGGAGCGGAGCCATGGTTTTTCCATGAATTGTGCCTTAGCCTTGGCCTTTGTGCTGTCGCGGTTCTGGCCTTCCCCCCGCTTCAACGAAGCAAGCACGGAGCAGCACAGCACAGCACACAGCGTGCAGTCTTTCCTTCCGCCGTGCCTCCCTTCTCTCCCCTGCCAGGCGAGCCTACTGGTGGGACACGGCGTCCCCCTGCCACTACGTGCGCGTGGAGGAGCAGGAGGGGCGCGGAGGAGCGACCAGCTCACACCACACCACACGCTCTCTGCTGCCGCTTTGGCACCTTCCCCTCCCCGTTCTTCCCTTTCTCCCTCTGCAGGCGCGCCAACTGGTGGGACACGGCGTCGCCATACCACTACGTGCGAGTGGAGGAGCAGGAGGGATGCGACGTGCTGGTGGTGGGGGGCGGCGACCACCCCGTGGGCATGCCAGCAGGCCACTACCACGACGTGTGGGGCGACCTCGAGCGCTGGGCTCGCCCCCGCTGGCCCACGGCGCAGCAGACGCTCTTCCGCTGGAGTGGCATGGTAATGCGCACACAGGGGTGGTGGGGATGGTTGGTGGTGGGGATGGTTGGTGGTGGGGATGTTTGGTGGTGGGGATGGTTGGTGGTGGGGATGGGGCATGGTGGGTGGGGACGGGTGGTGGGTGGTGCATGGCAGGGACTGCTGTGTGCCTTGATCTCAAGCTCGTTCCATAACTCCCAGCTTCTGCGCCTGCTCACCCTCACATTGCTTCTCCATGGCAATCTTTGGCCTTCACTCCCTGTCCTCCCCTGCTGCTCTGCCATCCTGCTGTTCTGTGCCTGTACTGCTGCCGATATTGCCTCCCCGTGCATGGCAGGTGTACGAGCCGGTGGACTTCCTGGGGCTGTACGGGCGCAACCCCATGGACGCTACTGAAACCTACATCGCCACTGGTACGCTCTAGCACGTCTGGCGAGCCTTTAGAAACGACATGCAATATCATGACTGCATGACAAACATTTCATCAATTTAGCTCCCTGCTCTTTCCCAGATGCCTCTCCCGCTCCTTTACATCTCACTCAACTCCCCTGCTTTCCCCATTCTCTCATCCCACCGTTCCACCATCCCCCCACGGTGCAGGCGACAGTGGGCAGGGCATGACGGGCGGTACCATAGCCGCCATGATCATATCCGATCTCATCTGCCGCCGCCCGAACCCGTTTGTGGAGATTTACTCGCCATCGCGCCTGCCGCCCCTATCCAAGGAGTCACTGTCGCTGGCGGGCTCTGTTGTCAGCCACACCATCCAGGTACCACCTGCTCCAGTCAACACCCGTTGCAAGTCACGTCAGATGGGCCCTTGAGGGCGCTCAGCATAATGCCGCTTCCATGCTCAACATTCCCTCGGGACCCGCCTGCAACCACTGCCTCCTTCTGTGGGGCACACACCGGAGCAGATAGCCATGGGGAACCGGGGATGCAGGGTTTGTTGTGGACCGTGCAGCCGCCCCACTGGCACCTGTGTGCTGCCATCCCACCACCGTGCCCTTACTACCCCTCCCCACCACCCCCCTTGAATGCTGCACGGCAGGTGTGCAAGGACCAGTTGCCACTGGTGGCCACGGATGGGGTGGAGATACAGAACCTAACCTGGGGCGCGGGGGAGCGCACTTTGGTCCATGCAATTATTACACTGTGACCTGTAAATGCTCCCATCCCCCCCGTGCCCTCACCCCTTCCCCTCTCAATGCACGTGGCAGGGGTACAAGGACCGCCTGCCCCTGGTGGGCACGGACGGCGTGGAGATGGAGGACCTGGGGCGCGGGTGTGGGGCGGTGGTGCGCATGGGCGTGGGCAAGGCCGCTGTCTTCCGTGACAAGGACGGGCGCATGCACGCCTTCTCTGGTCCGTGCTGCCTGTATGGATGCATGCTGGGTGTGTGTGTGTGGCCGGATGTGGGAGTGCTCTGCTGCTGGGGGGCGAGAGAGGGGCGTGTGAGTTTTGCAAGGCGGGGGGGGTGGCATGCGTGAAGCACCATTCCGCTTGTGCTCTTCTACAGAGGCCCACAACGCAGTCTTTGCCACATGCCTGTCATGCCTGTCATGCCTGTCATGCCTGTCATGCCTGTCATGCCTGTCGTATGTTAGTACATCAAGACCTTCCTCACTTTTTCTTCCCTCCCTTGGGAATTCCCTCCTCCTCCCCCCAGCAACATGTCCGCACATGGAGTGCAGTGTGCACTGGAACCCCAACCACTGTGTGTTGGGTGCCTCAGAAGCCACCTGAATTTTCCTCCGCCCTCTTTTGTTCCCTCACGAATCCCCCTCCCCTTGAGCAACATGGCCGCACATGGGGTGCAGCGTGCACTGGAACCCCAACGACGCCACCTTTGACTGCCCCTGCCACGGCTCTCACTTGGACCACCTCGGCCGCTGCATCAACGGCCCTGCCAAGGCCGACCTCTCCCCACTACACCCTGCTCAGACAGGGTAGTGCGTGCGTGGGAGGAAGAGAGGAGATGGGAGAGGGGGGTGCTGCGCAGGGGGAGAGAGAAATGTGGCGTGGAGAGGTGCTGCATCGGCGGCTGTTTGAAGCCCAGCTTGTGCCCCTGGACCCCTGCCAGACAGGGTGAACGTGCATGGGAGGGAGGAGAGGTGGGTGAGGTGCGCGAGACAGAGTACCAGTGCTTCTGCCAGAGTTTGATCTGTGACGCTTGGAGTGCTTGGGTTGGTTGGTTGGTTGGGGGATCATCAACCGGAGTGCACCCGCTGCCTTGTCCCTAGGCTTGTGGGGTTTTATTGTATCCAGGGAGTAGCAAGCGTGTTGCCTAGCCAGGGTCAGGAGTACCGGTAGGTCTAGTATTATGTGTGCTTTTTGTTGTACATGTACAGGTTGCACCACACCACACTTGTACATAGGTGTACATATCATACCAACTCTAGTGTCTCACCTAACTCTGTGTGGACATTGAAAAAACATCTGGTATTGCTGACTTACGTTTGGGTACATAAATTACGATATGTGCAGTAAGTATTTCTACCTGCCCAAAAATATTGTACAGTACACTGAATAAGCATGCTCTTTCCATGCGAAATACTGGTACTGTCCATATTCTCTAGCAACCATATATGTAGAATGGCATTCATACCATTTATGTTAATGTTACGTGTACACGAGATGTGGAACAAGAATTAGTGTTGAACTGTCCTCTTTTCTGTCCCAACTCCTACAAGTTCATGTCTGCCATTCAACTTCCAATTCTTGTACCATTGAACAATGGAAATGCCGCTACACCTAGTGAGCCACCTAATGCAGGTCAAGGGCGTGGGCGTGACGAGGGAGGCGTGGGGGCCACGGCGCAGGGGTTGTCAGCAAGGCCGGTGAGGAGAATGCGTATGCGCACGTGGCCCTGCCCCATCACTATGTTCATTATTGACGCCGATGCATTGGCTGTCAGCAGCAGCTGCCTGGCTTGGGTGCATCACAGGGCAGGGTAGATGGGAGGGAAGGGAAGGGTGTGAAGGGAGTGATCAAAGGAGGTCAACACAGCTCATGCTTGGAAGCAGGAAACGAGAAATACTGCATCTCCCGCTGCTCGTCTCCCTTCTCCCCTCACTCTCCCAACCCCTTCCTCCCCCCCTTCTTCTGACACTCTTCCGTGCACGCACCGGGCAGTGAAGACGGCGGTGGAGTTGATAAAGAGGTGCACCCGCGACTGGTTCGCTGCCACCTGCATGGGGGACGACAGTAAGAGGGGGAAGCAGAGGAGAGGGTGAACAGGGGCGAGACGAGGGGAGAGGGAAATGGAATGGGATAAGGAGCACAAGACAAGAGCCAATGCAGGAGCGATGGGTGGGGTGCAACAAACGAGGAATGATGCACGAATGGAAAGACGAATTGCTTGACAAGCACAACTGATAGCCTCACGCTCCCTCACAGTGCTCAGGTGTCCCACTCATGGTGCTCAGGTGTCTCAGTCACAGTGGTCAGGTGCCTCACCCACAGTTCTCAGGTGTCTGCTCAGGTGCCTCACTCACAGTTCTCAGGTGTCTGCTCAGGTGCCTCACTCACAGTGCTCAGGTGGCCGTTAACGAAGCCAAACGACGCCAGGGGGGCCGTCAGGTTGCTGGCAGCAAAGGGGCCGCCGCCAAAGTCCCTGCTGGGGGCGAAGAAGCCTCTCACAGCGCGCCACGTGGCAGTGGGCACGGTCCACGCGGACTGGAAGGAGCCGTACGTCTGGTCGATGGCGAATGGCGGCACCTTCGAGGCTGATTAGGTTCGGCAAGAGGGGATTGCGAGGAGAGGGGAGGGATAGGGAGGCGTCAAGATGCAAGGGGAGCGAGGAGCAGAGGGAGATGGTGGGCATTGGCGCGAACAGAATGTGGGGGGGAGAGAAGACATAGAGGGAGGGAGGAGGGAGGAGGAGGAAGCGATGGAGGACAGACTGAGAGGGAGGGGAGAGGGAAGAATGAGGGGAAGGCGGAGGGGAGAGGGTGCGCACTGGAGAGGTTGAGCGTGGGGGAGAAGGCGGCGATGGTGCCGGTGGCGTTGGCCTGCGCCACGATGGACGCTGGCGCTGGTCGGCCCGCGGGAGTGATGCCCACCAGCGACGTGTTGCTGATGCGCGCCTGTAGGGGGGAGAACCGAGGGGGGGAAGGGGGGGGAAGGAGGAGGGGAAATGAAGGGGCGCACGGGGTGCGGAGCGTGAGGGGAAGTATGGAGGAGCAGGACGAAACGATGGGGGTGCTGAAGAGACGACTGCAGCAGCTGAACATGGTGAATGGGTTTTCCTAAGCTGGTGAGGCCATCTGCTGCACGCACTCCCACGCTCACCAGGGTGATATTAAAGGACGTTCTTATATCGGTGCACTCGATAACATCCACCGTTACAGTGCCCGCCAGGGGGAAGCCTCCCGGGGTAACGACTACTGATGCGAGCTGCCCTTCTTTCGGCGGAATCTCCGAGTCCCACGTCAGATTTGACATTCTCGGGTCAACGCGGAACGTAATTGGCCCAGGCTGCGCGCTGACGTGGCACGCTAGCATCCACTGGGTGAGCGCCACGGCAGCAAGAAGTGGCATGGCATGGCAGAAAAGACGTCCATTTCGCGCAAACTCGAAGAGCGCCATAGTGGTACCACTTTGGAGGAATCTGATCGCGCGAAGGGCGGCTGCTTATCAACCGGGAACGCTGAAACGAGCGCGCGAAAAGTAGAGGCGACCAAGTGACCAAACGAGGACGAAGAGGCGGATGAGGTGGAGACAACGGTCCCTCGCGGCGAGCGACTGGCGCTGCTGAGAGGACTGATTGGCGGAAGGAGGCTTAGCGGCGGAACTACTAGAGGCGGAGGAAGCGGTAGCGCTGGGAGAAAGCCAGCGGATAACGCGCGCGTGGAGAACAGGACCACGAGGATGCCGATGGTAGTAGCTCGCCGCGACATACGCCTCCGTGGCGCGCGGGAGGTCCATCCAGCATGGCTGCTGCCGCCATGCATGCGCAGGTCTCGCATCTCGCGTGCGTCGAAAGGTGTTGCGGGATTGCGGGCGAGCAGATGACACGTTTGCTGTGAGCAAGCTGGCAGCAGGTCTAACTCTCGAATCAGTCTGAACATTGATGGCTGGGGATGTTGATGGAATCTAGGTTGGATTCCTTGGCGTTAGGAATAAAACATATGCTACACATCATGATCCTACAAGCGAATCTGGCTTCAGCGAGGTGAACTCAGTGGGAAGTCGACATGGCAGTTTGTGAAACCTGCCACGTCGTTGAAGAAGGTCCATATTGCCACGCTGTCCAAGGAGCTCCAATGTGGTCTTTGGGATTAACGGAGCGTGCAATAGCGTGTTTGTATGTTCCTTGGCCTCGCCTCACCTTCCTTTCACCTTCAATAACTGAAGCCCTCCGCTTACTTTGCTCAATTGCGATTCCTCCAATTCCTCCACGGCCGTGGTTCCATCGACGTCTCTCTTCTTCCCGGCGGCTCAGCATCTCTGAATCCTCAGTCAACTATCTGTTTCCGTGTTCCACAAGGCATCCATCATCAGCGCCATCGTGCATAAATCCATTTCCGAGCCTTTTCATGGCCACCGCAGCCTCCCTGGTCTCGGTGCCTCTATCCGCATCCTCGCTTCTCGCAAAAAAGCAACTAGCCCGAAATCATAGCCTCCCCCTGGCGCTGCGAACACCGGGACACGTGGCAGCCGTCGGTAGGGTGAAGGCAGTCAAGTCGGTATTGCTGGGCGTCGTCATTGCGTCGTCGTGGGCGCGGCCCGGCAGCGCGCAGGCGAGCGGGGGAGGCGGAGAGGACGCGCCGATGGCGGTGGTGAAGAGCGAGGAGGAGTGGCGCGCCATCCTGTCGCCGGAGCAGTTTCGCATTCTGCGAATGAAAGGCACCGAGTGAGTGGGCGGGGAGGGAATGAAGAGGACGGAACGAGGGCCGTGATACAAAGGAAAACATTTGCTGTTGCGGAAAAGATCACACGAGCACATAACTAACGCCTATGCCGCGGTTTAGCCTGAGTTTGTTTGAGACTGTCTCAATCAATACTGGAGCGGAGGAAAGCGCATGAGCAATTGAGGTAACCGAACCTATGACAAGCGAAAGAGCGCAATGCAAGTTTGCAGCTTTTACGATTGCAAGCGGGGACACCACTCTGCCCCTAAGAATACCATGTGGCCTCTAAGAATACCGCGTGGCCCCTAAGGATATCACCTGGCCTCTAGGGCTACCCTGTAGTATCTTCTGAACATTCTCTATGACCCCTCTGCGCACCCCTTCTTAATTTGCATCCTCCACTTGTTCGCGTCATCAGGTACCCCGGTACAGGACAGTACAACAAGCACTACGAGGAGGGAGTGTACAAGTGCGCTGGCTGCGGCACACACCTGTACAAGTCAACCACCAAATTTAACTCTGGCTGCGGCTGGCCTGCTTTCTTCGAGGGGCTCCCCGGAGCCATCAAGAGAAACATTGATGCGGACGGACGGCGAGTGGAGATTGTGTGTGCGGCATGTGGTGGGCACCTGGGGCACGTGTTTAAGGGCGAGGGGTTCCCCACGCCCACAGATGAGCGGCACTGCGTGAACAGCGTGTCGCTCACTTTCACCCCAGCAGATGCGTAGGTTGGGCATGCCAGTCACGCAGGATGTACTGAAAGTGGCAGCTTACATGATGTGATGCTGGTGAATAAAACAAACATGTTTTAGCAGGTATGGGGTGGTGAGGCAGGTGGATCTGGTTGATTGAAAGTTCTCTGTTGTAGTTCCACAAGTCGCAGCCCTGTACCCTTACCGTACATGCTCTGGTGAACGCTGCATCATGCCCTGTCTCTCGCTGGAACAGTTGGTGGAACCTACCGTACAAGCAATACTAAAATTGGTTCCATAAATATAAATCTAGCGAAAATGTACGTTCAACCTCCAACTGGATGTGATGCAAGAAAAGTCATAAGCGGATGAAGGATACTAGCAAGGGTGAGCGAGGATCACCCTCCCCACAACATACAGCAGAGGAAGGTTAGAGCAGTCACGTACGGTACCAAAGCAAACCAAAGGATAGACATGCTATTCTTGCCACAGAGGGCAAAATCATTAAGAAAGAATATCGAAACATTTGTAAAATTCGTAAAATTTTGAATATGTGTAACTTGTGGTAGGTAAGGCATAGTGTGCATAGTGTGTGTGCTTGAGTTGGTGAAATTATATCGTATCATTTTATGTGTGGCATGTAGCACAGTACGAAACGACCTCGTAGCGGGGAAATCTTCTCAGCGCACCAGTACGTAACGTCGGTCTGATCTGACGTCATGACGTCAAGTGAGGACAGAAGACTTTTCACCGAGCATTAATTCCATGGACCAAGCAGTGAAGCTTCAAGGCTGCGTGCGTGAGCAATGAAGCTTCAGGGCTGGGCGAGCAGCACTCCATGCACGTGTGCTTGATGCTGGAAAGGAGGGGAAAACGGTCAGCAATTCTGGCCATTCAGATGATATATACTGTTTCTGGACTAAGCTGGGGATATTTCAAACCACGATGACGAGGCTTTTATCCAGTGCACAGTTCTCTGCTACACTGTACACTTTCTGTGTTCGGGCTGGGGGAGAATGACTGAGACGCTAGGGACGATACGGAAGCACCTCCCCATTCACCCCCCCGATTCATGCACAGTCCAGTGTGTCAAAGTGAATGCTCATTGGCTCTTAACTCAACAATCTCGGCCTGATTCGTTCATACTACAGCCTCGTTGGCCCTGCCCAAGTGCGTGAACCATGCATGCATTTCTTGCCTCAGGCTGACACGTGGTCAAAAGGACAACGAAGCACTGTCTGGAGGCATGTGCGACTGCGAAGCACTGTTGCCCTCCACGTTGCCCCGTTCGCCGACCGCTGCACATCGCATTTTCCTCGGTGTGCCCCAAGGAGCAGGCCAAAGAAGCACACCTGCACCTTCACCTAGCCGCCCCCTTCTCACGCTCTTGTTGACAATTGACACCGCACTCACCACAAAGGGCCGTCCGTGATTGGTCGAGAACGCAAGGGGTGTCCAGAGCGTCAAAAGACAAGACCGAACGCTTTCCCCTGATACCGAACAGAATATACACAGACTGCACTGCACCTATAAAGGAATGTTTGAAGGTTTGACTGGCGTTAGGTGAGATGCCCTTTGATTTGAATCAAGCAGCAGGCCCCTTCAACCAGCCCTCGAGCATCGCAGCGCGGATGTGTTTGTTCGCGGCTCGGAGACACAATTGCTTCGTAAGGTGGTGTCCGAAGTGAAACTTCGACTTCCGTTTGTGCATGTCGGCAAATCCTGACGGTCGGAACTTCGATCCGAGGGCTGACATGCACCGACATCCAGCGACATCCAGCGACATATGTCACTTTGTACAGGCCCTAATGTGTGGGTTGCTGACTCGCTGCGGTGGACGATCTGACTGTCGGGAGGGGAAGCACCATACACCCACTCGCCTCATCTCCATCCTGTCTTTCCGCAACCAATTTGCTCCACATTCCACACCACCTCTTATCAAGATCCGCAACACATCATACCCAACATTCGCGTCCCTTTCAAGTTCCCCATGTAATGTGGCTTCCCCATCGAATCCGTCGGGAGATCGAGCCAGATCATGGAGAAAGATACGCGCGAGATTCACAACGATACCAACGCTGACGACGGCGAAACCACGCGCGAGTTTCGTCACGATGCCAGGCTTGCGCAAACAGCGGCACAATATATGGTGAACGCGCACTCATCGCTATCTCAGCGGGAATCAAGTCTCTTCGCAAAGATCCCGGCATTTCCCCGTTTTCCCGTCACTATGTCCGCCGCTCGCGCTTCGACATCCCATAGAACCATTACCCCTAATTCGGACGGCGCCTCGGGGATGCGCATCGCGAACGTGTCGGATGAGCGTATGGCGCGCGTTGAAGGCCTTTCAACAGGAAAGCCCAAGGCCGAGGCGCCAGACGCGATGTCCGTGCAGCTGCTCGCGAGCCTGCTGTCCGAAATGAGCGACTCTCCGCCGTTCCCCTCCTCCCCGTTGCCATCCCCCCACTCGCCCTCCCGCGGTGACTTACACTCGCTACATCCTATCGCTTCGCCGCGCTGCGCTGTCCTCCCCACGGAACGAGCGCACCATGCAAAATGCGCGGTTACCCCGCCATGCGAGGACGGGAACATAGCGTCTGATGGAGCAGTCGCGCTTTCGGAGGTTTCCAGGGGGGTGCGCATGGGCGCAAGCCGCAGCGAAGTTGCCCCCACGGATGCGCGCCTGCGTGAAGCGGACGCTCGCGATTTTCCTCTTGCGCGCGCATTGGCGGAACTTGAAGCGCAGGACCGCGCGCGGGAAATGGCGACCGCAGCGACACGGCGCACAGCTCCTCGCAGTGCGCGCGATGCGGAACGCGCACGCACGGACGACGGGGAGGCGCGAGAGTTCAGAACGACGGAACCGGACTCTAGCGCGCAAAACATGTCGGAAACATCTGCAGAAGCACGCCATCGCGCCGAAGCGCGAGGCGGCGGCGGAATCGAAGACATAATCGCGCATCTTCCGCGCTCCAGCTCCGCGTCTCTTGCCCAGGAAACACAGGAGATTGCGCGGGTAAGCGAATCTCGGCGGGGTGAAAGCGATGGATGCGCGTTTCCCCGCCGACGCGGGAGTCTGGTAGGCAGAGGCGCACACGCAAGGCAGCAGGCGGACGGCGCAAGTGGCAGCAGCAGCAGCAGCAGCGTGGACGGCAGCGCGTCGCGTTTCAGCGCGTTCGGCGCGAGTCGAGAGGCAATGGTGCGCGCCCTCACCGCTCATCTGCGCCGCCCCTCCGCGGAACCCGCCTCCCCTCATAAGGCCAGCACCAGCGGCGCTTTTACCGAGCCTGGTCCCTCCGAACCTGGTCCATCCAAGCCTGCCAATTCGGAGCCTATTGTTCATGCACGCAGCATGACAGCGAGCGGGGGTCGTTCCGCCATTCGCCCGCGGACGAGCGGCGGCGAGCGCGGCGAGAGGGCCATAGTTGGCGGAGCAGCGTGGGGCGGAGGGGCGGACGGGCGGACGTGGGGGAGCAGGGCGGAGCACGTGCGACGGCGGTTGGCGGGGAGCGCAGGAGAGCAGGGGGGCGCGGTAAGAAGCAGAGAAATAACGGGCGGAATGGGGGTGGTAATGCAGGGAGGGGGCAGCGTGGGGCAGTGGAGTGATTCTGAGGCCTGGGATGCAGGTGGGATAGGCGCGGCGGGCGGCGGAGGCGCAGAAGCTGGGGGGATGGCAAGGGGTGCCGGAAGCAGGGCCGTGGCGGAGAGGTGGCAGGCGGGGCGGGTGGGATCCGCGCAGCAGCGCATGGGTCCCCCCGCGCCCAGAATGGCAGGCGCATGGAGGGGCGCTGCTGCCATGCGCGCTCCACCCACTGCTGCTGCTACTGGCGATGCTGCTGGACTTGGCGGCAGTGATGTTGCTGCTGCTGCTGGTGTTGCAGGTGGCGGGGCAGACGTGGCAGGCGTGGCGGATGGCAGAGGGGCAGCAGGAGCGACGGCAGGCGGACGAGGTCCCGCTGCCTGGCCCACGCAAGCTGCTCTTTCTCCAGCCTCTGCCTCCTGGCCTCCCCCCATACCCCTCCTCCCCCACATGCCCCTCCTCCCCCACATGCCCCTCCTCCCCCACATGCCCCTCCTCCCCCACATGCCCCTCCTCCCCCACATGCCCCTCCTCCCTCACTCTGTCTCCGTGCCTCTCCCTGCTCGCTCCGCCCCCTCGCCCCTCCTCCCCCACTCCGCGCCCATACCCATCACTCCCCACTCCCCACCCACATTCCTGCCCCACCCGCAACCCATTCCACTGCGCCCCCACTCCGCGCCCTCAACAGCGTTCCCCCAATCGCCCTCCGCACCTCACCTTCCCCATGCCCCGGGCACGCCTAACGCCCCCTCCGCCACACCCCTGCCAGGGCACCACCCTCCCACGACCCTGCTTGCACCCACCGCCAGCCCACTCGCTCCCACTCTCACCCCGCTTCCCATGCACATGCGCCCATTCCTGCTGCCCCCCCAAGGGGCTTCAGTGGCACAGGGGACGGCAGCCCAGGAAGCAGCAGCAGCAGGTGCAGGAGGCGCAGCAGGTGCAGGAGGCGCAGCAGGTGCAGGAGGCGCAGCAGGTGCAGGAGGCGCAGCAGGTGCAGGAGGCGCAGCAGGTGCAGGAGGCGCAGCAGGTGCAGGAGGCGCAGCAGGTGCAGGAGGCGCAGCAGGTGCAGGAGGCGCAGCAGGTGCAGGAGGCGCAGCAGGTGCAGGAGGCGCAGCAGGTGCAGGAGGCGCAGCAGGTGCAGGAGGCGCAGCAGGTGCAGGAGGCGCAGCAGGTGCAGGAGGCGCAGCAGGTGCAGGAGGCGCAGCAGGTGCAGGAGGCGCAGCAGGTGCAGGAGGCGGCAGCAGAAGGCGGCGTGGGAGTGGAGGAGGAGCTGATGTGGTCTGAATTCGATGCCATGCTCATGGGCGCACCCCCCATGCCTGCTCGCGCTACGGGCGTGAATCCCATGGGCGCTCCATGGGGCAGAGCCAGAGTGCATGGGGGCACCATTCCCCCAGCGCAAGCGGACCTCCCCCTTGCCGCCCATGGTGCAGGCATGCACCCTGTGGCAGCGTTCCCCACAGCAACCATGCCAAGTGGGTCTGGGGGGTCTGCAGGTGGGCAGATGGAAGGGGGAGGAGGGGACGTGGGCGCAGAGGCAGGGACAGGGGCGGGGGCAGGAGAGGGGTCAGGGATAGAAGCAGGAGGCATGGCGGGAATGGAGTCCCTGGGAGGAGGTGCAGGTTCTTCTGGTGGGCGTGCGAGGAGCAAGAGTGTGGTGGAGCGCGAGCGCAGAGAACGAATCAGGTACGACCCTCCCCAGCTGTACCCTCACTTCTCACACCCACCCACCCTTCCTCCTTCCTCCCCACACACCCCCTCCCTTCCTCTGTCCCAACCCCATCAATCCCTTGGTGTTGCTTCTCACAAGGTATCCCCATTGCTACTTGCGCAGCTCACCTGACCAACCTCCTCATTCCCCCCATCTCCTCATTCCCCCCCATCTCCTCATTCCCCCCATCTCCTCATTCCCCCCATCTCCTCATTCCCCCCATCTCCTCATTCCCCCCATCTCCTCATTCCCCCCATCTCCTCATTCCCCCCATCTCCTCATTCCCCCCGTCTCCTCATTCCCCCCGTCTCCTCATTCCCCCCATCTCCTCATTCCCCCCATCTCCTCATTCCCCCCATCTCCTCGTTCCCCCCATCTCCTCGTTCCCCCCATCTCCTCGGTCCCCCCCATCTCCTCAGTCCCCCCATCTCCTCATCGCCGCCTCATCATCATTCCCCTGCCTGCTCCCCGCTCCACCCACGCAGTCAGGAGCTGCAGCGGCTGCGGCAGGCGGTGAGGGGGCGGGGGGACATGGCAGCGATGTTAGAGGGGGCGGTGGCATATGTGGAGCAGCTCAAGGCGCAGCACCGGCAGCTCGAAGCCTCTCTGCTGCAGCACCAGCTCACCTGCACTTGCTCCCACTGCCACCAGCTGGGGCAGCAATGAGTGGGCTCAAAGTGGTTTAATTCTTTCGTTAGTGTTCCATTCCATTGGACAATTTATGAGTATATTTTTTGTACAGGTTGCACTGCATGCCGCGGGCAGGACTTTAGTGTACCAGTATTGTACAATAAATAATAAATAGAATGTGTTGCTCAGCGTGTCTTGCGTGCCACTAGAAGTGAGACAGGCGGAAAATGCTGCACGTCGCCCGAACACCTCCTGCGGGAGAGGCAAGAAGGAAATCATCATAGCCATCACCATCACCATCACTACCACCACCATCACCATCACTACCACCACCATCACCACCATCACCATCACTACCACTACCGTTACCACCATCACCATCATCAACATCAGCATCAGCATCAGCATCAGTATCCCCATCACCTGCACCACCATCAGCAGCGCAGTAGGAGTGAGCAGCATCAGCATGAGCATGAGCATGGGGAGCATTGGGATGGGAGGCGTGGGGGTGGAGGGGGTCGGGGAAGGTGGAGAGGATGAAGGAGCGGAAGCGGCGCGCGTAGAGCGAGGGGTTGACAGCTGAGATGGAGTGCCCGTCGTACTGCAGGCTCTTCACCACATGCTCCACTCGCTTGCCCACGTCGTACTCCTGGTTGGGGGTGGCGAGGTTGGTGGGTGAGGAAGAGGAAAGGGAAAATGGGTGAGCGGAGATGGAATGACCGTCGTACTGCAGACTCTTCACCACGTGCTCCACTCGCTTGCCCACATCGTACTCCTGGGGTTGGTTGAGGGTGGGTTAGAAGAAAGGAGTGAAAGGGGAGAATGGGTGAGGTGAGGGGAATAAATGCTCTACTCATGCAGCTGGAAGGCGGGGGAGGGGCGTTGGGGTTGGGTGAAACAAAAATCACATGCACCACAAAACGAGGCACACCTGCAGGATGTCAATGATACCAAAGTGCAGCAGCACCTCATACGCCTCCTCTAGCAGGGATGAGACCACGAGCCGTCTTACAGATCACTGCTCCAGACCACACCCCCCACATGCACCAAACCACCCACCTGCACCGCACAGCACCACAGGGCACACCTGCAGGATGTCAATGATGCCAAAGTGCAGCAGCACCTCATACGCCTCCCCCAGCAGCGGGTCCTCCACGGCCCTGCGAGTGCGCCTGTCCACCCTCACTGCCGTGCCCGCCATGCCCTGCCCCAACAGCTGCCCCACCACCCCCCTCCCCCTCCCTCCCCCGCCCCCTCCTCCTGCTGCTCCCGCTTCCCCCCCTCCTCCTGCTGCTGCTCCCGCTCCCGCTCCTCCTCCTCCCCGTCCGCCTGTTTTCTCCCCCAGTGATACTTGCCCCACCACCGCCCCTGCTGCACATGCAGACTTGCCGCCCGTCCCAGTTGCTGCCACTGATCCCGCACCCACGGCACAAGGGGAGGGGGAGAAGGAGAGCGGCGGAGAGGGAAACGCCGAGGCAGAGGGGGGGGTCGGGGCAGGGGCAGGAGGAGGAGGGGCAGGGATAGGAGGAGGGGCAGGGGCAGAAACAGGAGAGTGGGGGGGAAGGCGGGACAAGGGTGGAATACGGGGAGGGGTGGGATGGCGGCGGCCATTGGCATTGCTGCTGCCCCTGCTGTGCTTGCTGTCCTGGTTGCTGCTGTGCGTGCTGCCATGCTTGCTCCATGCACTGCTGCTGCTGCTGCTCTTGCAATTGCTGTTGCTGATGCTGCTGCTGCTGCTGCTGCTGCTGTTCCTCCTACTACACCCATCCTGGCCAGCAGCACCATCACCACCACGATCATCAGCTGAGCCCAACACCTCCTCGTCACTGCATGCCCTCCCGTCCCCCTCCACCACGCCACAGCTGCTACTCCCCTCCGCGCTCCCCTCGTCCACGCTGCTGCCGTCAGTGGTGAGGGAGTGCGAGTGGGGGAAGGAGGGCGCCAGCAGGTGCAGCGGGCTGCTGCCGCCGCTGCCAGCCGTGAGTGAGCGCGGGAAGAAGTGCCGAGCTGTGCCCGCACGGGCAGTGGCAGCAGTGGCGGGAGAGCCAGTGGTGGCAGTAGTAGCAGCCGTGGCACCAGCATGGGATGGTGACGTGTGGGAGGGGGAGGTGTGTGAGGAGGAGGCGTGAGAGGGGGAGGTGTGAGAGGGGGAGGTGTGAGAGGATGATGTGCCCCCTCGGCCCGGGTCCCCCAGAGATCTCTGCAGGGGAGAGGGCGAGTCGGTGAGAATGCGCTGCCATGGGCGGAATAGACGCCTCCTCAGCTGATAAGGGGGGAAAAGGGAGAAGAAGAGAGGGGGACGGGAAGGGACAAAGGGGAGGAGTGGAAGGGAGAGAGGTCGACGGAGGTGAGAGGAGGGAGGGGAGAGAGGGGGAAAGAGATGACAGGGCAGAGGACAAAACGCAGTAATTGAGACAAAAAAAATGCAAAAGCTAGTGAATGAGGGAGAGAACGTGGAAGGGTGGTTAGGGAGGACGGGGAAGTGGGCAACGGCACACCTGGTGCAGGGCATACCTGGTGCAGGGCACACCTGGTGCAGGGCACACCTGGTGCAGGGCACACCTGGTGCAGGGCACACCTGGTGCAGGGCACACCTGGTGCAGGGCACACCTGGTGCAGGGGCGGAGGTGCATTCAGCCGTGAGGCTGCAGCCGCGTCACTCTCACATGCCGCCTGTTCGCCCTGCTGGGACTGCTGCATCTCCTCCCCGCCTCCCCCATCCCTCGCCTCGCTCTGCCCGACCGCTGCACCTGCTTGGGCCTCCAGCCCTTGCTCCCTCTCTGAGGTTGGGCCACACATGCGCCACACACGATACCACACAGACGCACACGGTTCAGAAACTCGTGAACATGCCATGCAGCACAAGAAGCACTGTCAGAGTTATCTACAGGCATGCTGGTGACAGCAGGTGACAGCAGTGGCACTGCTGCCATGCGGTGCTGCGGGTTGGAGGGAGGGGGGGCGCGGGGTGACATTTGAGTCGACTGAAAAACGACATTCAAGCATCCTCAGGAGTTACCTGCGGGCATGCTGGTGACAGCACTGGCACTGCTGCCATGCGGTGCTGCTGCGGGTTGGAGGGAGGCGGGGGTTGGGCCGTCAAGGTGGGCGTCAGTGATGGTGACGATGGGGGCGGGTGGGGGCCCTGTGGCCTTGAAGTGCACGCCAAGCAGCAGGCTGTAATCCATTATGTGCTGCTGCTCCAAGAAGGCGCAATCCGCTGCTATCTGCCTGCATGGCGGGGAGGAGAGGCGGGAATGAAGGAGAGGTGAGGGAGTGTTGGAGGGGCTTTGAAGTGCACTCCCAGCAGCAAGCTCTAGTCCCAAGCTGCAGCTGCAGTTCCCAAGCAGCTGGTGCACGCGCAGCAGCATTAGGCGCCACACATTGAGCAAAGACAGGTGCCAGTCATTCCCACTTACTGCAACAACAGCGGACGCCAGGGCGGGTGCAGGAGGAACGCGAGGTCAAGGTCGAGGTCCTTGAGAGTGGTGGTGTCATCCACCGCCACCTTGCCCGTGCTGCGCCCCTGCGACGACCCCTTGAGGTCAAACCGCCGGTGCACGCGCAGCGGAGACACCAGCAGGTTGGCCATGACCACGAAGCGAATCACTGACTCGCGCCCGCCCGCCTTGGCGGCGAGGCGGGAGGCGGTGCGGGAGGAGGCGGTGTGGTAGATCTTGATGGCATGCAGCCCGAAGAACTTGGTCAGGAGAGTGTGTGGGTTGTGCTTCACGTGGCGATAGTAGGCGGGGAGCATGCGCAGCAGCACCTGGGGGGGGGAGAGAGGTTGAGGTGGAAAGAGAAGGGGGTGAAACTGGGGATGGCATATGATGCTTCAGCTCAGCATGCACTCAAACCTCCCTACCATGCTTCCATGCTTCCATGCTGTCCACATCTGTACCCACCTGCAGCTCAGCGCTGCGCATGGTTTTGATGAGGAAGCGGTCGTCGTGCGAGAGGAAGAAGACGCTGCCTGACTTGCCGGGGCTGCTCAGCTCCCTCAGCGCGTCGTCCCCGCACAGCGACAGCATGTAGTCCCCCGGGTCTATGCCAAACATGGCTCGCAGTGCTCTGAAAGGGGGGGCAAAGGGAGGTGGGGAAAAGAGAGTGCGCGAGCAAGAGCAGGTATGGGAACACAGCGGCACCATGCAGTCCCACATGGCTCGCAGGGCCCTGAGAGAAGAGGGGAAGGAGAGTTGGGAGGAGATGGTGAGAGGGGAGGAACGACCAAGTGAGATAGAGAGGCAGGAAGAAGGGGAGGCTTTCGAAGATAGCAAAGGGTTGAGTGGACCTGAAGGCGGCGGGGCAGTAGTCGCGCCACTTGAAGGCGTGCATGGAGTGTGGCGGCGTGGTGGGCGAGCCCGCCGGGGGGAAGCGCACGGCCGGCCAGTGGGAGAAGTCTGCTGCCCCCACGTCCCTCTGCGCGTCTGGTGTGATCCTCCCCACACTGTACCTGTTGGTGGGAGGGGGAGTGAATGAGATGTGGCAGTGGAATGAGAGGTGAGTTGAGAATGTGAGTACATGGGATGCACAGGAGAGGTATGGGATGCACAAAAGAGGTATGGGATGCACAGGAGAGGTATGGGATGCACAGGAGAGGTATGGGATGCACAGGAGAGGTATGGGATGCACAGGAGAGGTATGGGATGCACAGGAGAGGAATGGGATGCACAGGAGAGGTATGGTAGCATGAACACGGCAGGAGCTCTCCACCACCCACCCACCTCACCAACCCCGCACCCCATTATCACAGCATCCCAGCACCCCGGCACACCAGCACTCAGCAGGGCAGCACGCACCTTAGGCCGAGCTGCAGGGTGCCAACACACACCTTAGGCCGAGCTGCAGGGTGCCAACACACACCTTAGGCCGAGCTGCAGGGTGCGCATGAGCAGGTAGCTGCGGTGACCCTTGTATATGAGCTCTCCCGCCTTCTTGCCCTCCCTGCCCCGCGGCACGTGCCACCGCTGCCATGCCACCACAGGTCAACCAGAGAATGGGGTCGGAAGATACGAGTGACATGAACAGGCAGAGTGGGGCGAGGGAAGGTCAGGGTGGATGCAAGGTGAGCGGCGGTGGATGCAAGGATGTGAGTCGTGAACGGTTCATGGCTCACTGACACTCCCACATGCACCCTTGCAGCATGACAACACCTTCACCACAAAAACTGGCACTGGCAAGGACACGACATGGTTGCAGGCAGACACACTGGCATGACATGGCAGCACAGCACACGCGCAGGCACAGGCATGGCAGCACAGAGAGCAGCCGTACCGGGGGATGGGAGTGGGAGGAGAGGGGCTGCTGAGCGACGAGCACGCCATGCACGTACTCCCTCACCATCACTGCATCCTCCACCGCCTCCACCCCCCCCACCTGCCCCCTGCTGTACCCCCTCCCCCGCCCCCGCCCATGCCCATGCCCATGCCCATGCCCATGCCCATGCCCATGCCCATGCCCCCGCCCCTCGCCATGCCCACGCCCATCCCCTCCCCCTTCCCTTCCCCCTCCCCCGGCTCCTCCCTCTTGCGCGCTGCTGTCTGCTCTCCCTCTCGCATGCTCGTGCGTGTGTGACCCTGGTGACTGCGGAGGGGCAAGCATCTGCTCTGAACCGCCATGCACCTCACACGCCCCTCCCTCGCCTCCCCCGTTCCATAGCAGCACCGCCGCCCCTCCTGACTCCTCCCCGTTCACCCCCTCCTCCTCTCTTGCATCCTGTGCCTCACACTCCCCTCCACTGCGCGCCTCCCCCTCAGCGTACTGCTGCCCTCGCCCCGGCACAGGGCCCATGGTGAGAGCACGCGTGATGGCCCACGGTGAACCCTCCCCCTCCGCCCCACCTGCCGCCGCCGCCGCTGCTGACACCCCACTCGCTGATGAGCTGGCAGCTACGGCTGCTGAGCTGGCAGCAGCATGTGCTGAGTTGGATGCTCCAGGTCCAGGGGAGGCAGCAGCAGGGCCAGGGGTGGAACTGGGAGCAGCAGCGGGGGAGGGGGAGGGCGCAGCAGGGGGGCCGCGGAGGCCCAGGTGGTGGCGCCAGCGCGAGGGGGCTTCCTCCCTCCACACCTTCCAGTTGTCCTGCCGCCCCTCCATGTCCACCTCCGACACGTGGCTCGCTGTCATTGGCCGCGAGACAGCAGCGCTGCTCCCAACACCGTTCTCCTCCTGATCTTCCTCCTCCCCACCAGCCCCTCCCCTTATTCTCCCTCTGTGCTGTCCCCCCCCTCTCCCGTGTATCCCCACACCCTCCTCCCCTTGCATCTCGCCCCTCTCCCGCGCATCCCCCTCTTCCCTCCTTGCCTTACTCGGCCGTGCCTGCAGCGGTCCTGACATGCACTTGCGCGCCCCCTTCCTGCCGCCAGGGCTGCCACGTGTGCTGCTGCCATTGGCCGAAGTCAGCCCAATATAGAAGTCGTCACTGGGCTGGCGCGCGTGGCACAGAGCGCGCTCAGCCGCCAGGGGCGAGCGCACAGGGGGCGGGGGGGGGCGGCCAGGTGGTAGGGGCGAGCGGGGGGGGACGGGAGGCGGGCGGCCGGCAGGCTTGAGAGAGTGGGGAGGGGACCTGGCATGCATGACAACACTGTCATGTCCCCCATCTGCCCCATTCTCCCATCGCTCTCCGTTCACCTTCTCCCTCGCCCTCGCCCCTTCAGCCCCTTTCGCCCCGCTTATCAGCCCCTTCTCCAGCTCTTTCCATCCTGCCCCACTCCCCCCTGCCTCCCTCCCACCCACAACCGCTGCTTCACCGCTGCTTCCTTCCCATTGGCTGCTCTCTGCACCGCTGCCAATCAGCGGCCGCCACATGTCCGCGTCACTCACTGCCCCGCCCATGCTCGCCTGCCCTCCACCCTTGCTCCGTTCTCCTGCAACCCTCTCGCCCCTGCCTTCCCCTCTTGAACTCCTCCCAATCGCAATCACCACCCTCTCCTCTCTCCCCTCCCTCTCCTCCCTCACCCCAACTCCCTCCCTTCCCTCCACATCCGCCTCCCTCCTCTCCGCCCCTTTCTCCCCTCCGCCTACCCCCTCCCGCGCGCTTGGCCTGGCGTCCCCCCGGCCAAGCGAGGAGGAGTCAGGGAGGGGCATGGCGGGGACGGCATCAGCCGCCAGGTACACGCTCCCTGTGGGCCCCAGCGCCACCTCCAGCGCCCTCGTCCCCGCTGTAAGCCGCTTCTGTAGCATCCTCTGCACGCCCTTCACTCCACTGTTAACCCCCCCTCCCCCTCCCCCTCCCCCTCCCCCTCCCCCTCCTGCTGCTGCTGCTGCTGCTGCACCACCCGCCGCCACGCCGCCCCTCCGAGCCAGCCTCCCCGAACCTGAGCTTGCCGAACCGGCATTGAACGAGCCTGAGCTGAGGTCCGGAGGCAGTGCATCATCACCGTCATCAGGGCTGCGGCCGTTCATAGCAGCAGCAACAGCAGCAGTGCCACCACCACCACCACCACCACCACCACCACCACCACCACCACCACCACCACCACCACCACCACCACCACCACCACCACCACCACCACCACCACCACCACCACCGGTTCCGATATGACCCCCCTGCTCAGTCTCACCGCTCCCCTCCTCCTTCTCCTCGCCTTCCAATCCCCACCCCTCATCCTCCTCCTCCTCCGCTCCCTCCCCATCCCCGTCAACCTCCCCTCCCTCCTCCCCCTCCTCCCCCTCCCCTTCCTCATTCCCATCGCCCCCATCCCTCTCCTCCCCCGTCTCCCCCTCCCCCTCTCCCCTCTCTCCCACATCCCCTGCGTCGCGCGCGCAACCAGCGGGATAGAAAACGCCCTTACCGTCCTTGAGCCCGCGGCTCCACGTGCCTTCGTAACGGCTACCGTCGCGCCACGCGAACACGCCCACGCCGTGCTCCACGCCGCCCTCCCACTCGCCCTCGTACCGCTCGCCGCTCGCCCACGTGAAAGTGCCGCACCCGCTCATCGTCCCGCCCTCCCACTCGCCGAAATACTCGTTCCCGTTCGCCCACACATACCGCCCCGGCCCGTGCGCCGCGCCGAACGACCAGAAGCCCTCGTAACGGTCCCCGTTCGGGTATAGCTTGCGCCCGAGCCCGTGCTTCACGCCCGCCGCCCAGTTCCCCGTGTAGAACGACCCGTCCGCGCCCCAGTAGCTCCCCACGCCCTGCATCTGCCCGCGCGCCCACTCCCCCTTGTAGCGCGCGCCCGACGGCCATACAAAGAGCCCCTGTCCGTGCTTCTCCCCGCGCGCCCACTCCCCCTCGTACACGCTCCCGTCCGCCCACACGTAGCACCCCGCGCCGTGCGGCACGTCCCACGCCGCGCCCCACTGCCCGCGGTACGAGTCGCCGTTGGGGAACTCGCGGGAGACGTCCGCGGAAGGGTCTTCCCCCCGCCCCCCGCCGCTTCCGCGCGCGGCGGGGGGCGACGGGCGCAAGGCACGGCAGGGGGACGTGGAGGAAGTGGAGGATTGGCGCGGGAAAGCGGGGAGGGGGGAGCGGGATGCGGAGAGAACAGAGGCAACGACGAGGGAGGCGGAAGAGGAGTTTGTGAGGGAGCGCGATCGGCCAATCGCATTGACGGAAGTGGGGGAGGGCGCGGAGGGGAGCAGCATGGGGGAAGGCGCGGAGGGTACGGCGGGCGCGCGAGGCTGGTCCCGCTCGTTAAAGCTCCCCATGGGGGGCGGACTGCGGAATTGAGCTATGCACCCGAGTGAGCAGGAGATTGAGAGCGGTGGAACTCGGTGCAGTCTGGTGAGATCTGACCAGGAATTGAGGGTATCAAGCTAGCAAAATTGAGCGAAACTGCAAACGCTCCGGCGCAGAGCTGTTTGAGGGGACTATAACGAGCCTCAGTTCACTAATCCCCGTTATAAGCAGGGACTGGAGCGGCCATCAGACGCTTCGCTATAAGCTGCAAAGGTGGATATGTTGTGCGTGACAGCGAGGAACGAACGATGGCGGACGCAACGGCGCTAATAATTTCGGCTGAATCCGTGTGTGCGACAATTCATGCGTGCGACAATCCCTAGCCTGCGTGCGACAATCCTTAGCCTTCGTGCGACAATTGCTCCGCTTCGCCCGACGATTCCAAGGCTTCATCATGCTGTTCAGCCGACTCCGGCGACAATACCCAGACCTTGTGCGACGATAACTCAGCCGCTTGTGCAACGATTTCTTCTAGGCGTCACGCGGCAAGCCCTAGGCAAGTCGCTATACTCCCAAAGATTCCAGCAAGAATCTCCCTGATGCGAGGTGGGTGACGGTTAGCACCCCCGCACATGAAGCCTGGAGGCGACACATGGCAATGCTACTTGCTGCTCTGGCACCTTGTGTTGGGAGGACAAGAGGGACCCCAAGAGCCGATCGAAGACTGCTAGTGTAGCGTATGGAAGGGGGGGAAGGCAAGAAGTCATGGACCATGGACGACTTGATCCGATGAACCATGGTGAGCGGGGCGGGGAGGAGGGAGCACTACCATCCGTTGTGCATGATGGATGGTGCGTCAGATGCACCTTCGAATGTCGGTGGGACTCGACAACAGCTTCGACTCGATAGCGGAACATGGAATTGTGGCAATTGCGGTTACATTATTCCATGACAATTACAAGCAATTAGAGACATACAAGCATACATGATACCATGTGACACAATCAGCTCTCATCACCAACCGCAGGAAAGAAGAAACTGCCACCTGTCAACAATCCAATCTGCCACCTTTCATTAATCAGGGAGCATCTGGCGATTCAAGGACTCGTCCTTGCTGCTGTTGCAGCTGCTGTAGCCAGATGCCAGCTAGTTGGCATACTTCTCAATATCCTTGGCACCGGCCGCACCATTCACCTTCTCCCCGTTAACAAACAGGAACCCAGCGCCCTCCACACGCGCCGCTTTGCGCGCATTGCCGTAGTGCAGCCACGTCAGCACCACCGCCGCCACCAGCACAGCCGTCAGCACAGCAGCGCCAAAGGCAATGCCGAAGATGACACCCGCGGACAGCTGCTCGCAGTTGCAGGTCAGCTGGGGGGGCGCGGCAGCAGGCTCAGAGGTGGCAGCGGGTTTAGCGACAGCAGCCGGCTCAGTTGCAGCAGGATCCGCCGCAGCAGGCGTGGCGGTGCAAGGGGTGGGAGTGGTGGGCTGGGTGGGCTGGTCAGGATTAGGCGAGGTCATGACGTCAGCAAAAGGCGGGGAGCCGTCAGCAGTGCCTTCATAAGTGCTGTTCGTGATGAGCGCGGTGAGCGGATCATTAGGATCGGCAGCAGCAGGCTTGCCGTCAGGGCCGCACATGGGGAGGTAGGGCGCGCCACAGAGGCCGTCGTTGTGGTCGTAGAAGAAAGTATCTGCTACCAGCAGATTTGTGGGCACCGCGCCCTGCAGCTGGTTGTGTGACAGGTCGCTGCATTCACACAACAGGGCAGAGCAGGGGAGGGAGAGCAGGGGAGGGAGAGCAGGGGAGGGAGAGCAGGGAAGGGGTCACAAGTGGTTGCATTGGTAAAGGCTGGGGGAATGACGTGGGATGAAGAGGCCGCAAGCAGGGTGGAATTGCGGGGACACAATGGATGGCGGTGGGTGGGTTGGGATGGGTGGTCGTACACAATGGTTTGCACGGTGTTGCGGTTGGCGTAGAGCCCCAGGCTGTTGGGAATACCGCCCGTGAGCTTGTTGCTCGTCAGGTTGCTGCATTGCAGGCACGCACAGACAGAGACAGGTGAGAGAGGGAGGCAGTCAGGTAGGCAGAGAGTAGACATGCAGGCGGACAGGCAGGCAGGCGCGCAGTGGAAGGGAAATACATGGGAGTTTGGTGCTGAGAGCGAGCAGGCGGGCAGTGGGCGGGAGAGGGCGTACAGGAAGGCGCTGGTGTTGGTGACGGTGCAGGCAGCAAAGAAGCGCGGCATCTTGTTACGGAAGGAGTTGCTGCTCAGGTCACTGCTCAAAGGGAGGGGGCGACGGCGGGAGGGGGCGCACAGGCAAGAGCAGACATAGTGTGGGGCGTTAGAGGGAGGGGAGTCGCAAACAGACACGGCAGATGTAGGCATGGGGGGAGGCAAGCGGAGGAATGAGAGGCATGTGGCGTGGGGGGGAGAGAACAGGTGGGGCGCTTACATGTAGTAGAGACTGCGCAGCTCGGCCAGTGAAGGAGGGAGGGTGCCGACGAGGTTGTTCTGAGACAGGTCACTGCCATGATGAGGTGATGCGCAGCACGGTGGGGCGATGGCACGGTGGGGACGGATGGTAGAGTGGATGAGCAGGAGAAGGGATTGGATGAGTGAAGTGAAGCATGGACGCATGGATGGATGGAGCAGAAAGAATTGACATGGAGCATGGCACGTGACTTGTGCTGCACTGTGAAGCCGTGGCATATGCCATGGCATGGCATGATGAGGCTGTGTATGCATGGCATGGGGCTGTGTGGGGAATGAGGCAAGGGGCGAGGCGCAAGCAATGTGGCGAGAGTCTAGAGAGGCGAGCGGGGCGCGGGCAGGGTGGGAGCAGGGCAAGGGGGGCGAGAGGGGTTGGGCGAGGGAGGCGAGGGGGCAACGCACAGCTGCTGAAGATTCTCGGCAGCGGCGAAGAGGTCAGGCAGGGCGCCCTCCAGACGGTTGTTGTACAGCACTCTGTGGGGTGAGGGGCACAGCACAGCACAGCACAGCACAGAGGGGGAGTGGGTGACCTTTGAGTCGACTCAAAGGTGTGCCCTCCAGACGGTTGTTGTAGAGCACTCTGTGGGGCGAGCAGAGTGGGGCACCGTGGGCGAGCGGCAGGGGCGAGGGGCACATGGGGCGATGGGCAGCGAGGGGAACAGAAGGTGAGATGTGAGACAGTGAGGGGAGGGGAAGGGAAAACAGGATACAAAAGAGAAGCAGAGGGGGTGCATAGGGTTGGCAGATGGACGGTAAATGGGCGGTCGAGGGGCGGCTCACAAGTCCTGGATTTTGGGCGAGGAGATGAGGTCGGTGGGCAGCATTCCTGAGAGGCTGTTGGAGGAGAGGTCACTGCAGCAGCCACACAGAGAGGGTGGCGAGCGGCAGGGGGGACGGGCCAGAGGGGAGAGAGTCACAGTGGCGAAGGCAGCAGGAAGAGGGTCAGGGAACAGCGAGATGAAAGTCAGGAGCAGCAGCAACGGCAGAAGCAACAGCAGCAGCAAAAGCAGCAGCATATAAGGTGTGCAGTGCGCACTGTGCAGTGCGCAGTGTGAGCTCGGTACTGACATGTGGAAGATGTTGGTGAGCCCCTTGGGCAGCTCGCCCGTCAGCTGGTTCTGCGCCAAGTCCCTGTCATGCCATGTCATGCCATGTCATGTCAGTACACACACACACACACACACAAGGGCATGGGCACGGGGGTGGGGGCGCGGAGAGGAAAGGATTCTGGTTCTGCGACGTGTCATTGATCGCAGGGAGAGACACGCGGTGGGGGGGGGGAAGAGCGGGGGGGAGGAAGACAGGTGAAGAGAACCAGGAGAATGGAGTGGAGTTAGGAGAGCGATGACTGAATTGGGACGGGCGGAATTAATGTCGGAAAAATCAGGGGAAGTGGCACTGACAGGTATTGCAGGTTGGTGAGTGCGGGCAGGTTGAGCTTGGCGATGAGGCCCCTCAGCATCACATTGCGCAGCGCGCTGCGAGCAGGGGGGGGGAAGGAGAAGGAAGGGAGATGAGGAAGGGAGATGAGGAGGGGGGATGGAGGAGATGGGGAGAGGCGGTCAGGACAAATAAAAGGGGTGGAGGAGAATGGGCAGAGCCGAAGGAACCGACAGGTGGAATGCAATGCGAGGAGGTTGGCAGCAGCAGCAACGGCAGTGGCAGCAGCGGCAGAAGCTCACAGGCTTTGGAGTTTGGCGAATTTGGAGAGGTCGAGCTCAGCAGTGGTGATGCCCACCGGCATGTTGCGGATCTCCCTGCCAGGGGGGAGAGGGGGCGGGGGAGAGGGGGCGGGGGAGAGGGGGCGGGGGGAGAGGGGGCAGGGGGGAGAGGGGGAGGTAACGGTGAGGCAAGGGGGGAGATGCGGTGAGATAGAGTGAGAGGAGAGGAGGGGACGGGCGTGGTGGGCGGTAGAGTGCATGGTGCAGTGCAGTTGGGGACGGAGGTGCGGCTGCAAGGATGACACGGATGAGAAGTGGAGCGGTGAGAACAGAGAAGAGCGGTGAGAACAGAGAAGAGCGGTGAGAACAGAGAAGAGCGGTGAGAACAGAGAAGAGCGGTGAGAACAGGAGGAGGTATACGAGAGAAACATTGGGCCAAATGTTGTGCGATGCGACGCATAGTCATTGCACTCAGCAAGCATGCACGCAGGGAGCAGGAAGCAGGGCGCAGGGCGCAGGGAGCAGGGCGCAGGGGCTACTAACAGCGTGTCGAGTTGCGTGAGTTTCAGGAGTGTGTCCACGAGGCCCTCACTCTCCAGCCCCATGCTCTGCAGCTTCCTGCACCGGGGGGGCGAGGGGAGGGGGGGAAGGGGATGGAGAGGCACGGAGGAGGACAAGGCGGTATGGAGGGACGGGACGTCACTGGGGAGATGCATGGCATAGCATGGCATGGCATGGCATGGCATGGCATGGCATGGCATGGCATGGCATGGCATGGCATGGCATGGCATGGCATGGCATGGCATGGCGTGGCATGGCATGGCGTGGCATGGCATGGCATGGCGTGGCATGGCATGGCGGAAGGCGAGGCGAGGAAGCAAGCGAAGAGGGGGGGGGGGGGGAAGGGGGAGCGGGAAGGCGAGGGGCTCGGGGTGAGGGGATCGGGGCGTACAGCTGCTTGAGGTTGTCAAGGTCGGCGATGCGCGGACTGAGCGTGCCCTCCATGCCGCCCGATATGTCGCTGCAAGGGGTGGCGTGGGGTGGGGTGGACGGGGGGAAGGGTCGAGGTGAGGAGTGGGGAAGAGAGGAGATGGGTGCGCGAGACAGAAGGAACGACAGAAGGAGCAGCGGAGCACACGGTGCGAGGGATGGGGCGTAGCAGCAGCATGCGGTAACGGGATGAAGCAGACAGACAGACAAGAGATGGCGCTCGCTCACATGCAGATAACGGGGGAAACAAAAGACAACAAAACAAACAAGCACAGCATTTGCGGCGTGTGAGAGAAGAGGGGCATGAGCGGGGCGGGAATGACAGGCTGACGATGGTGCAGTTCCCCGAGGGCGTCTGGTCGCAGACGACCTCGGGCGCCTTTTGAGGCGTCTCAAGAGGCGCGATGAGACAAGAGGGCCTTACATGGTGACGATGAGACAAGAGCGGCTTACATGGCGACGATGGTGTAGTTGCCCGAGGGCGTCTGATCGCAGATGACCTGCGGCGCCCACCCCAAGGGCCCGCAGATGTCCCCGAAGTCGCCCCAGTTGGGCAGCCAGTTCTGCACCGTCTCCGGGCCCAGGGCAGAGCGAATCGCCCTCATCGCCGCCACTGGCGCAGGGGTAAGGGGAAGGCGCGGTGAGGAGGGTGAGGAGGGGAGGAGGGGTGAGGAGGAGACGAGGGACGAGCGCAGAAAGAGCCATAAAAAAGAGAGAGAAAGAGGAGGAGCAGCAGCAGCAGCTGCAGCAGGAGCAGCGACCGGCGAGGCGAAGTGATTGAGCGACTCACCCTCCTTGTCGGGGGTGACGCCAGTGACGGGCTCAGCGGCAGCAGCGCAGCCGGCGAGCCCGGCGAGGGCGAGCACGCACAGCGCGGCCGCCGCCACGGCAGGCGGAGGCGAGCGAGCAGCGGGACGAGGAGACGCCATGGGGACTTGAGACCAGTCGAACACGCAGCGGGAACGGTGAGAGGAAGGATGCGAGCAAGAGTATGTGAGCAGCCTAAGAGACGGACACGGTGTGCGGAAAGCGGGTCTGGGAAGGGCACGAGGGGCCTTTAGACTGTGGGCTTCCTCGCAGTGGGCGAGAGTGAGGAAGAAGGCTAGTGAGTCGGTGAGATCTGGCGCAGAAGCGACTGTGAGGTTCGAACTGCGGGTCTGCCGACATTTATGCGTTCATGCGGCCTCGTTTCAGTCGACCCTCGGATTGCGCGATTCGGGGCGCCGAACGGAGGTTAGAGCGAGAGGCGGGCTGGAGCTGGGCCAGCGGTTACCGCTGCCGGACAGGCAATCGGGATCTTTGCCCGGGACTGGCTTGCATGGCTCGTGGAGTGCGGCGCGGGTGATCCTTTCGTGTCATTTGCGGTTACTAGGGACCACAGCGACAGCTCGCGGAGACGCTGGCTGCGTCCCATGCCGTTGAATCTAACCGCTGCTACCCGAAGCGCACAAAGAGCTACGAGTAGCCGCAGGGAACGGAGGGGTATACATGTCCCCGGAGGAGGGGACTGGTGGAGTTGACTCGTTGCAAACAGCCACGGCTCGTCATGATGCTACGCGACAAAACCAGGGCGAGCTGTAGGTAAGAAGCTTTTTCTCCCACTACCACCCTAATCCCGGGATCTAGAGAGATAAAAGCAGTTGCGGGTTTTGTACGCGGTGAAAGGATCTGTTGGAACGATGACTCGTTTGAGACATCTGATGGGGAGATTCGTCATCAACAGCAAGATAACGGCTTGCAGAGTACCATACATGACACCAAAATGCAACAACACAGAAAAGCCACGAGTAGGTACCATATAACGTATATGCATCGGATTGAAAACAACATCTATCATAGCTGCTCTCGGTAAGGTTATCGACATGTGAGTCTGATGGTTGATGCATTCTGTATCACAACCATAATTAGGTAAGGCCACACAATAACTAACAGAAGTTGCTGGCTAAGGAAAAACTTACCTATACTAGGTCCATACAGGTACACCCACAGATGAGTTTTGGTTAGATTTACAAATGGAGGAAACAAGGGACTACCAGCCAAAGGTGGAACTAGATAGCATTGGTGATGCGGGTGCTCACACCACCTGCCCAAAAAACAGCCAATATACGGTAATGAGTAATTGAAGGTGAAAAGGGTAAAAAAGAGGGGCAATACAAGGGAAGAGGGGAGTTTATGGAAGACAGGTGCAAACTCTGGAATGGAAAAACAAGAGACGAGATATTACCTGCTACTTGTGTGAACTCCACTTGCCGTGTTGTATCGGGATCCATGGTGTATTCAAACCTGCAGGCGCCAAGGAAAAGAGATGGAATGATGCTGCTGCAGGTGCATGGCGAGCTCAGAGCCCCATGAATCACCCAAGCACACAGGCATTGAAACGCTCTCAATCCACTCACTTGTTGCTGAAGCACACTTTCAGCTCCCTGGAAGTCGTTTTAGTCGCATCCACCAATACAGTCACAATCTCTGTCTTGCGTGTGCTCACAAGCAGGCAGTCAAACTCCTTGGGGACCATCAGCGCCAAAAAGTTATCCGCCAGCTCAGACAGATACAGCGACTCGATGATGTCCAATGGGATGCGCCGCTTCAGCCGGAAGGTATCTCGCTCGATAATGTAGACCGCCTTTTCCGTCACCACCAGCAGCCGCGGAACGATTCTGTTGTGCCGGTTCACCTTGGCGACCGTGTCGGCGAAGATCACGCTCTGGTCGCCTGCGACGCCGTGCGAACGCATTGAAGTCCATGCATGCACATGATTGGAAGAGGGGGAGGCAGGAGGATACGCGATGGGGGGATGCGGATGGGATGCAGACGGAATGAGGGAACAATGGTGGTATGCAGCAGGTAAGGGCGTGTGAGAGTGAGAATAAGGCAGTTGGGAATGCAGGGTCAAGATTAACAAGAAGGACTGGAGAACAGGCAAGTTGGAGCTTTTGAAAAAAGAAACCTTGATAACGCTGGAGCTCTCGCATCTTACATGGTTTACCTTGCTGCGCCTGCGCCAATCAACCGTGTTTCCGAAACATACCCGAGCGCGTCGCCGACTGCGGTCGAACCTACTTTGTCGCACTATCTCCTAATCGGTCCTACCTTGCTTCCGCAGCATCTTGAGGATCGCATGGTTCTCGTCGGCGAGCTGCAGATAGTCGCCTTGAAACACCTTGTGCGTCGCCGCGCGACGTCGCACGCGAACGAAGCCTGCCGAGCCTGTCCCCGACCCAGACCTAAGCGAGCCGCCGTCCGGGCCTCCAGCTCCGTTGCTTAGAGCAGAAGACCCAAGGTCCATGGTTGCGGTCCACCGGATGCGATACACGGAGCCTAGTTAAAACCTGACGTGTCCTAAAATTCGCTGTACGCTTGCACGTAAGCACACAAGTGGAGCGGAAGCGGTAAATGCGGGTGAGAAGCGAAGGCTGCTCGATGCTGAAGGGTCGTACTCGTCAACAGACTGTTTGTGGATGGGGTACGAACTGCTATGGAGATTTTCAAAGGTAAACGAGGAGAGTGCATAGAGACACTTTGAGCTATTTGCCATTCCCGTGAATATTTCTGCCATGGTGGACAACTGACTGTTTGTTCAGACACGGTACTTAAGTTTACGTTACAAAGCCTGGTTTATTCGTGGAAGAATTATAATGCCATTGCGAAGGCAAGCGTTTCTGGAATCTAAGCTGCAAACTATACAAACACTAGGGTACAACATCTAGCAGAAGTTAGCCTCGTGCTCACATGCGGCTTAAAAACTACAACTAGAAATTTCCAAGTGAAGCACAAGGGCCATAAAATTTACACCACTCCTTGGCAGCTATGGCACCAACAACTCCTCGCTCCAATAGCACATCCATTTCCCAGCCACTTTCTCATCTCCAACACTTCCCACCACCAGCACCACTTCCAGGTGAACACCAACAGTAGCAGTGAAGGAAGGTTGAAACCACCTGAGTAAGGTGACGACAAGGCAGGGGAAGGAAGCAGAACCCCCCAGAGCAAGGCGAGTGAGAGGCAAGAGAGGGGGATTGAAACCCCTGAATTTAAGATAAGCAAAGGCCAGAGGAGGGGGGTTCCTCTGACCCTAACTTGTCTCAAACTCAGGGGCTTCAACCCCCCTCCCTCTCCCCCCCCTCACAAGCCTTGCCCTGGGAGGTTCAACATCCCTCCCCTGCCTTGCCCTCCCCTCACTCAAGGGGGCTCACCCTCCCTCCACCCCACCACCACCATCCTCCACCTCTCTCCACCTCTCTCCACCACCATCCACCACCACGCCAGAGTGGGGCTGAGGAGCGACCCTGAGAACTGAACCCGCACCGACGTGGCAAGAGGGGAGCCACACCAGACCCCCGGCCGCAGGGTCTGGTGATCGTCCATTATGCCTTAAACGTGCGGCTATTGGAATCCAGTCCCAAGGCCTCCCCCCAACCACCACTCTCCACCCACCACCACCACCACCACCAACAACCACCACAAGCCACCACCACCACCACCATCACCACCACCAACACCACCACCACCACCGCCACCACTGCCACCATCACTCTCCACCACCACCACCGCCGCCACCAACACCGCCACCGCCGCCACCAGCACTGCCACCAGCAGGAGGCACTCAGCACCCTCCAGCAGCCACCAGCAGCGACCACCAGAGCGGATGAAGCTGCTGGGGCGAGGAGGGGGGTGCAGATAAGGCAGTTAGTGGCTGTCGACTGGAGAGCAATGGAAGAAGTGAATGTAACAGTGATAAGTGAGCAAGTGCAGCAGTGCTGAAAGCAGAGATACAAGGAGCAGAAGAAAACAGAATGCTAAAAAAGAAGGGCCAGTGTGGGTACTTAACTGCGTTGAGCTGAGGTGCAGCTGAGCAGGGTGCAGCACCTGCGCTCCTCCCCCCCGCCATGCCTCTGCTCCCCCTAGCGCCCTGGGGAAATGCGAAGAAGGGGGGAGGAGGGAGGGCGGGAGTGAGTGAGTGAGTGGAGAGTGCAGGTGCAGACAAGTGCAGACGAGAGGGGAGGGACAGCATGCCATGCACGACCTAGCCAGCTAGCTGTAGCACACTCAAGGAAGAGAGGGGGACCTGAGGAAGAGAGGGGGCATCTGGATAAGTTTTGCACCTGCACTGGAGCACCTGGTGACCTGACCTATACCTTAAAAAAAGGGGAGGGGGGCTTGGGTGTGCCACAGGCAGCTGGAGTGATGAGGACAGCAAGGATGGCAAGACATGCATGCAAACGACGAGCAGGAAAATGAGGCAGAGGGGGAGAGGATGGTGGAGCGGTACTTATCTCTTGATCAGTCTGTGAGTGGTTGAGTGATGGGAAGTCCAAGACCACCAGCTGCTCCCTCTGCTGCTCCCTCTGCTGCTCCCTCTGCTGCTCCCTCTGCTGCTCCCTCTGCTGCTCCCTCTGCTGCTCCCTCTGCTGCTCCCTCTGCTGCTCACTCTGCTGCTCCCTCTGCTGCTCCCTCTGCTGCTCCCTCTGCTGCTCCCTCTGCTGCTCCCTCTGCTGCTCCCTCTGCTGCTCCCTCTGCTGCTCCCTCTGCTGCTCCCTCTGCTGCTCCCTCTGCTGCTCCCTCTGCTGCTCCCTCTGCTGCTCCCTCTGCTGCTCACTCTGCTGCTCCCTCTGCTGCTCCCTCTGCTGCTCCCTCTGCTGCTCCCTCTGCTGCTCCCTCTGCTGCTCCCTCTGCTGCTCCCTCTGCTGCTCCCTCTGCTGCTCCCTCTGCTGCTCCCTCTGCTGCTCCCTCTGCTGCTCCCTCTGATGCTCCCTCTGCCGCTCCCTCTGCTGCTCCCTCTGCTGCTCCCTCTGCTGCTCCCTCTGCTGCTCCTTCTGCTGCTCCCTCCGCTGCTCCCCGCTCCCTCTGCTGCTTCCTCTGTGTCCGACATCCCTTGAGAAGCGTTCGCCAGACAAAGCGTCCCATGCACGCAGGGCACTGAGATGGTCGGGAGGGAGAGGGCGGGCAGAGACGGAAGTGGGGGGAAGGAGGGGAGGTGGGGGAATGGGGGAGGAGGGGCGACGGGGGGTAGGATTGGAATGAAGTGCGAGCGAGTGGTGGGTCTAGTCAGACGCGAAAACGGATGCAAGCATGCCTGCTCTAGCACACCCAAGGGGGGAGGGGACCTTCACCTTACCAACCAAGGAGAGTACCTGACGCCTTTACCTTGACGAAAAAAAGGGGGGGCTTAGGTGTGCTACAAGGCAGTGAAAAGGGAAGCATGCGCAACGAACAGGCGGGTAAAGGCGGAAGGGAGAAGGCTGGCGAAGCGATACTCATCTGTTGGAAGCTGAGTGCTGGCGGCTGGCTGCGAGGGAGGTCCACCACGACTCACTGCTGCCTCTGCCGCACGTCCCCACAGCAGCTCCCCCCTGTGCGCCTCACAACGAGCAATGCTCCTTGTCGCCAGCAGCGGTGCCGAGGGATCGGGAGGTGCGAGTGGAGGAGAGGGGGAGTTGTTGGGGAGGGGGGGATGTGATGAGAACCAAGCTCGCGGAAGAGGAGTGCAGTGGAATCACATGCAGGCAGGCAACAAGCCATCGTGTAGCAGAGCGGGATGGAAGTGCAGCTGCTGTCGCACACTCAAGGGGGGTGGAGTGAGGGGGACCTCTACCTTACCTTACCGTACCAAGGGTAAGAGTTTTGTACCTACCTGGAGGGCGTACCTGATAGTCCGAACCTTGAACAAAAGGGTGGCCTTGAGTGGACCACAAGCAGCTAGAGCGACGCGAAAAGCGCATGCGAAATGGCTGTGGAAATCAAGGCAGGCGAATGACAAGGGAGAGAAGGGTTGCGGGCATGGAGAAGGGGTACTTATCTGTCTCGAGGCAGCAGCAGGGGGTTGATTCGCGACAACAGGGCGTTGACTCGCGCCAGCAGGGCGTTGACGCGCGGCAGCATGGCGTTGACTCGCGACAGCAGGGCGTTGACGCGCGCCTTGTAGCCAGTTGAAAGCGGAGAGGCGAGAAGCATCCCCTGGAGCAACAAGGAGGGCGAGCGGAGGGGGGTTGAGGGAGGGGGCGATAGGGTGCGATTAGAAACGAGAGCCAGCGACAGGAGCGCCGTCGAGCCATATTCAGTCGCGTCCAGATGCGGATAGAAGAAGGGAGGCATAGCTTCCGTAGCACACCCAAGGGGAGCGGGGGACCTTCACCTTACCGTACCTGGGAACCAGGGGAGACAAGTTTTGACCTACCAAGGGGGTTACTTACCTCATAACCTGAACCTTAAAGAAGCGAGGGATGGACTTGGGTGTGCTACAGACAGCTAAAACGAAGCGGCAGCAAATGAGGAAGCTATCGAAATGACAAGTGGGCGGAACGGACAAAGGCGAAGGCGGGGTGAGTGGTGAAACGACACTCATCTGTTTCTTGAAAGTATCAATTCGAGGGAGCCCATGAAGTCCCGCTGCTGCCTCCGCTGATGCCTCCGCGCTCCACGTTCGCCAGGCGAAGCAATGGTCGTTGACGCGCGCAGAGCACTGAGAGTCAGCGAGGGGAAAGGGGGTGGCGGAGGGTAGGGGGGGGGAGGGGAGGAGGGACTAGAATAAAGAGCAAGCGGCAAGACTTCCTTCGAGTGACATCCAGTTTAGCCCAGAACCGAACAGAAGAGGAAGGTATAGCTGCAGCAGAACACCCAAGCGGAGTGGGGGACCTTTACCTTACCGTACCAGGGGTTACAAGTTTTGCACCTACCAAGGGGAATACCTGACCTTGACCTTACCGTACCAGGGGTTACAGTCCGAACCTTAACCAAAAACAAAGAGGGGGGAGGGACTTGGGTGTGCTACAGGCAGCTAGAGAAGCGAGGCAGTGAAACGCACAGCATGCGAAACGGCAAGCAGAAACAGTCGACCGATACTCATCTGTTAGTCCGCGCTGTGGTGTGAGACGCGCCGTGCAGCCCACGACGACCCGCTGCTGCCTCCGACCCGCGCGTACCCACACCCGCTCTCCTTGACGCGCCTCAAACGCGATTGTTTGCAGCGAAGGTCCTTGCGGGCAGCAGGTGACCTGATGGACAGGGAGGAGGGAGGGGGGGTTGATGAAACATGTACGAGGTGCGCGGTCCAGTCACAAGTAAGAAACGGGTCTTCGTGTAGCGAATTCGGGAGGGAAGATACAGCTGCTGCAGCACACCCAAGGGGAAACGGGACCTTTACCGTACCGTACCATACCAGGGGTAGAAAATTTTGCACCTACCAAGGGGGATACCTTGTAGTCTGAACCTTAAAAGAAAAGGGCGGGACTCAGGTGTGCTACAGGCAGCTATAGCAAAAAAAAACAAAAAAGATACGAAATCATAAGCGACGGAAAGAAAGGGGATAAGGATACTTATCTCGCTGAAAGTTGCAGCGCGTTGACTCGAGTCAACAGTAAAAGAGTCGACTCGTCGCAGAAGGCGTTGAATGGAGGCGGCAGCGGGCGTGTTGAGCGAAAGCGGAGAGACGCGCGTTGATCTAACGCCGACGCGCTTGACTCGAAGCACACGCGCGTTGATTGCAAGACGAAGGATATCGATTCGGCGCCGATCTTGGCTTCTGATGCGCGAATGTCAGTAGAACCTGCACGCGACGACATGGAAGAAACTGCATTAGCGAGCGTCCATAGAGCAGAAACAAAACGAAACGCAAATCGAACGGGGAGATCCCGCCTCTTACCTTTGAAAGCTCGCTGGTGAAGATCCAGTAATTCAGTTCTTTGCAAATCTTCACTCGTCAGAGCCAATGTCGATCTCAGTCGTTCTTCGTGTTCTACCCAAATCTGCACATGATCAAACGAAGAGTCAGATAAGTACTCAATAACGTGAAGTAGAAACTCGATTACTTCTGGAAACGAAATAGAACAGGGACACTTACTATTTACACTTGGAGTCGCTGCGATGTTGTTCTTCTCACGAGCTTTCGCTGCGTCGGAACATTTGGCTCGGCAGCAATAAGACTCCTCGCGTTCGCGTCTCGTTGAAAGAAGCAGCAGCGGTGCTCCAAAGTGCTCCAAGCTGTTCCCAGGTGTTCCGAAGTTATTCTGATACTGGACGGACCGAAGCCTGAATGTGGTGACTGAATAACGGAATATGGAGTCCGAATGTTGGATCACGGCTAAAATTTGGAAAATG
Organism: Closterium sp. Yama58-4; assembly: GCA_947470075.1. Taxonomy (NCBI): domain Eukaryota; kingdom Viridiplantae; phylum Streptophyta; class Zygnematophyceae; order Desmidiales; family Closteriaceae; genus Closterium; species Closterium sp. Yama58-4. Next base: position 123,886 of record CANIUD010000133.1, read on the forward strand.
GGAGAGTGAACGAGGACGAGGGGCGAAAATGCAGAGGTGCGAATGAGGCGCGACGGTTGGGAAATGGGAAGGTGACGGGCGAACGTAGGGAGGGATGGTTGACGCTGGCTGGCGAGAGAATGGGGCAAGAACCGAACCGCAAAAGTAGATCAACGGATCTGAATTGTTGCGGATAATCGGAAACCAAAGAACGAGCGTCACTGGCGTCAAAGTGAGCCAGAACCGTTGGGAACAAAAAAGGGGAAGAAACGCCATCTGATTCGTTGAAATTGGGGCCACCAGCGGTCGAGCCGCTAATTGCTAAAACTAGAGATTCGAAAGCCGCTTTCTCGCCGCCTAAGCGATGAGGTTGGGCGACACGCACTGGCAAGGAGCTGAGATCAAGTCCCAGAGACCACGAAACCCTAGCTTCAGCCTAGAAGGCAGAAACGAAAAGCGAGTCCCTCAGCAAATGCTGTCAGGAGATTTGAGCCGCTTCAGGGAACTCCCGCTGTTCTGTTTGGGTGGTGGTAGCTTTTGGGAAGGATTCCTCCTGCATAAAGAAACGTCTTTGGGAAGCAAGTACTTCACACCCGCTTATGGAAAAGCATTCCTTCATCTGAGACTTCAACTTACCTAACCCGATTACGGAGTTTCCAGAGCAAGCAAAGCATCGTTCTTAGTGTGACTTTCGCACGAACACGAGTCCCTATCAAGCAGAACGACAGTAAAGGAGTTTTTTGGGCAGTTCAAACGGTGTTCAGGTTTGCGCGTCCAAACCTGCTCTGGCTCCGACAGACCAAGCTACCAAGCCTGTGCTCCCCTTCGTCAGCCCCGCAAAACTTTCCCTTGTCAATGTCGTGCTCCCATCAACTGTTTTGTCGAGGCAGCTTCATTGGCTCGTTTTAGGTTTGACGCCGTCGTCTGTGGTCTGGTGTAACCAGGTGACTTCACTGGCATGGCAGCGTGCCTCAGAGTAACTGGCTCGGTAGGGCAGGTGGGACGCCGTAAAACTGGAACTTCGGTGTGGAACAGATCGGTTCGGAGTTTTTCCGTGTGATAGAAAGAGGTCGTATTTCCAACCTCTATGTCTGTGTTTTTCTTGAGCGCAATTCCTAGGGACTGACCTCGGGCTTTGTTTTGCGCGTCCTCCTTTGCGGTGCTCGGTGCTTCTCACTATGCGTTTACTCCCGTAGAACGTGTTCTTAGTGGTGGCCAGGCAGTTGCGCTAGGCTTCTAACATAGACTTTTCGTCCCTGCCAATAGCCCGATCGACCGCCAACTACCCTCCGCCTACAGCTAACTATCAGTCAACTTATGTGCGATCATCTCGAATAGCACACAGCTGTTAACCCGTCACTGTATTTCAGACTGACTGACCACTCTCCCTTCGACAATTTGACGCTGAACCAATGGTTGTCGCTTCCCTTATCCGTTTTGCGTTGAGTGAACAAAAAAATTGACAGAGCTTTTATCACAATTGGTCGTTCATGCCGCCCTCTCGACGCCTTCAAGGACTCCATATGCCCTCTCTTAGATTTAGACGGTTTTACCTGATGCGCCATGAGTGACCGTATCGCGTTTAGTATCACCTACCGACGTCGCGGCGGTTCCACATGGCTCGGGTGTATCAGAAATGGAAAGGCGACAATGTGAGCCGTCTCGCACTTCTATCCGCCCCTCTACTTCATCCCTTTTTTCCGATCTCGAACATTAGCTCGACTTCATTCCATCTCACATAACTTCACTAGCATGATTTCATTAATTCGAAACCGACCGCCTTCGATGGCCGCACCCTCTCGTCTGTCCCTTGACAACCCCCTCTATCTCTCCACATCCCTTTCACTCTCTTCACTCTCGTCCATGCCTCCGCGCGCGTCCCTCCTTCCCTCACACCATCCCCACCTGTCAACACCACCAGAAGTTCTGCTTGTGGGGGCTGTGCGTGTTCGGGCCGGACGTGCGCTCGCTGTTGGTGTCCGTGTGCCTCATCACCATCCCCGGCGCGCTCTTCTGCGTCTTCGTCGCGTACCAGCTCATCGACAAGATGTGGGGCGGCATCGCCGTCCTGCCCGCCGCCATCTCGCTCATCACATGGGTGCGTCGCGTCGCGTCTCTCACGAGGCTATATGCGTCTCTCACGAGGCTATATGCGTCGCAGGCGACGTGCTATAGGCGTCGCTTTTATCATGGGTGCATCGCTCATCCCATGCGTCATTCCTTCCTTCCGTCCTCAGCTGCGTCGCTAGCACGCTCTGCTGCGTCGCTAGCCGCTCTGCTGCGTCGCTAGCACCCTCAGCTGCGTCGCTAGCACCCTCAGCTGCGTCGCTAGCACCCTCAGCTGCGTCGCTAGCACCCTCAGCTTCGTCGCTAGCACGCTCAGCTGCGTCGCTAGCACCCTCAGCTGCGTCGCTAGCACGCTCAGCTGCGTCGCTAGCACGCTCAGCTGCGTCGCTAGCACGCTCAGCTGCGTCGCTAGCACGCTCTGCTGCGTCGCTAGCACGCTCAGCTGCGTCGCTAGCACGCTCAGCTGCGTCGCTAGCACGCTCAGCTGTGTCGCTAGCACGCTCAGCTGCGTCGCTAGCACGCTCAGCTGCGTCGCTAGCACGCTCAGCTGCGTCGCTAGCACGCTCAGCTGCGTCGCTAGCACGCTCAGCTGCGTCGCTAGCACGCTCTGCTGCGTCGCTAGCACGCTCTGCTGCGTCGCTAGCACGCTCTGCTGCGTCGCTAGCACGCTCTGCTGCGTCGCTAGCACGCTCAGGTGCGTCGCTAGCACGCTCAGCTGCGTCGCTAGCACGCTCAGCTGCGTCGCTAGCACGCTCTGCTGCGTCGCTAGCACGCTCTGCTGCGTCGCTAGCACGCTCTGCTGCGTCGCTAGCACCCTCAGCTGCGTCGCTAGCACGCTCAGCTGCGTCGCTAGCACGCTCAGCTGTGTCTCTAGCACGCTCAGCTGCGTCGCTAGCACGCTCTGCTGCGTCGCTAGCACCCTCAGCTGCGTTGCTAGCACGCTCAGCTGCGTCGCTAGCACGCTCAGCTGCGCCGCTAGCACGCTCAGCTGCGCCGCTAGCACGCTCTGCTGCGCCGCTAGCACGCTCTGCTGCGTCGCTAGCACGCTCTGCTGCGTCGCTAGCACGCTCTGCTGCGTCGCTAGCACGCTCTGCTGCGTCGCTAGCACGCTCTGCTGCGTCGCTAGCACCCTCAGCTGCGTCGCTAGCACGCTCTGCTGCGTCGCTAGCACGCTCAGCTGCGTCGCTAGCACGCTCAGCTGCGTCGCTAGCACGCTCAGCTGCGTCGCTAGCACGCTCAGCTGCGTCGCTAGCACGCTCAGCTGCGTCGCTAGCACGCTCAGCTGCGCCGCTAGCACGCTCTGCTGCGTCGCTAGCACGCTCAGCTGCGTCGCTAGCACGCTCTGCTGCGTCGCTAGCACGCTCAGCTGCGTCGCTAGCACCCTCAGCTGCGTCGCTAGCACGCTCAGCTGCGTCGCTAGCACCCTCAGCTGCGTCGCTAGCACGCTCTGCTGCGTCGCTAGCACGCTCAGCTGCGTCGCTAGCACGCTTTGCTGCGTCGCTAGCACGCTCAGCTGCGTCGCTAGCACGCTCAGCTGCGTCGCTAGCACCCTCAGCTGCGTTGCTAGCACGCTCAGCTGCGTCGCTAGCACGCTCAGCTGCGCCCTAGCACGCTCTGCTGCGTCGCTAGCACCCTCAGCTGCGTCGCTAGCACGCTCAGCTGCGTCGCTAGCACCCTCACCTGCGTCGCTAGCACGCTCTGCTGCGTCGCTAGCACGCTCTGCTGCGTCGCTAGCACGCTCTGCTGCGTTGCTAGCACGCTCAGCTGCGTCGCTAGCACGCTCTGCTGCGTCGCTAGCACGCTCTGCTGCGTCGCTAGCACGCTCAGCTGCGTCGCTAGCACCCTCACCTGCGTCGCTAGCACGCTCTGCTGCGTCGCTAGCACGCTCTGCTGCGTCGCTAGCACGCTCAGCTGCGTCGCTAGCACGCTCTGCTGCGTCGCTAGCACGCTCTGCTGCGTCGCTAGCACGCTCTGCTGCGTCGCTAGCACGCTCTGCTGCGTCGCTAGCACGCTCTGCTGCGTCGCTAGCACGCTCTGCTGCGTCGCTAGCACCCTCAGCTGCGTCGCTAGCACGCTCAGCTGCGTCGCTAGCACGCTCAGCCGCGTCGCTAGCACGCTCTGCTGCGTCGCTAGCACGCTCTGCTGCGTCGCTAGCACGCTCTGCTGCGCCGCTAGCACGCTCTGCTGCGTCGCTAGCACGCTCAGCTGCGTCGCTAGCACGCTCTGCCGCGTCGCTAGCACGCTCTGCTGCGTCGCTAGCACGCTCAGCTGCGTCGCTAGCACCTCAGCTGCGTCGCTAGCACCTCTGCTGCGTCGCTAGCACGCTCAGCTGCGTCGCTAGCACCTCACTGCGTCGCTAGCACGCTCTGCACCTGCGTCGCTAGCACGCTCTGCTGCGTCGCTAGCACGCTCAGCTGCGTCGCTAGCACGCTCAGCTGCGTCGCTAGCACGCTCAGCTGCGTCGCTAGCACGCTCAGCTGCGTCGCTAGCACGCTCTGCTGCGTCACTAGCACGCTCTGCTGCGTCGCTAGCACCTCTCTGCGTCGCTAGCACGCCTGCTGCGTCGCTAGCACGCTCTGCTGCGTCGCTAGCACGCTCTGCTGCGTCGCTAGCACCTCTGCTGCGTCGCTAGCACGCCTCTGCTGCGTCGCTAGCACGCTCTGCTGCGTCACTAGCACCTCTGCTGCGTCGCTAGCACGCCTCAGCTGCGTCGCTAGCACGCTCTGCCGCGTCGCTAGCACGCTCTGCCGCGTCGCTAGCACGCTCTGCTGCGTCGCTAGCACCTCTCAGCTGCGTCGCTAGCACCCTCAGCTGCGTCGCTAGCACCTCAGCTGCGTCGCTAGCACGCTCAGCTGCGTCGCTAGCACGCTCAGCTGCGTCGCTAGCACGCTCAGCTGCGTCGCTAGCACGCTCAGCTGCGTCGCTAGCACGCTCAGCTGCCTCGCTAGCACGCTCAGCTGCGTCGCTAGCACGCTCATCTGCGCGCTAGCACGCTCTCTGCATCCGCTAGCACGCTCAGCTGCGTCGCTAGCACGCTCAGCTGCGTCGCTAGCACGCTCAGCTGCGTCGCTAGCACGCTCTGCTGCGTCGCTAGCACCTCAGCTGCGTCGCTAGCACCCTCAGCTGCGTCGCTAGCACGCCTCAGCTGCGTCGCTAGCACGCTCAGCTGTGCCGCTAGCACGCTCAGCTGCGCCGCTAGCACGCTCAGCTGCGTCCGCTAGCACGCTCAGCTGCGTCGCTAGCACGCTCAGCTGCGTCGCTAGCACGCTCTGCTGCGTCGCTAGCACGCTCTGCTGCGTCGCTAGCACGCTCTGCTGCGTCGCTAGCACGCTCAGCTGCGTCGCTAGCACGCCTCAGCTGCGTCGCTAGCACGCTCAGCTGCGTCGCTAGCACGCTCAGCTGCGTCGCTAGCACGCTCAGCTGCGTCGCTAGCACGCTCAGCTGCGTCGCTAGCACGCTCAGCTGCGTCGCTAGCACGCTCTGCTGCGTCGCAGCACCCTCAGCTGCGTCGCTAGCACCCTCAGCTGCGTCGCTAGCACCCTCAGCTGCGTCGCTAGCACGCTCAGCTGCGTCGCTAGCACGCTCAGCTGCGTCGCTAGCACGCTTTGCTAGCGTCTGCTCGCTAGCACGCTCAGCTGCGTCGCTAACACGCTCAGCTGCGTCCCTAGCACGCTCTGCTGCGTCGCTAGCACCCTCAGCTGCGTCGCTAGCACGCTCAGCTGCGTCGCTAGCACCCTCACCTGCGTCGCTAGCACGCTCAGCTGCGTCGCTAGCACGCTCAGCTGCGTCGCTAGCACGCTTTGCTGCGTCGCTAGCACGCTCAGCTGCGTCGCTAACACGCTCAGCTGCGTCCCTAGCACGCACTGCTGCGTCGCTAGCACCCTCAGCTGCGTCGCTAGCACGCTCAGCTGCGTCGCTAGCACCCTCACCTGCGTCGCTAGCACGCTCAGCTGCGTCGCTAGCACGCTCAGCTGCGTCGCTAGCACGCTCTGCTGCGTCGCTAGCACGCTCAGCTGCGTCGCTAGCACCCTAACCTGCGTCGCTAACACGCTCTGCTGCGTCGCTAGCACGCTCTGCTGCGTCGCTAGCACGCTCAGCTGCGTCGCTAGCACGCTCTGCTGCGTCGCTAGCACGCTCAGCTGCGTCGCTAGCACGCTCAGCTGCGTCGCTAGCACGCTCAGCTGCGTCGCTAGCACGCTCAGCTGCGTCGCTAGCACGCTCTGCTGCGTCGCTAGCACGCTCTGCTGCGTCGCTAGCACGCTCTGCTGCGTCCCTAGCACCCTCTGCTGCGTCGCTAGCACGCTCTGCTGCGTCGCTAGCACGCTCTGCTGCGTCGCTAGCACGCTCTGCTGCGTCGCTAGCACGCTCTGCTGCGTCGCTAGCACGCTCTGCTGCGTCGCTAGCACGCTCTGCTGCGTCGCTAGCACGCTCTGCTGCGTCGCTAGCACGCTCTGCTGCGTCGCTAGCACGCTCAGCTGCGTCGCTAGCACGCTCTGCTGCGTCGCTAGCACGCTCTGCTGCGTCGCTAGCACGCTCTGCTGCGTCGCTAGCACGCTCTGCTGCGTCGCTAGCACGCTCTGCTGCGTCGCTAGCACGCTCTGCTGCGTCGCTAGCACGCTCCGCTGCCTCGCTAGCACGCTCCGCTGCGTCGCTAGCACGCTAAGCTGCGTCGCTAGCACGCTCTGCTGCGTCGCTAGCACGCTCTGCTGCGTCGCTAGCACCCTCAGCTGCGTCGCTAGCACCCTCAGCTGCATCGCTAGCACGCTCTGATGCGTCGCTAGCACGCTCAGCTGCGTCGCTAGCACGCTCAGCTGCGTCGCTAGCACGCTCTGCTGCGTCGCTAGCACGCTCAGCATCAGCATCAGCATCAGCATCAGCGCATTAGCATCAGCATCAGCGCATCAGCATCAGCATCAGCGCATCAGCATCATCATCAGCATCAGCGCATCAGCATCAGCATCAGCGCATCAGCATCAGCATCAGCGCATCAGCATCAGCATCAGCGCACCAGCATCAGCATCAGCGCATCAGCATCAGCATCAGCGCATCAGCATCAGCGCATCAGCGCATCAGCGCATCAGCTTCAGCATCAGCATCAGCATCAGCATCAGCGCATCAGCATCAGCATCAGCATCAGCATCAGCATCAGCGCATCAGCATCAGCATCAGCATCAGCATCAGCATCAGCGCATCAGCATCAGCATCAGCATCAGCGCATCAGCATCAGCGCATCAGCATCAGCATCAGCATCAGCATCAGCGCATCAGCATCAGCATCAGCATCAGCATCAGCATCAGCATCAGCGCATCAGCATCAGCATCAGCATCAGCATCAGCATCAGCATCAGCGCATCAGCATCAGCATCATCATCAGCATCAGCGCATCAGCATCATCATCAGCATCAGCATCAGCATCAGCATCAGCATCAGCATCAGCATCAGCATCAGCATCAGCATCAGCGCATCAGCATCAGCATCAGCATCAGCATCAGCATCAGCGCATCAGCATCAGCATCAGCATCCGCATCAGCATCAGCATCAGCATCAGCGCATCAGCATCAGCGCATCAGCATCAGCATCAGCATCAGCATCAGCATCAGCGCATCAGCATCAGCGCATCAGCATCAGCATCAGCATCAGCATCAGCATCAGCATCAGCGCATCAGCATCAGCATCAGCATCAGCGCATCAGCATCATCATCAGCATCAGCGCATCAGCATCAGCATCAGCATCAGCATCAGCATCAGCATCAGCGCATCAGCATCAGCATCAGCATCAGCGCATCAGCATCATCATCAGCATCAGCGCATCAGCATCAGCATCAGCATCAGCATCAGCATCAGCATCAGCATCAGCATCAGCATCAGCATCAGCGCATCAGCATCAGCATCAGCATCAGCATCAGCATCAGCGCATCAGCATCAGCATCAGCATCAGCATCAGCATCAGCATCAGCATCAGCGCATCAGCATCAGCGCATCAGCATCAGCATCAGCATCAGCATCAGCATCAGCATCAGCGCATCAGCATCAGCATCAGCATCAGCGCATCAGCATCATCATCAGCATCAGCGCATCAGCATCAGCATCAGCATCAGCATCAGCATCAGCATCAGCATCAGCATCAGCATCAGCGCATCAGCATCAGCATCAGCGCATCAGCATCAGCGCATCAGCATCAGCGCATCAGCATCAGCATCAGCATCAGCATCAGCATCAGCATCAGCATCAGCGCATCAGCATCAGCATCAGCGCATCAGCATCATCATCAGCATCAGCGCATCAGCATCAGCATCAGCATCAGCATCAGCATCAGCATCAGCATCAGCATCAGCATCAGCGCATCAGCATCAGCATCAGCATCAGCGCATCAGCATCATCATCAGCATCAGCGCATCAGCATCAGCATCAGCATCAGCATCAGCATCAGCGCATCAGCATCAGCATCAGCATCAGCATCAACATCAGCGCATCAGCATCAGCGCATCAGCATCAGCATCAGCATCAGCATCAGCATCAGCATCAGCATCAGCATCAGCGCATCAGCATCAGCATCAGCATCAGCGCATCAGCATCATCATCAGCATCAGCGCATCAGCATCAGCATCAGCATCAGCATCAGCATCAGCATCAGCATCAGCATCAGCATCAGCGCATCAGCATCAGCATCAGCATCAGCATCAGCATCAGCGCATCAGCATCAGCGCATCAGCATCAGCATCAGCATCAGCATCAGCATCAGCGCATCAGCATCAGCATCAGCATCAGCATCAGCATCAGCATCATCATCAGCATCAGCGCATCAGCATCAGCATCAGCATCAGCATCAGCATCAGCGCATCAGCATCAGCATCAGCATCATCATCAGCATCAGCGCATCAGCATCAGCATCAGCATCAGCATCAGCATCAGCATCAGCATCAGCATCAGCATCAGCATCAGCATCAGAGCATCAGCATCAGCATCAGCATCATCATCAGCATCAGCGCATCAGCATCAGCATCAGCATCAGCATCAGCATCAGCATCAGCATCAGCATCAGCATCAGCATCAGAGCATCAGCATCAGCATCAGCATCAGCATCAGCATCAGCATCAGCATCAGCATCAGCATCAGCGCATCAGCGCATCAGCATCAGCATCAGCATCAGCATCAGCATCAGCATCAGCATCAGCATCAGCATCAGCGCATCAGCATCAGCATCATCATCAGCATCAGCGCATCAGCATCATCATCAGCATCAGCATCAGCATCAGCATCAGCATCAGCATCAGCATCAGCATCAGCATCAGCGCATCAGCATCAGCATCAGCATCAGCATCAGCATCAGCATCAGCATCAGCACGCTCAGCTGCGTCGCTAGCAGTCACGCTCAAATCCTCTCTCCTTCCCCCTCCTTCCCTCTTCTCATCCCCACCCCCTCCCCCCCTCCCCCACACCAGGACCTGTACATTCTGCTCTTCACAGCCTGCCGCGACCCGGGCATCGTGCCGCGCAACCCCACTGCCGTCCACTCCTTATCCCGCCTTCTGGCGCATTTCAAGTCCTCTCCCCTCCCCACTTCCCTCCCTCTTTCCCCCTCCCCCCTCCCCCTCACCAGGACCTGTACATTCTGCTCTTCACGGCGTGCCTCGACCCGGGCATCGTGCCGCGCAACCCGACTGCCGTCCATTGTGGCGCAGGCCAACGCCACCGGCACCATCACCGGTCCATTGCCCGGCCTTATCCCGCCTTCTGGCGCACTTCAAGTCCTCTCCGCTCCCCACTTCCCTCCCTCTTTCCCCCTCCCCTCCCCCCTCCCCCTCACCAGGACCTGTACATTCTGCTCTTCACGGCGTGTCGCGATCCAGGCATCGTGCCGCGCAACCCCACAGCCCCCGCGGGGAAGGTGCCGCGCAGCCGTGAGGTGGTGGTGAACGGCGTGGCGGTGAAGGTCAAGTGGTGCGACTCCTGCCTGCTCTACCGCCCGCCGCGCTGCTCGCACTGCAGCATCTGCGACAACTGTATTGATCGATTCGACCACCACTGCCCCTGGGTGGGCCAGTGCATCGGCCGGGTGAGTTGAGTGCATTGGCCGGGTGAGTTGAGTGCATTGGCCGGGTGAGGGAAGAGTGAGTTGAGTGTGGGGGGGGCGTGTAGTTGTTGTAACAAGTCCCGCTCCACTTCTGCATTGTCCCTCCGCTCTGCCTTCCCATCTTCTTCCTTTTTGTACATTTCACCCTTCCCTGCTTCCCTTCCCCCCACTCGATCTATTCTCTTCACTTCCCAACACCCCCTCTCCCCTTCCCCCTTTCCCCCCCCTTCTCCCTTCCCCCCCCTTCTCCCCGTCAACAGCGCAACTACCGCTTCTTCTTCACCTTCATCCTATCCACAACAGCGCTTTGCATCTATGTGTTTGCCTTCTCGGCCTACCTCATCAACCAGCTCATGTTCAACGCACACGACCCCGCAGCCGGCACGCGCACGGTGTGGCAGGCCATGGGGCAGGCGCCCGTGGCCGTGGTGCTCATGGGGTTCACCTTCCTCGCCGTCTGGTTCGTGGGGGGCCTGTCCGGCTTTCACATCTACCTCATGTGCCGCAACCAGGTGGGTTAGCTGGGCACATATACCAGCTCCTTACTTGCCCCCACCCCACCAGTGCCACTTGCATTTCCCTCCCTGCACACACTCCATCTCAATCCCATGCCCTTCCCTTCCTCCTTTCTGTGCTTCTCTTGCCTATCCATCCCGTCCCCCTCTCGCCCATCCCCGCCCCTCCCATCCCCTCCCCTCCCCTCCTCCCCTCTCCTCCCCCCTTCCCCTGGGATAACGCCCTGGGAACTTCCGGTGACGCTACGACAAGAAGCCCAAACCCCGCTCCCTCTTGCCCTTCCCCTCCCTTCCCTGTGCCCCCGCCCCCCCTTCCCCTGGGACATCAACACCAGACGACGTACGAGAACTTCCGGTGGCGCTACGACAAGAAGCCCAACCCGTACAGCCGCGGCTGCTTCAACAACGTAGGTGAAGCCCTCTGCTCCGAAATCCCCCCTTCCCGAACCAACTTCCGTGCCAAGGCTGCCGAAGCTGAGTTCGCCATCTCCGAGCCGCGCCTCACGGAGCCCGACCCTCCGCCTGGCTCGTTATCAGCCTCGGTGGACCCCAAGCGCACCCGAAGCTTGCTGCCAGGCTCGGGAGGATCGAAAGGTTCCCGAGGGTCGAAGGGGTCGTCGTTTGGGGGGTGCTCGCCAGGTCAGCAGCAGCAGGTGTATGACGTTTCTGAGGAGATGTCCCTGCGGGGAGGGCGGGCAGGAGGGGTGGATGAGGAGGAGGAGGATGAGGAGGAGGATGAGGAGTTTGAGTCGATGGAAGAAGGGAGGTTGATGGGGAAAGGAGGGGGGGAGTATGAGAAAGGGAAGGGACGAGGGGAAGAGACAGATGAGGATGAGGAGGATGAGGGAGAGGAGGATGATGATGAGTATGACGACGAGGATGATGGGATGGAAATGATGATAGTGGTGATAATGATGGTGGTGGTGGTGGTGTTGTGATGATGATGATTATGATGACGATGATGATGACGAGGACGTTCAGACAGCTCTACCGCTTCCACCTGGCAGGCAGCCATTGGTTGCACAAGGTGCAAGTGGGAGAGGGGGTGCAGGGGGCGCAAGTGGGGGAGGGGGAAGCGGAAAGGGATCAAGAAGTGGAGGTGGGTCGGGAAAGAGGTGGCAGAAGAGGGACGCGTGGCAAAGCGACGATGAGATGTGATGCGGGCGAGAGTGCGCTGTGTGGGGAGTGTGGAGTTTTGGTGAAGAGTGTGGAGCGAGGGAGTGCAGGGTCGGAAGACGTGTGCTCGAGTGGAGCAATCAGGAGTGCGCTGGGCTCCAAGGGAAAGTCTGACCATAAGGCAGCAAGAACCAGAAGCTTGCCCAGTGAGATGGATGCAGAGGCAGTGTTGGTCAAGGAAGGTGCCACTTTCTTTCCGATCCGTGGCTCCAGTTACGGTGCTAAGTTATGAACCCCAGCTAACCCAAGCTAACCTCAGCTAACCGGTGATCGCAGCTAGCTGGCAGGTGCATCGCTGCCTGGCTTAGCACAGCACGGCAGTGAGAACGAAGCAGCCCTGTTCTTTTGGTGGTGTTTGTTGTAAATGTGCACGTGTTTTGCAAGTCTTGTTGATATTGAGCTTAGTGTTTCAGGCCCTCAAGTCTTGTCAGTTTCAGGAAAAAATGACAATACAAGAGGGCTGGATAAGCTACATTGCATAGCAGGATACTAGCAGTGCATCAGCGACCAGTGGTTGCTCTTTGAGAGAAAAGATTTGGATTTGGCATGGGGTTGCTTTGCTACTGAGACGCGTAGTTGGGTATGGGTCCAGAGCCCCACTGCAATGCCCTGTGACCCGCACCCTGCTGCTGCTGCTGTTGCTGCTGCTGTTGCTGCTGCTGCTGATCCCCTTGCATCTGCTGTTGCTGTGGCTCTTGATGCTGCTGCTGCAATTGTTGCTGGGGTTGCTGCTGCTGCTGTTGCTGGTCCTGCTGCTGGGCCAGCTGCTGCTGCTCCTGCGCCTGCTGTAGGAACGCCAGGGGCTGCTGTGGGGTGCCAGGCGCGGGGTGGAATTGCTCCTGCTGCTGCAGCAGCTGCAGCAACTTCCTCTGAGTCGTGGGGGGCTGCACGTGCCGCCGCCGCCGCTTGCGCCTCTGCTGCTCGGGTTGCACCATGGGGGGAATGAGCGCCGAGTACGAGTACGGGTAACCAGCACCAACACTCCCACCCGAGAATGCCTCGCCCTCCCCACCCTGCCCCGCCTGTTCCCGCTGCACTGCCACGTGTCCGCCATCCATTTGCTGGCCATCCTGCCCCTGCCCCAGCCCCTGTCCCTGCCCTTGCTCCTCGCCCTGTCCCTGTCCCTGCTGCTGCTGTCCCCCCTGCCCCTGCCCCTGCCCCTGCTGCTGCTGCTGGACCAGGGCCAGCATCTGGCGGCGGTGTTTGACGCGGCGCTCGAGCAGCCGGTCGACCTCCTCGGCGGAGCAGCACAGGAAGTGGTCGATCACGTCGCTGATGCTCACGCGGTTCGCGGGCCGGCACAGCTGCAGGCCCTCGCGCAGCGCGTGCAGCGCCTCGAACACCGTCGGATGCACGCGAATCACCGGCGCGCGCTGCGTGTCCGGCCGCGGCGCGAGATCCGATCGGATGAAGTTGACGTACGACGGCATGTTCACGAGCCGCGTTGGCGCGGTCGACGCGTGCGCGTGGGGAGGGAAGGAGCCATTAGCGGCGAATTCCGCATACGGGTGCTCCAATGAGGGTTGCGACATGGAAGGATGCTCGCCGCTCGCGTCGTTTCCCGCTCCATCTGCTTCCGCATCTCCCGTTGTGAAAATCGCAAGCTCTGCGCCACCCTCGCCCGCTCGCGCTCCGGCTTCACCGAACGAGGGAACTGTTAATGCGGGAGTATCTGGTGCAGACGTGACTTCTAACGTTGCAGCATTCGTCGCGAGGGCTACAGCTTCGAAGGGTGGAGCTGCTGTTACTGCTGGTGCGCCTGTGACGGTAAGCGGGTCTTGCGTTGACAGTGCGTGCTGTGCTGCCATGGTGAACGAAAGAAAGAAATTATGCTGTCCTCAAGTTTCTAGGCCACAAGAACCAGACGACCACGAAGAAAGAGTGCGTGAACGTCTCGGTGACAAATACAGCTGCGAGCTTGATGCAAAACGGCGCGTCAAAATGCCAGTCTATGAAATTTGAGCGGAAATTGTTCGGAAAGGCGGCGCGATGACATGGGACAAGATAAGCAGCTTGGCTTGGAGAGGTGGGCGAGGGTTTGTAACACAAGCACGCATAACAGGAGAAAGTGTTATGCGCACACGAGGCAGGGGAAGGGCGATAAGAGGGTTACAACCCCAACCCCGCTCACAGTTTGATGAGGTGGGCACCTGCTGCTCCTGTGTGAGAAATCAGGGGAGACTGCGGAAATCGCAGGGCAGGTGGGGTGTAGTGTAACAGCGACGGAGCAGATAGGTGGAGGTGTGTGTGGCGAGAGATTGGCGGAAAGTAACCGATTGGGGTTACATGGTGGTGATGCTATTGATGGACACGTGTCAGAGAGAGGTTCAGGTGGTTTGTGCGTTTGTAAGGGGGTTGTGACTGTACAGGCTAGAAAGAATGAAAATTAATTATAAATGACCACATGGAAGAAATGCGCCGTATTTGTACTGGAAGACACAGGGGTGAGGCCCGGATGCTTTTGCGAAAGGATAATGCTGACGCAAAAGGATCTCGTCCCCCTCTCGCTCGGCCGCCTTTGCCTTCCCCAGGCTGGTCGTGGAAAAGTCGTTTGACAACATTTGCCCAATCACAGCGAAGCGCTTTCAACCGCGTGCGACGAGAATTGTTTCGCACGCACTCGCAAACGTGTACAGCAATTTGCCCCCTCCTCTCTGCTCCGCATGCCAGCTGCTAATCTCTCTCTGGTTCCCCACCCGAGCCCCCTGCGCCCACAGCCATCATCGAGGGCGGTAGACCAAGAGGCGGACGAAGAGGCCCAACCCCACATCGCGTCGCAAGACCACGCCCACCTACGCACAGGGAGGAAGAGAATTGGGTGGAGCTGGTCTCCGCCTCTCCCTCCAACACACTCACATGGTCACAGCTCGCTGCATGCACACCAACTTGATGCTACATCCACATCGACTCATGCGCGACTGACGTGAGCAGCCTTCACCGTGATGCCCCTCCGCACCTAGCTGGTCGCTAATCATATACGGTAATCCACCAACAAAAGAGATAGGCTGGCCTTTTGCTGGACGGAATCACTACGGAGGCTCTGTCGAAGGTCGGCGTTGCTGCCTCCTCGCTCGCTCCTCGCTGCTCGCTCTCCGTGGGCGCTACTAGGCCACCCTTCGGGCTGCGCACTCACCTGCGTCGCTCCCTCCCACCACGAGCTCTCGTCGCGAGCCCCGCGTCTGCGTGCAAGAATGGCGTCAACTGCGGTGCCGTCGTTCGTCTGTACTTGCAGAGCTGCCGGCGCGTTGAGAGCAGACGCGTTAAAGGAAGGCGCGGCTGCGTCGCACTCCTGGGCTTGCCAGGCCGGCTCGCCTGCCAGGAACTACGCGGCCGTGCGAAGCTTCGTTCTCGCCAAGATATTTCCGTCTCCCTACACCCGTCCGCAAGGTCCGCGCGCTCCCTGCTCTCACTTTGTAACGCGAGACTGTCGATTCGCTGTCGCGTATCTTAGAACTCATACGCGCATGCATATTCGAGTTTTTTTCTCGTTAATTTTCCTGTCAATGTTTCCTTGCAACGTCGGCGAGTAGTGGATATCCCGCTTCTTGCGAATTGCAGATTTTCCTTTCTTTTCTCTCGGTCCTGCCTGCCATTCCGCCTCCTTCCGCGCAGCCCATTCATTCCGCCCCGTCACGCCCGCTTCCGCTTCCGCCAGCCTCACCGGCGGCGATAGAGATCCCTCCGCGGACGACGTTCAAGTGCCCATCTCCCAGGACCCCAAAAAATCCGCCTCCATCCCCGTTACAAGCCCATCCGCCATCTCCTCATTCCGCTCACTCTTCAATCTCGAAAATAACTACGCGTTCTACGGTTCTTACCACGACGACCCGGTAAACAAGGCCATACACATGGTCTTCGTGTGGCCCATCCTCTTCTCCGCGCTCGTCCTCCTCCAATACACGCCGCCTTTGATCTCCCTCAGCCACCCAGTCCTCGCCGCCTTAGCTAAGCTCGTTCCGCAGGTGCCCGTTCCGCTTCCCCTCGCGCTTCCGGGCAGCGGGCTGGTGTTTAACTGCGCGGCGCTGGCGTCCGTGGTGTACGCGGCGTTTTACATCGCCATGGAGCGGCGCGCGGGGTCGCTCGCGGCGCTGATGGTGGGAGGGTGTTTCGTGGGGTCGCGCGCCTTCATCAGAGCCGTTGGCGCCGGGCGCGCGTGGAAGGTGCGCGCGGGGGGGTTTTTTTGGGGGGGAGGGGGGGAAGGGGGGGGGGGGGGTGGAAGGGTTGTGACGGGGGAGTTCTGTGGGAAGAGGAGTTGAGGAGGACGAGGCTCAAATTAAGGGGGAACTTATCAAGGTTTGTGAGGAACTTGACGGGGACGGGTTAGGGACTGCAGGACTGATAGAATGCAAAAGTGGGGGGCTGGAAAGCTTGGAACTTCACTCACCGAACCTGAGACATAATGAGGAGGTGAATGTGATGATGTAGAGATCACTCAATTGGATAGGAGCAAGTCTCCAACGTCTCCTTAACCATGCCGGAATCCAGCCTCACAGATGCCTTCCCATACTTCTCCTTCCCATGCTTAATGTGTGAACGATCTACCGTATGCACAGCATTTCATTCGGCATGGCTGCCTTCGCCTCACCTTCCTGCTCTCCTACATACGGTCCCATGAAGTGGAGTCTGCCACTTCCCCGCTCACCCACTCCATCACCTCCCCTTTCTTCTCTCTCCCCGTTCTATTACCCTGCCTCTCTCCCCTGTCCTCTCTCCCCTGCCAATCTCCCCTGGCTCCCTCCCCGTCCCTCCACCCACCTCCCTCTCCTTCCCCTCGCCTCTGGCCCTTTGCCTCGCCTCGCCCCGCCGCCATCAGCTGGCGGTCATCGCCCAGGTGGTGTCGTGGGGCGTGCAGTTTGTGGGCCATGGCGTCTTCGAGGTCAGCGCCCTCTGCATGCCCGTGCACCTGTCTCATCATTGCGTTGCATGTTCGCTGGGTCTGTTTGTGCATGCCCCCCTCCATACCATTTCCTGGTCTTGGTCGTGCTTGCAACAATCCATGCTCTGTATCACATGTAGCAACATGCGTGCAGCCTCTTTTGTGAAGCTTGAATTTGATAGCCCTCGTCTCCCACCTGTCCGTTCCCTCTGCGTTATCAGAGGAGAGCGCCTGCACTAGTGGACAATCTGGCACAGGCATTGCTCATGGCGCCACTCTTCGTACTCCTTGAGGTCAGCATCTCCTGCATTGATTGTCAGTGTCTGGGTCGTCCTTCTGTTTTGATATTTAATTACCTTCTTTGTGTGTGTCTAACTGGCAGGCTCTGGAACGGTTCGGGTTTGAGCCGTACCCTGGATTCCGCCAGCGCGTAAGGGCCATGGTAGCTTACCAAATTGCGGAGCATCAACGGGTCAAATTACAGAAGTGACATTCTTCCTGTGAAGATGTGGAAGTTTTGATAGGTCCTTTTTTGTTAGTGTATAGTATGCAGTAGCATGTTTTTGTGCTTGTTTTATGGTAGGTGCTCATTTCTTTACCACCCCAATTGAGAAAGCTTGCTTTCTTTCTTATCAATTGGCATCGCTCTCATTACAAATGGCGTATTACAACATTTGTATCATCATTCGACACAAGCTAGTGCGGACTAATAACGCTAGCTAGGATATACCCTATCCAAGTGGCATTAGCAAGGCGGTTGACTCGGGGGTGGGTGGTGGGAATGTTGAGTGAGCCGTTTGAAAATTGAGAAACGTGGGTGGAGGGAAATGAGTTCCAACCCACGGTTTTTGTAGTTGGAGAAGGGCGTTTAGCGCGCTTCGACGATGCCAATTGTGCAGTACAAGCAGCTTCGCTTTCACAATACACAATTTAAAAAAACACTACATGTGTGTTTAAAAATTATAATATTGCATAGCTGCATCCTATTGAATAAATGAGCACATCTCGTGCTTCAAAGCCTGTATCATAAGTTGTCGGAGACGAATCCAAAAAAATAAGGTACATCCACTTTGTGACTGGACTGGGTGAGCTTGGTGAAGTGGTGTATGTCCTTCCTGAAGTATCTATTTGTATATGGAGGTGATGTGCTGTGCTTTGCTTATGAATTGAGGGTTTTTTTGTTGAAGCAGAGTAAATTCGTGTTTTTGCAATGCTTTGTACAAACAAATTCCAGGTTGCAGTTGGATTGGAGCTGGCGTTGATATTCACGGGCACGTGGCGCTGATGCGAGACTCGGAGAGCCTCGTGTGACTTGTGACGGAGTTGGTGGCAGCTGGAATTTCGCTCTTCTCAAGGCTGGATGTGCGGCTCGGGTCGCTGCTTTTCCACCTGGCGCGTCAGGCATCACCAGGCCAACCTCGCATTCGCGCCCACTGCGATGTGTCGCCCACACCAAAGCATCGCCCAACGAACGTCGCACCCGTCAATATCGTCGCATGGTCTGCCCAACCTCCCTCCTAGACAACTCCATTCTTTCAGATTCAAAATTCTAGGGAAACTATATCCTAGATCCTTACGTTCAGATTTCTCTCATATTTACCCCCAGGTTTACTCGAAAGGTCCCACTTTCTGGGATTTGGCTCACGCGAGGCCCATATTATGTTCAAAACTGGTCCTGTAGGGCTCAAATATTGACACGTGTCTATTTCACACCAACAATTTTTGACGGGGCACAAAAACAATAATACCCCTGGGGAAACCAGGACACTTGTTCGGGAGGGATCAACCCTAAACACGGGAACCCGCCCGGTGTTTAGGGTTGATCCCTCCCGAAATGTATCCCGCGGGCAAAAATTAAACCCCTTGGCTTACGGCATGCCATTCGGGAGCATCAACCCTAAAATTTTAGGGTTGAGGCTCCCTCGGATGGCATCCCATCCGAGAGGGTTTTAGTTTTTTTTTTGCCCGCGATCAGCTTGCTGACTCGATTGCACTGCCTGCTTACGCAGGCAGTGCAATATATTACCCAAATTGTGTCCCGTTTCCCCAGGGGTATTATGTTTGGTTTGCCCCGTATAGAGAACCTTGCACGAAATCGACACGTGTCGTAATTTCTGCCCCGCAGGACCAGTTTTGAACATACTTTGGGCCTCGCGTGAGCAGAATTCCGCAAAGCTGGACTTTTCGGGTAAACTCGGGATCAAAATTGAGATATTTTTGAAACTGTGGAGCTGCGATGTACTTTCCCAAAATTCTTGGTCGCCCAGTAGTGCTGCTATATTGCCTATTTTGTGCTTTGCTGAAACTGTATCTGCTTCTCAGGCTTAGCATTCGGTGATAGACAGGTTCTTTAGTCGTAGTTCCACTCAGCTTAGAACCATGGTGAAGATCTGCTGCATAGGCGCTGGCTACGTGGGTGGCCCCACAATGGCCATGATTGCATATAAATGTCCAGAGATTAAGGTCACCGTGGTGGACATAAGCAAGCCTAGAATCGCTGCGTGGAACAGGTATGTCGGGTTGTCATTCTTCCAGCGTTCCATTGCTAAAGCCAAAACGCGCGAATCAACATACCGTCCTTTTGTTTTCACAGTGATAATCTGCCTATTTTCGAGCCTGGACTCGACGACGTCGTGAAGGCTTGCCGCGATAAGAACCTGTTCTTCACGACTGACGTGGAAAAGAGCGTCGCTGAGGCCGACATTATTTTCGTATCTGTAAACACACCAACCAAGGTACATGAAAGAGTGCAGAATCGTAGAAACCCCTGAGGAATGAATGAAGTCGGGGTTCGTGACAGCCACTCGTTCCTTCTTGACATTTGCAGACCAGGGGGTTAGGAGCTGGTCGAGCAGCCGACCTGACATATTGGGAAAGCGCTGCGCGGATGATCGCTGACGTTTCTACCTCTGACAAGATTGTCGTTGAGAAATCCACTGTTCCCGTAAAGACTGCGGAAGCTATTGAGAAGATTCTTACACATAACACGAAAGGCATCAAGTTCCAGGTAACAAGTCATTTACAAGTTGAAGGCCCCATTTTCACGTCTGTTCCAGCCATCCACTAATTTGATCTGTATTGTCGCTAGATTCTGTCGAATCCCGAATTTCTAGCGGAAGGCACTGCCATAGCAGACCTCGACAAGCCCGATCGTGTTCTTATCGGTAAGATCCAGCGACTGTTATCATTCATCAACTTCTTGAAGTTCCTCTCTTCTTTTAAAAAGGCGACAATTTATTCTGCTGTGTACTGTTTCATTCATTCAGGTGGTCGCACTTCTGAGGAAGGCCAGGCTGCAGCAGCTGCTCTTGCTGCAGTCTATGCTCACTGGGTGCCTCAAGAAAACATCATTGTGACCAACCTCTGGTGAGAGACTTGATGGATTAACGCTAATAGAACCAGCCACTCAGTAACAGATTTGCCAGGGCGATTTTTCTTACATTCACGCTCTCACACATGCCCCCTCAGGTCCGCTGAGCTGACCAAGCTGGCAGCGAATGCGTTTCTTGCTCAGCGCATTTCATCAATCAACGCCATCTCTGCCCTGTGCGAGGCCACGGGGGCCAACGTCTCAGAAGTAGCATACGCCATTGGAAAAGATACCCGCATTGGCTCCAGATTTTTGCAAGCCTCAGTTGGTTTTGGTGGCTCCTGCTTCCAGAAGGTACCTTCATTTACCTCCAGCATCCCTCCCTTTCCAGCACCCACACACCTACCCTTGTCGCACTCACTATCACTCTCACACCCTCTCCCTTTCCTTTCCCTCCCCTTCCCTCTTTAAATGTATTGCACCTCTGTCGCAAGCTCCAGTCTTGAGCTCTGTACACACTCCTACACAACACAACACGTGCACACACACGCCAATTTCAACCGCATAATGACTGCTTCACTTCATCTCTTAGCACCATGACCTCATCATTTGCAATGCTCACAACCCGACAGGACATTCTGAATCTTGTCTACATCTGTGAGTGCAATGGATTGATGGAGGCTGCTCATTATTGGAAATCGGTGATTGATATCAACGAGTACCAAAAGTCAAGGTTCATCAGCAGAATCGTGTCATCCATGTTCAACACCGTCGTCAACAAGAAGATTGCCATTCTCGGGTTTGCCTTCAAGAAGGACACAGGAGACACCAGGGAGAGCCCTGCCATCGATGTATGCCATGGGCTTCTCAGGGATCAGGCTGACGTCAGCATCTACGACCCACAAGTGAGCCAACTTTCTCATGCACGATCACATATACTCGATTTTGCCCATGAAGCTAGCGAGGAAGTCTAATGAGCCCTTGCTTACGTTTCCAGGTGACTGAGGAACAGATCAGGCGTGACCTGTCCATGAACAAGTTTGACTGGGACCATCCATACCACCTGCAGCCAGTCAGCCCAAGAGTCCACCAGAAGGTAGAACCATTGCACGATCTTTTAAATCTTATCTTCACTGTGCCTTTGAAAGCCCCCTCTCTCATTGTGAAACAACCAGTGTAAGGAGGCCTTCAGGAGCACATGAAATGTGATATCATCATGCTCTCTTCTTGGCACCCTCACGCTGTTTCTCTGACCATGTTTGTGAAGATAACATTTTGCTTTCACACCTCCACCCAATATCCACTGCTCCCTTCATCCCAGGTTTCGGTGTCGTGGGATGCATATGGAGCGTGCAAGGGTGCTCATGGAATCTGCATTCTCACAGAGTGGGACGAGTTCAAGACTCTGGACTATCAGGTGGGTTGCTATCAATTAATCTGGCATAAGAACACGCAACTGCACTTCTATTCATGCTGACGCGCACATCCAACCTGATGTCCAAGTTCCGTTCCAAGTTGTGTGTTCATGGCACTTACATTGGTGCTATCCCTTCCAAGCCTGCTTCATTCTCCGCAGTGGGTTGAATTCCTAAGAAATTGTCTCACACCACATCCTTGTCCATTCCAATTCCTTGCATGGCCAACAGAAAATCTACGAGCACATGGAGAAGCCAGCCTTTGTGTTTGATGGCCGCAACATTGTGGATGTGGCAAAGCTGAGGGAGATTGGCTTCATCGTGTTTGCTATTGGACACGCACTAGACCCCTGGGTGAAGGATCTTCCTTCCATGCACTAGGCCGTGTGTAAGGATATTGACCAGCAGCAAAGGAGTCACCCAGCCCAGGTGCCTGGGTGGTTAGGACATACCGGTGTGAACACTAGGTAGGACATGGGATTTATATAGCCTTACATGTTGACAGACGCTTACAGAAACTGCTGTATTTGGCAAGCAGCCAGCTACCACGCACAGCTGAGTCCACGTAGCTACGCATCTCTCAGAACACAGAATCTCGGGAAACTTGAAGAGAACTGTAACATAACATATGAAGGAAACTGCCCAAACTTCCCACCGGCAAATTCTCCTCGAATCAGCATTAGCCCACAACCTCCACTCACACGTGTCCACATCACCATTCCATGCTTGTTTCATCCAAGGGCGAATACACCCGTAAGAACTTTCTCAGAAGCAGCGCCACGATAGCAACCACTATTGCAGCTGCCAGAGTGTTCAACACTCTGTCCTCCCCTGCTGCCCCTCCAACTCGTCCCCGACCCTCTGCTGCCCGTGTTGCCTGCGCCTGATTCTGTGATTGCCCTGCCACTACTCTTGCTGTTCCTGCTCTAGCTTCCACGGCCGAAGGGCCTACTGCTGCTGCTGCACTTGGTTGCCTGGGCTCTGACATAGATTGTGGTGGTGGTGGTAGCAGTGGCTCAGTCAGTGAGTGTTCAGCAGCAGCAGCAGATGCACCTGCTACTGGTGCACCATCCATGACTGCACCTGCTGGCACTGCTTGTACTGCAGCAGCAGCAGCTGATGCAGCTGATTCCATACCACCAGCCGGGACGGATCCGGCTTGTGCCTGCAGGAGTGAAGCTGAAGAGCTGGCCCCTGCAGAATCAGTACTGGAAGATACAGCAAGGCCCGTCCCTGTCTCATTCAGGCCAGCCGAGCCAGAGGAAGAGGGAGCCGAACCTGCAGCCACAGGTGCGGAGGATGTGGTCGAAGCGTCGCCTGGCTGTGCTGCTGGCAGAGGGGCTACGGAGCCTAGAGAAGGCTGGTCGGCAGAAACGTCGGTGGAAGAGGGAAGCACGAGGGGGGAAGCTGGAGAAGGAGCCGAGTCAGCAGCAGCAGTGGCACTCACTGGTTCGGCAGCAGGAGGAAGAGCAGATTCAGTAGGTGGGCCTTGAGGCGCCTCTGGAGCCTTAGGGCTCGGAGAGGAGGCGGGCAGCAGAGTAGCAGGGATAGGTGGCGCCGTTTGCAGCATGGCTGCGTGAATCTGATCAATCACTTGTTGCCGCCCGGGACTGCCAAATTTGGGCGGCGCGAGTCGGGATTTGATTGCGAGCTTGCGGCGCTCGTCCTTGGGGTAATCCAGCGAGCCCAGCGCGCCATCTGGCTTGGTTGGCATGAATGCTATCAGCGCCACCAGCGCCGTGCGCACTGCAGGGAGGGTTAACAGGTGATTGAATACAAAATGGTTGATGAATACAGCAACGAGAGGAAGGCGGGAGACGATGAGTATATCCATACGCCTGTACGCGTGCATGCACAAACGTGAGACAACACGATTTTTGTAGATTGAGTGGGAACGCAAGTGCAATGGGCGTGGTCCAGCTCACCACTCCAGGAGGGCTGCCAGTGCTCGGGGTGGTGGTTGGAGATGCTCAGACAAATCTTCGTCTGCACCTCAAAACGGCCGCTGGGCTGCCATGGCCGACACACAGAGAGGGCGGAGAAGGCAGAGAGAGCAGAGCAGAGAGAGCAGAGCAGAGAGGGCAGAGGGTGCAGAGGGTGCAGAAAGAGCTGAGGAATCAAGGAGCGCCTATCATTCTACTGAATGTCTATCAAATCTGACTAGCAAAGCTTGGGGAATCGCTTATCGGAAAGTGACTCAACCTTTGAGGTGCCCCAAACGAACATTCAGCGAGTTTTGAGGGGTGCGACCCAGAGAGCGGTGCACTCACGGTGAGGAGCATGAAGGAGGGCGGCTTGAAGGGGTAGTCGGCGGGCAGTGTGATGCGGCCGTGGTAGATGCCGCCCTCGAACTCCGAGTCCTTGGGACCGTGAATCGCGAACTGCCACTCGAATATGTCCTCCTGCCGGGGAACACACGCAGTCAATGCGATGCGAAGCGAGGGACACTCGAATCTGCGACCGCCGTCCTGCTGTGCCGTGCAATGCACGACACGTGGTGTACTCGCACGTACGGCTCTTACGTAGGAGGATACGGGTAACGACACGGCGATTTGGTTTGGTCCCTCTGCGCTGTTCGGTGAGATCGCCACTACCAGCGGGATTAGGAGAGTTTTGGAATGCACGGTGACTCCCGTAGCGTCACTCGCTTGATACTGCACGCCCTCGTTTCTCGATTAAACGACTCGCCTGCACGCACGCGTGTACCGCAGGCTCACCTCGAGCGGCATGCTGACATACTCCTTGCTGCCCTCGCGCTGCATCTCCTTCACCTCCTGCAGAATCCGCTTCACCGCCGGATTCCGCATGTTGAACTGCTTACCCTCCGCCATCTCCGCGCGCACGGCTCACGAGCTAGTCAACAGAGGAGACGTTTAAGTAGCGCGCTGCTTGATGATCCCACTCAAATTAGGTCTAACAAATAATTCAACAGACGGAAACGAATGCGTGGGACGCGCGTACTTTCTATGGCTGCGCAAATCAGAGGTGCTCGGTTGAAGGAATTGCTGGAATGATTGAAATGTTGCTCATTGGCAACTTCTAGAACGGTGCCTGAGTTGCTGTGGCGACCGAAACCGTTCGGCTTTCATCTTCAGAAACATGGTCGCTACAGAATTGTCCATGTATTTCTCCAACTATATCCACTTTTTGATAATAATTGCTAATACTCGTTAATGATAGTGAAGCCGCACCTTGTACAAAGAGATCCGATTTAGATGTAAAACACCATCTTATTTTTTTCGCCTATAACAGCAAACACATGGTAATGCCAATAACATGAGTATCTCTGTTGTACCATTGGATCACAAGCAAACAAGCTACTCAGCAGCAATTTCAGGCCTTGATTCCGGGCGGGCGACGCGCTCTATATTCTAGTGCGGCGTCGTGTGAACTATTTCAATTGCAACAGTGGTGTGGCCCACAAAAGTGTCGCTGCTGCAGCTTTTGTCACCGGCTTGAGCGAATGCGGTCTGGCGGGTCCTTTTGTTCGCCAAGAATTTCGCAGCTTCACCAGCTTCCGAGATTTAATTCACTTGGAGCCTGATTCGCTGGATGCCGTCGTGCAGTCTCCGCCAATCAGGCATTCTCCGCATCGCCAAGCGATCCAAACTCGTTTCGGCGGTCGCAACGAAATTCGTCGTCCATCTACTGTACCGCCGAATTTTCCCTTCAACCCCATCAAAGCTGGTCCAATCGAAAACTCCTCTGGCAACCGCCCAGTTTTGTGAATTTGGACTGGTTCGTGTTTCTGAATTTCGCAACTCCATCAGCTCCGCTCCGCAGGCGACCAAATTTGTGACCCACGATTCACGATTCACAATTCACGAAAATGACGAACTTGAGTGGCGAAACGTCACCCCGCCAACCTCACTTCAATTTCACTTACCTCTGCTTGCTTCAACTAGCGCAACAAAGCCACCTCCATTCCACATATGGCTTGTCATGTCTCTTCCTGCTTCCAGCAACCCACGTTTTGTCTGTCGAATCGTCCTTTTTCGCTGTCCTGCCTTGGCCTAGAGAGTCATCCTTCTTTTCCAGGCATTACTGTGGCTGGCCTTCACAGTCGACGGATCCAGTCGACATGCAAAATTCATCAACTTGATGAAAGCCATGTGTCTTTCCATTATCGATGGGGAGATGTGTTCAATTACAGTATACTTCGAACGCGGATCGACGGTTATGTAAGATAGAAAGCACTTATTTGCTCGGATCTACGACTATTAAGCATGCTTCCGATTAGACCGCCAGGATCTTCAATTCCGCCGCAGCAAATTTCCCAAGGGGATCACCCGCTCCCGGACTCTTCCGCAGGCGCTGCGGCTGTCTCAATTCCCACCATGCAGGCCCCGCAGACTGTCTCCGCCCAGCAAAGCTCCCCGCAGCCTGAGCCTCCGCCGGTCCCTCCGCAGCAGGAGAGCGGAAGCCCCCCCGAAGGCAGTCACGCGCCCGCCGTTCCGCGCCCCACGCGGGGAATCT
Organism: Closterium sp. Yama58-4; assembly: GCA_947470075.1. NCBI lineage: Eukaryota > Viridiplantae > Streptophyta > Zygnematophyceae > Desmidiales > Closteriaceae > Closterium > Closterium sp. Yama58-4. The sequence continues at coordinate 149,773 of CANIUD010000133.1, forward strand.
CCCCGCTCCAGCAGGCGCTGGGGCGGCGCCCGCGCGTGCTGCTGGCGGCGAGCGGGAGCGTGGCGGCGATCAAGTTCCACATCGTGGCGCGCGGGCTGGTGGAGTGGGCGGAGGTGCGCGCCGTGAGCACGCGGTCCGCGCTGCACTTCATCGACCGGCCCGCGCTGCCCGTGGAGATGCCGCTTTTCACGGACGAGGACGAGTGGCGGCAGTGGAGCCGCCTGGGCGACTCGGTGCTGCACATCGAGCTGCGCAAGTGGGCTGACGTCATGGTCATCGCGCCGCTCTCCGCCAACACTCTCGCCAAGGTGATCCGCCGTGCTTTCCGGCGCCCGACCGAGCAATCCTGCCGTCGCGAATTGATTCCTTGCAACATGCGATGAGCGATCCAAGCTCGCGGATCGTCGCATGTTCCAAAGCAGCTTGCATCTTCGATCCAAGCCTGCCGTTTCCCCAACATTCCGCCCGCGATTCCTCCCCCTCCCGTCGAACTCCCCGTCCCTCATCTCGCACACCTTCCGATTCCCCTTTTTCCCCGCCTGATTCTCTTCCCATTGGCCCCCTTCACCACTCCAATCCCTTTTCTCTCCTCCATTCCCTCCCCCATCTCCTCGTCGCCGTCACGGCGTCAGGTGGCGAGCGGGATCTGCGACAACCTGCTGACGTCCATCGTGCGCGCGTGGGACTTCGGCAAGCCGCTGCTGCTCGCGCCCGCCATGAACACGCACATGTGGACGTCGCCATTCACCGCGCGCCACGTGGCGATCTTAGAGGGGCTGGGCGCGGAGCTGGTGTCGCCAATAAGCAAGCGCCTGGCGTGCGGGGACGTGGGCACGGGCGCAATGGCGGAGCCCGCCAGCATTGAGGCGGCCGTCCGCCAGGCCATCGCCGCCATCCGCGCGGAGAAGCGCCAGGCGCTGGAGGCAGGGCCCTCCAAACCCTAACGGCCGCGTGAAGCAGGTAGTGAGTGCGTTTCGGGATTCTGTTCCCTCGGCGCCTTTGATGGGCCGTAGCCTACCAGGAGATGGCGTGGTGGTTCAGGCGGAGGTTCAGACGGATGGCAAGCAAGTATCTATTTCGCATGGAGTGGAGAGGTCAGAGGGCCGATCTGGAAGAGGCAAGCTGCGGGTGAGCGGCGTCATAGGCCAAGGGGTTCGCGCTTAGGGTTTCCAACACACGACTCAGGAGTGTGCCTGGTTGGGGCAAGGTCAGTAGCATGCTGTGCTGGTGGCAGCACCGCATTCAGAGCTGCTGATGCTGGGGCCCCTTCAGCATGATGGTTGTAAGGGAGCACTTTGGGCGATAGATTGGATACGTCTGTTGGGGCAAGAATAAGTAGCTGGGTGGCCTAAGCCCACCCCAGCCGGCTGCACTGCACACCTATGGGATGTGCCATTGGGGTTGCCGAGGAGGATTACAAAGAAGACGGTATGTTTTGGCAGCAGTGGTGTGTGCTGCACCAATAATAGGGAGAGGAGAGGACGCAGCAGCGGTGGTGGGAGATCTCTGGGTATTTGGGATCCTCTCTGACCCGTTCAAGGGAGCCAGCCAGCCATTCGCGCATGGATTCTCTCCTCTCCGTTCCCTCCTACTTCCTTCCCCTCCCTCATCTCCTCCCATGTTGGGGCATATACTAGTCTGAATGTGGCCTATATCATATATGGCATATAGCCTGCCACTAGCTTCGCATTACTAGCTGTTCTTTTTGCTCAGGTCAGGTTTGGTCGTTCCCAGATGGACTTTTGTGCATTTCTGGTTGCAGTTGCCCTTGGGCTTCTCTAGAACGTAGTTCCAGCCTTATGTAGGGTAATTGCAACCAGAGTTGTACCGTTCTGTTTGTTGCAACAACTTTTTTGGATTGAGATGTTTTTTTTGCAAATAAGCCATGAAGGTAGCTCCAAAGTAATTCAACACACCGTATTCTATTCCTCAGTGGAACAGAGATTCTGTGCTGGAGGTCGCTGGAAACAACTTCGCACCACACCTGCCTTTCAAACCCGAGGCATTCATATCGCGGACAATGTCAGTCCAATTCTCGCTTCGAGTCTTGAGATACCCGCCGCCATTCGAGTTTCCCAACGCAGTGGGGAGTTGCTTCGTCTCCTGCATTCCGCAGAGATCAACGTCGCGCGCGAACGTCCAAGCACGTTTTATTGCTAGTAACGCGGATCACTGCGTTCTCGGGAATCACGCGCGCTGCCAGGACTGGCTGGCTGCGACGGGCGGCGGCGGTCCACCAAGAAGCCGTCATGGCCTCGATACCCGCGATGCGATCGACACCCGCGATATCCGCGATGCCGTGGGTGGGCGTCACGGCCTGTTTGAGTCATCGCGTTCCACATTGCCCTTATCAGCCCCACTGGCACCACCAGCTTCTCCAGATCTTAGCATCTACCAGCTGAATCCCTCCGAGCCTCCGATCCGCTGCTTCAAACTCAGATCTACCTCCGTCGCGGCTAGCCCCACCGCCTGGAGCGCCCCTTTGCTCCCCCGACTCTTCCGCCGACATGAGCAGGCCTCCGCGGAGCATTGCGCGCGCACTCACACACTCCCCGCCATGCGACTCGCGTGGGTGTTAGCGACAGAGGCGGCGGCAGCGCTGCTCGTGGTGGCGTGCGAAATACCTCTCGTGCAGCGGCTACTAACGCGGATAGGGTGGCAGGAGTGGCAAGAGGCCGAGGAGGACAGCGGCGAGAACGGGTTTGGCGGGGATGGGAGTGCGAGCGGCGATGGAGGGATGGGCGATGGAGGAGCGCGTGGTGCGTACCCGTCTTTGAGTGACATGGTGATTCGCGATCCCGCTTTGCTGACTCGACACATGACGCGGCTGTACGGGATATGAGATGACACGCTCAGGTGAAACACGCCATATCCCCCAGTTTAGAGGGATACTATGCATGACGGCATGGTAACAGCACACACAGATGCCAGAACAGTAGACAGTTGCCATGGCTAGTGTCATGGCATGGACTGCCATGGCATGGCATGGCATGTGTCACAGCTACTTCACCTTGTTCAGTGGTTGTATTGTTGAACAGGATAGGAGCAATGAGTTAGAGACTCTTTGTCTTTACTGCCCATTTGGGTTCTAGTATATAGCACTTGTATTTTAGGATGATTCATCCTCAGTCCAAAGTTCCTTACCTAGTGCCATAAACACTTCCCATGCTAATCACGCCTACTCCTGCCTGCATCTCTTCTCTCCTCTGCCATCTGCATAGCAATGAAGTCCCCTCGCTCCCTCACCCGCCACGCACTGCCATTGAGCCCCACAGCAGCGAGCATGCCTGTCATCATGCGATGCCGTCTCACCATGAACTCCGGGAGCATGCTCTCATCCATCCCTCCACCTCACCTCCCCCTGCCCCCGCCCCCGCCCCATCTCCCCCTGCCCCGCCTCCCCCTGTCACCTCCCGCCCTCCCTGGTTCCCCCCGCCCTTGTTCCCCCCGCCCTGGATCCCCCCTCCCTCGGATCCCTCGGTACCCACGTGTCCCCCCTGCCACGCGGCTCTCTCCCTGGCAGCGGCCTCCCGGGCCTGCTTGCGCAGCAGCGCCTGCCATACCATGTCCTCCGCCCCTCCCTCTGCTGCCGGACTGCCGAATATGAAATGCCGCTGCACCTGGTGTCACAAGGGCAAGGATAACAAGAGAGACGAGAGGGATGAGGAATGTGTGAGGATGGGAGCGAGGCCAAGTGGGAAAACGGGGTGTAGAGCAGAGCTGATGAGTAGCAGTGCTTGCAAGTGTCCTTTCCAGCTGTGTCCACAATCAAGTTTCTGAGTCACAAGTGCAGAACAAAAATATCATCTAGCCCGGTGAAATTGGTTGCTATGTGAAAAACAAACAGTAACCACGCAAAAACGAGATGGTTAAATGCAAGAACAGAAGGGTTACCTGCCGCAGCTCCTGCCACATGGCTCTCCACTTGCTCTCCTCCAATCGCAGCACGGACGCCAGGTAGCCGGAGCGCGTGGCGAGGTGCGAGGGCATGAAGAGGGCGAAGCGTGTGTAGTCGATGAGGTCTTCAAAGGGCAACAAGATGCTGTCGCTCACCACCACTGGTATGCACCCGCTCACCATGGCGTTGAAGAGACGCGATGATGATACAGTGTTGCCTGCATTGGTGCATGAGGGAGGGGATGAATAAGAGGTGAGGTCCTTGAAGGGCACCAGAATGCTGTCGCTCACCACCACTGGTATGCACCCGCTCACCATCGCGTTGAAGAGCCGAGAGGATGACACTGTATTGCCCGCAGTGGGGAAGAATTGGGGGTTGAATGTACTGAAAAAGGTTGAGGATCGGGCTGAAGGCCGAGTACTGTACTAGAGGGTGAATGCTTTAAAATAGGTGAGAAAAACACAAAGCAGACACACAGATGCACAGTGCAATAAGTACAAGCTGAATAGACAGCACCTTCAGGCACGAGGCAGAAGAGGCTGCGGCGCATGGCATGCTGCATGGCCTGCACGTCCTCCACGGTCACCTCGCTCTCATCCCTCCGCTCCACCGCCTCAAACACCACCCCTTGCCTCCACTGCGGCGCTGAAAACAGCTTTGCCAAGCTTCGACGCAGTTCCCTGCCCTGAAAGGGAGGGACACAGAAAACGAATGGAGAGAAGAAAACCGAGAGGATATGCAACATTGTGATACTGGCCAGTTAATGTTGGTGCCAGTACAAGCGTCATCAGTGAACATTGCTTACAGTAAGGAAACAGATACTGGTGAATGAATGATGCTGGCACTAGAAGACGGACCAGTGACCATTGCTGTTAGTAGGAGACTGATCAGTGAACATTGATGGTAGTAGGAGATTGATCAGTAAACATTGGTGGTAGAACGTGACTAATCAGTGGATATTGCTGGTAGTATGTGACTAGTCAGTGAACATTGCTTGCAGTAGGACACTAATCAGTGAACATTGATGGTGGTAGCAGACTGATCAATAAACACAGCTGTTAGTATGTGACTCATCAGTGAACATTGATGGTGGTAGCAGACTGATCAATAAACACAGCTGGTAGTATGTGACTAATCAGTGAACATTGGTGGCCTTGATGTGCTTTTCAGTCCCTGACTCACATTATTGAAGACCTCTGTAGATCCGCGGAAATAGAGCAAAGACGTGCGATCAGACCAGCGACCAGGGTCGTCCAGATAAGGCTCCACTATTGGCGCATACGGTATAATCACATCCTTCATGAAATTCACGTCCTGCATCCTCACAAACAAGCATGAATAGGCACATTTTCTTTCATACAAATGAATGCAACATCAAAGAACACACACATTTTAGTCAACTGCTGCGAATGAAAACAATAAAAGAAAACGACAGGAGCAGTGGAAAAAAATTGTGCCTACCTGAACCCCACAGAGCCAGTACCACACCTGACCTGTACCATACCTACACCTTGGGGAAGGCTAGGTGTAGATATGGTACAAGTTCATGTATGGTACTGGTCCTATGGGGTTCAGGTAGGCATCACTTTTTTTCCACTGCTCCTGTCGTTCTCTTTTATCATTTTCATTCGCGCCCGTTGAATAATCTGTTCATTGTTGCACTTTGCAGGATCTACTAATTTGTGCACGCTCTGAAGGGAGCTTCATGGCGTATAGCGTGGTTCATCATGAGGATGCGGAGCAAGAATTTAAAAAATACATGAATAGGGAAAATACATGAAAATGCGAAAATACATGAATAGGGATGTTTTTTTGCAAGTGAATGAGTGCAGCATCAAGTATGCACACACACATTTTAAGGCGGCAGTTGGCAGGCAGGCATACCTGCAGGGGCGAGAAGGAGAAGTCGGTGGTAAGAGTGCAGAGGGAGGGAAGGAGGGCGTGGAAGGCAGGCAGAGCACGTGGCATGCTCACTGGCAGCACCACTCGCGGCTGCACCCCTGCCCTCCCACCACCACTATTGCTGCTGCTGGCAGTCAGAACATGGAGCCATTTGGTGAGGCTATCGAGCAGATGACTGCAGGAAAGAAAACGGGAGAGTGGACAAAGAGAGGACGAGGGCTGCAACGAGCGTAAGAGAAGGAAGCAAAGTAAGCCGCATGGCATAAGCATTTTGAGCTCCATGAGATGTCCACATGGTTTTCAAATCACACTACACATCAGCAGCATCACATGGGCAGCCTCACATCAGCACACACCTGAATTCCTCGCTCAGATGCGGCTTCATGAATACTGGGGCTAACCCCTCTCCTGCTGCTGCTGCGCTAGGTGCTCCAGAGACCTCAGGTGTCCCGTCAGGTGGTTTCAGCGCAAGCAGCAGAGCAGCCGGGTTGGTGGGCGTGGCATTGAATGAGAAGGCGAGCAGCGAGGAGAAGACGGGCAGGAACACCACATCAGCGTCGCGGGCGTGCGACACGAGGTGCACGGAGGAGGGAGTACCGGAGAGCAGGGAGAGTGTGAGCCAGTACTCTGCACTGTGCTCCGCTGCAAATGGCACTGCTGGGAATGCCGGCACCAGTGCGTGTGACCGCCGCTTCGACCAATACCGCGCCTCCACGTCAGCTAAGGTGTCGGATGGGTTGGCGGGGGAGGAAGCTGAGTTGACCGCAGGGCGGGTGAGGTCCCACGCTGGCGGCATGCCGTGCTGAGTCAGCAGCTGCACGCGGTGGTCCCTCATCCACTCCCCCTGCAGGCACACGTGGCATGGAGTGACGTGGCAGGGAAAATCAATGCGGGATAGCGAGAGGGCGGAACGGGGTGTGGCGGAGGGGGAGGGAGAGGCGCAGGTATGAGGCGCGGGGAGGTGGAAGGGGGCAGGAAGAAGAACCCTCAAGGGGGGGAAGGGGCGCGCGCGCACCTTGAGCAGGCGGAAGTTGAATTCCGCGGGCAGCGCCGCGAGGAACACCTTGAGGCGCGGGCGCTGGGGCTCTATGCGCGAGGGGCGCGCGGCGGGGAGGAGGTCGGCGTGCAGCACGGCGAGCAGCAGCAGCCCCGCCGCCAGCAGCGCCGCCGCCGCCGCGACGAGCGCGTTCGGCGGGTGCGCGCCGACGTGCTTCACCCCCGGACGCGACATTCCTGACGGCTCCCCGTTACAATCTCCCTTTCGCTCTCTTTCGCTCTCTCGCGCTCTCACAGCCAGAATTTTATATAGCCGCGCTCTCCCGCTCTATCGTTCCTGGTGAGACCGTGAAACCCTCACGACGCTTCGGCGAACGCAATGAGGGGAGGCGGACACCCGCCGCGGGCCCGCTCCATGCGTGTCGTCATGCGCCTCGCCGCGCGAAGCTCAGGTGCCGAGCCGACGAGCGCGCTGACTGACTGCTGACAGCATGATAGCGAATCGACAGTGCGGCAGCGTGGTGGCGAAATGATCGCGTGGTAACGACTATCGACTGTACTACTTCCCGCTACCCAGACATGGGGCGTGTGTAAGACAGGAAACTGTACGTACGGCGCCTGTTTATGCCTACTAAGATATGCTTGCACTACCCCCAAGGTTCACTCTGGCCTGCTTGTGATTCCAGTTCTCACTGTGGAATAATCTTTCCGTCCACTATACATTGGAGCTTCCATTCTTTTCGAGTATTTTGGCATGACAACAATGTTTTGATGACGGTAATAGACTCTTCAGAAATGCTTATTCTATGGGCTCAAGCCTTAACTATCAATGCTTATTCTATGTCAATTGCAGAAGTTGTCAATAAAGATAAACCCCAAAAGACTCTCCCACTCTCCACTATGAGTGAGAGGCAGGACAATGGGCATGATAAAACCCCCAGGTTAACAGAAGTCAAGGCCAGAATTTCAAGTAGCTCAACAGTACTTTAAATCCATTAAAAGCAACACTTGTGCAGTTAAAATCTTTCTGTACAGCAGGGTTAATTACGGTAGATTCGATTCAATACTTGTGCTGCAGCACAATAACCACACATGGTGTTGAGCACCCGTTAACAATTATTTTCTTCTTCCGACACTAAAAGAAAACCTGCAAACAAAAAGACAGAACACATGTTACTCAACTGCCGTAAATGGAAACATAAAAGAAACAACATAGCAATGGAAGACGCCTACCTGATGCAAAATAAATAAACGCCATGGTGCACCCATGAGATCCTCCAAAGCGTGCAGTGCAGAAATGAGCAGATCCTGCAAAGAGCAACAAAAAACAGGTTAGTCAACAGCCGTGAATGAAAACGTTAAAAGAAAATGACTTGTGAAAAGCAGTGGAATGTTACCTGGACCCCACAGAGCCAGTACCAAACACCTGACCTGTACCATACCAACACCTAGGGGAAGGCTCTGTGAGGTGTAAATGCTTGATACATTAGACCTTTGACCATGGAGCTGCTCCGCATTCTCATGATCACCATGAACGCCATGGTGCACCCATGAGATCCTCCAAAGCGTGCAGTGCAGAAATGAGCAGATCCTGCAAAGAGCAACAAAAACAGGTTAGTCAACAGCCGTGAATGAAAACGTTAAAAGAAAATGACTTGTGAAAAGCAGTGGAATGTTACCTGGACCCCACAGAGCCAGTACCAAACACCTGACCTGTACCATACCAACACCTAGGGGAAGGCTCTGTGAGGTGTAAATGCTTGATACATTAGACCTTTGACCATGGAGCTGCTCTGCATCCTCATGATCAACCATGAACGCCATGGTGCACCCATGAGATCCTCCAAAGCGTGCAGTGCAGAAATGAGCAGATCCTGCAAAGAGCAACAAAAAACAGGTTAGTCAACAGCCGTGAATGAAAACGTTAAAAGAAAATGACTTGTGAAAAGCAGTGGAATGTTACCTGGACCCCACAGAGCCAGTACCAAACACCTGACCTGTACCATACCAACACCTAGGGGAAGGCTCTGTGAGGTGTAAATGCTTGATACATTAGACCTTTGACCATGGAGCTGCTCCGCATTCTCATGATCACCATGAACGCCATGGTGCACCCATGAGATCCTCCAAAGCGTGCAGTGCAGAAATGAGCAGATCCTGCAAAGAGCAACAAAAAACAGGTTAGTCAACGACCGTGAATGAAAACATTAAAAGAAAATGACTTGTGAAAAGCAGTGGAATGTTACCTGGACCCCACAGAGCCAGTACCAAACACCTGACCTGTACCATACCAACACCTAGGGGAAGGCTCTGTGAGGTGTAAATGCTTGATACATTAGACCTTTGACCATGGAGCTGCTCCGCATCCTCATGATCAACCATGAACGCCATGGTGCACCCATGAGATCCTCCAAAGCGTGCAGTGCAGAAATGAGCAGATCCTGCAAAGAGCAACAAAAAACAGGTTAGTCAACAGCCGTGAATGAAAACGTTAAAAGAAAATGACTTGTGAAAAGCAGTGGAATGTTACCTGGACCCCACAGAGCCAGTACCAAACACCTGACCTGTACCATACCAACACCTAGGGGAAGGCTCTGTGAGGTGTAAATGCTTGATACATTAGACCTTTGACCATGGAGCTGCTCCGCATTCTCATGATCACCATGAACGCCATGGTGCACCCATGAGATCCTCCAAAGCGTGCAGTGCAGAAATGAGCAGATCCTGCAAAGAGCAACAAAAAACAGGTTAGTCAACGACCGTGAATGAAAACATTAAAAGAAAATGACTTGTGAAAAGCAGTGGAATGTTACCTGGACCCCACAGAGCCAGTACCAAACACCTGACCTGTACCATACCAACACCTAGGGGAAGGCTCTGTGAGGTGTAAATGCTTGATACATTAGACCTTTGACCATGGAGCTGCTCCGCATCCTCATGATCAACCATGAACGCCATGGTGCACCCATGAGATCCTCCAAAGCGTGCAGTGCAGAAATGAGCAGATCCTGCAAAGAGCAACAAAAAACAGGTTAGTCAACAGCCGTGAATGAAAACGTTAAAAGAAAATGACTTGTGAAAAGCAGTGGAATGTTACCTGGACCCCACAGAGCAGTACCAAACACCTGACCTGTACCATACCAACACCTAGGGGAAGGCTCTGTGAGGTGTAAATGCTTGATACATTAGACCTTTGACCATAGAGCTGCTCCGCATCCTCATGATCAACCATGAACGCCATGGTGCACCCATGAGATCCTCCAAAGCGTGCAGTGCAGAAATGAGCAGATCCTGCAAAGAGCAACAAAAAACAGGTTAGTCAACAGCCGTGAATGAAAACGTTAAAAGAAAATGACTTGAGAAAAGCAGTGGAATGTTACCTGGACCCCACAGAGCCAGTACCAAACACCTGACCTGTACCATACCAACACCTAGGGGAAGGCTCTGTGAGGTGTAAATGCTTGATACATTAGACCTTTGACATGGAGCTGCTCCGCATCCTCATGATCAACCATGAACGCCATGGTGCACCCATGAGATCCTCCAAAGCGTGCAGTGCAGAAATTAGCAGATCCTGCAAAGAGCAACAAAAAACAGGTTAGTCAACAGCCGTGAAAGAAAACGTTAAAAGAAAATGGCTTGTGAAAAGCAGTGGAATGTTACCTGGACCCCACAGAGCCAGTACCAAACACCTGACCTGTACCATACCAACACCTAGGGGAAGGCTCTGTGAGGTGTAAATGCTTGATACATTAGACCTTTGACCATGGAGCTGCTCCGCATTCTCATGATCACCATGAACGCCATGGTGCACCCATGAGATCCTCCAAAGCGTGCAGTGCAGAAATGAGCAGATCCTGCAAAGAGCAACAAAAAACAGGTTAGTCAACGACCGTGAATGAAAACATTAAAAGAAAATGACTTGTGAAAAGCAGTGGAATGTTACCTGGACCCCACAGAGCCAGTACCAAACACCTGACCTGTACCATACCAACACCTAGGGGAAGGCTCTGTGAGGTGTAAATGCTTGATACATTAGACCTTTGACCATGGAGCTGCTCCGCATCCTCATGATCAACCATGAACGCCATGGTGCACCCATGAGATCCTCCAAAGCGTGCAGTGCAGAAATGAGCAGATCCTGCAAAGAGCAACAAAAAACAGGTTAGTCAACAGCCGTGAATGAAAACGTTAAAAGAAAATGACTTGTGAAAAGCAGTGGAATGTTACCTGGACCCCACAGAGCCAGTACCAAACACCTGACCTGTACCATACCAACACCTAGGGGAAGGCTCTGTGAGGTGTAAATGCTTGATACATTAGACCTTTGACCATGGAGCTGCTCCGCATCCTCATGATCAACCATGAACGCCATGGTGCACCCATGAGATCCTCCAAAGCGTACAGTGCAGAAATGAGCAGATCCTGCAAAGAGCAACAAAAAACAGGTTAGTCAACAGCCGTGAACGAAAACGTTAAAAGAAAATGACCTGTGAAAAGCAGTGAAATGTTACCTGGACCCCACAGAGCCAGTACCAAACACCTGACCTGTACCATACCAACACCTAGGGGAAGGCTCTGTGAGGTGTAAATGCTTGATACATTAGACCTTTGACCATGGAGCTGCTCCGCATCCTCATGATCAACCATGAACGCCAGGGTGCTCTCATGAGATCCTCCAAAGCGTGCAGTGCAGAAATTAGCAGATCCTGCAAAGAGCAACAAAAAGCAGGTTAGTCAACGACCGTGAATGAAATGACTTTAAAAAATAAAAAACAGCGTGAACATTATAACACGTGAAGAAAATATGACGTGGAGCATTACTTGAGAGTGCAGGTGAGGTTGCATGGCTATCGCGGCAAAAGCTTCCAAGCTTGAGAAAATTGATTTTTCTCCATGATCGATTTGGTGAAGTGATGCAGGACAGGCTGCCTGGAGGCGACGTGTGATGAGGAACCAAAAATTCCGAGGAGGCGGTTGGTAACAAGCTTGAAGTTGGAAATGAGCAGAATGTTCCAGGGTAGAGCTGCAGAATGCCGTGGATAGTTGGAATGGCTGTGGGTCGGTGAGATCCCAACGTTGTGATGTGATCTGAGGTGAAACAGTCTGTGGTTGGAGTCGTGCCTTGCTGGCATCTATGGTGGTCCCCAACATTCCACCCTGGATGAAGGAGGAACATACGAACTAGTCGTCAGCACGATAAAACGAGCTGTGATTGGACCACCTCAGACCGAGTATCCTGAGAGTGATGGTAACTTAATCCTAGTGACACCAAGTTAACCCACGTGTCATGTTTGAATGGTCAGAAAGCCACACGGTGGAGTCACCGACATTGACATGGATAGGGACTCCAATCATCTACGGTGGAAACTAACCAGGGCGGTTTGTCTCCCGAAGCGTGCCGCTGAAAGCCGCTCAATTGCTCGGGAAGAGGATGTACGAAGAATTGGAGGGAAAGCCTGACACAAGTAGAGAGGAGCAACGGACATGACCCCAGCCAGGAGACAAGCAGAACCTAGGGAATTGGTGAGAGCAACCAGAAGCTGAAACCCTCTCAGATCTAGGGAATTGGCGAGCAGATGAGCAACTCCCTGGGGCGAAGTGACACTGTTCGTCCAATCAAGTTTCGCGAATCCGCACGAACTAGCTCCTGCGGGTGTGGGGTGCGAGGGAGTCGAAAATTACCAAATTTAATGACGAAACGAGATTCTGTCGGTAATTCGCTTGAGCGGGGCCACTGTTGCGCTGCGGATGTCAGAATCGGATTTTCAGCGCGGTTGAACACGGTTCGATTTTCCAGTTCATTGCGCGGTGAAATTCTGGGTGGTTCCCTTGCCTCACACCTCACCACTCCTCCCCTGACCCTGATTCGCCTCAATCGCTCCCTAACGATTTCTCTCTTCGTCTCAGCCACTGCCGATACTATCCAGCTCCTGATGATGCCTCAATCGCGTATCGTTACCCCTAATCGCCCCTCCAGCCATACCAGAAGCACCATGCGCGGAGTTCGTGCTTTCACATGGTTCCCTTCCACGTGTGCCTCGCTCCCTCCTATACTCAACCGCCGAGCCGCCGAGCCGTCCACGGTATGCCATGTACGAGCTCGTCGCTGCGAGGTTATCTCTATTTGGAGTCTAGAAAAAAACCTTCAGCGAGCGGTCATGCACGGATGCACGATGCTGCTCCAACGCACTACCGCCATGTGCGAGAGTCGTACAGCGCCATGTCGCGTGGCCGCTGCGATCTGCCATGCATGCGACCAACGACGCCACGACGTCGCTCCTCCAGCCACCCTCCGCATTCCGCGGCCGCCTCTACATCGGCGGCGGCGACACGTCAGCGCCAACTCGGCGGTGTCGAGCGCTGTTCCTGCCGCCGCACTGCGCAGCATCCTAAACGACACCGCATGCACGCTAGCAGAATCTTCGACGCGGGATTTTTCGCCGCAAGAAACGGCCTGTTTGCCGGCCACTCTGGGCGCGTCGCACCGCTCCCACTCTTGGACGCCTGATGCCTCCTTTAGCCAGAATCCTAGGGTCGGAGAAATCGATTGGAGCAGCATTAGGAAGTAAAAGCGTGGCGCGCTCCCCATTCGGCGCGCCCCGTGCATGCGATCTCTCCGTACCAGGGCATTTTTGGGATTTCTCAGAAGTGACTCCTCCGTACATCGCGCCTCCTCGCCCATTCCGTACCGCACGCAGAAGCACGGAAACAACAGCGCCAGGTGGGTGGGTATATGAGCTGCCCCAGCCGAGTCAGCTTCACGCCAGCCGCTTCACGTGGGCATTGACCCGCCTTCGCCAGCTGCGAGCCTCGCTGCCTTCCCCGCTTCCCGTTCCCTTCCTCTCCGTCTTTCGTCTCTGCCTCTGCCTTCCCGGAGTTTCTGCAGTTCCCGCTCTTCCACCTCAGTGCATTTCTAGCGTATTCGCCAGGACGCTACCAGCAACGCACAGCAGCGCCTGAGAATCTCTGCTCCTCTGCCCCTACCACAGCCGCTGTCCGCTCCTCCACCGCTCTATTTCCTTTCCTAGGCCGCGCCACGCTTGTCCGAGTCGTCCGCGACTCTCTCTCTCTCACTCTCCCTCCCTGTGTCTCTCGCTCCGCGCCATGGGGTCGGACGGGTGCTTCCAGGCACGGCTAGGCAGCGAGGAGGGGCTAGGCCTGGGGCCGCTCACTCCTGCTGCGGTGGGTGTGGCGGGCGATGGGGCTCCTGTGGGGGGTCTCAGCGGTTCCGCAGCGTCAGCTCTCAAGCCGTGCAGCAGCAACTCCGTGGGGGATGTGAGGGCGGGGTTAGGTAGGATGGGGTTGGGCGAGAGGGAGAAGGAGGAGGGTGGTGCGAGGAGTGGTGTAGAGGACGGGGGCTGGGCCAAGTGGCCTGTGAACGGCGCTGCAGGGGTGGAGAATGGAATTGCAGTGGTGAAGAACGGTTTCGTTCATCCCCTCGCGTGTACCGAACCCTCCAGTGCTGCAACTGGATGCTCTAATAACGAGCCTAAGGTCCAACCTGCAACTGTAGCTCCTGGGTCCCATTGCGATTCCGCCGTGCCGAGAATGAACCCGTTAAAGCCCGGGAAGCCGGTGGCGTGTGTGCTGGGCATCGGTACAGCGAATCCGGACACGATTCGGCCGCAGGGGCAGTTCGCCAAGGAGTACCTCTCTCGGGTGGGCTGCCACCATGCTGAGACCCAGGCCAAGTTCGAGCGCATCTGTGAGTCGCTCGGACCATGGGGAATGATGACAATTTGGAGTGAAATGGCGGGGTGGGTGGCTGGAGGAGTGGGTGGCTACAGGAGTTTCATGTCGCATAGCACGCTTCTCTCTCTCAGAGTGTCTCCGCCTCTCTGCCTTCTACCCTCCGCCCACTGCTTGCTGCTCTCTGCTCTCTCGACCCCCTCTCCTCCCATCCCCCCCCCCACCAGGCTACCACACGGGCATAGACAAGCGTCACATGGTGCTACCCTGGGACACCATCGCCGCCAACCCGTGCCTCCAGAAATTTGGCGCCTCATCCCTCTCCATGCGCCAGGACATCCTCGTTCCCCTTCTTCCTCCCCTTTCCCCCCCAGGCTACCACACGGGCATAGACAAGCGTCACATGGTGCTGCCATGGGACACCATCGCGGCCAACCCGTGCCTGCAGCAGTTTGGCGCGCCCTCCCTCGCCATGCGCCAGGAGATCCTGCGCTCCGAAGGCGTCAAGCTCGCCGCTGCCGCCTGCGAACGCGCCCTCGCCGAGTGGGGCGGGGACAGAACAGGCGTGGGGGGAGCTGGGGCAGGCGTGGGGGGAACGTTGGAAGCAGGGGGGGTTGGGGGAGCCGCGGGGGAAGTCAGTGGGGCGGGCGGGGTGGGGGGCGGGGCAGGTGGGGAAGGGTTTGGGGCAGGGGGGGCGGGGGGGATAACGCACCTGGTGGTGGTGACGGTGAGCGGCGTGCACCTGCCGGGGCTGGACGTGCAGCTGGTGGAGGCGCTGGGGCTGCGCCGCTCCACCCAGCGCGTGCTGCTGCAGATGCTCGGCTGCTACGCGGGGGTCACTGCACTGCGCATCGCCAAGGACCTCGCGGAGAACAATGCGGAAGAGGGCGCGAGGGTGCTGCTCGTGTGCTCGGAGCTCAACAGCCTCATCTTCCAGGTACGGTGTCATGACTTGTGAGGTGCCTCAAAAGTCAGATGCTCGGGTGCTATGCGGGGGTCACTGCGCCGTGCATCGCCAAGGACCTTGCGAAGAATAATGCGGACGAGGAGGCGAGGGTGCTGCTCGTGTGCTCCGAGCTTAACAGCCTCATCTTCCAGGTACGGTGTCATGACTTTTGAGGTGCCTCAAAAGTCAGATGCTCGGGTTCTATGCGGGGTTGACGGCGTTGCGCATTGCCGCTGAGAAGAATGCGGATGGGTGCTGCTCGTGTGATCAACAGTCTCATTTTTCAGGTTCGTACGGTATCGTCCTTCCAGATATGGTATGTTTTTCCAGATTCTATATGATGATCTTCCAAGTATGGTATCATTTTCCAGGTACAGTATCATCTCCCTTACCCTGTTTCTCGCACTCCTCACCTCCCTCCCCTCCCTTCCTTCTCCATCCTACCCCTTCTCCCCCCATTCCTCCCTTCCCCTTCCTCTCCTCCCTCCCCTCTCCTCCGTCCCCTCTCCTCCCCTCCCTGTCCGCCCATCCACCAGGCACCGCACGAGTCGCTGCCGGACAGTCTGGTATGCGCTGCCATCTTTGGTGACGGGGCAGCTGCCATGGTCGTGGGGGCCAACCCCCGCACCCACGCCTCCCACGCTGCACACACTGCACACACCGCACCCGCCCTGCAAGAAGCTACCACCTCTCCACAGCAGCAGCAGCAGCAGCAGCAGCAGCAGCAGCAACAGCAAGGAGCAGGGGGCTCCTCCCCTAGCCCACCCGCCGGGCTTTCCCCCGAGAAGCCCATCTTTGAGATTGTCCGCGTGGCGGAGTTTTTTCTGCCCGAGACGACGCGCCACATTGCGGGTGATCTCACCGAAGCGGGGCTGCTCGTGCACCTGCGGAGGGAGGTGCCGCTGCTGCTGCCCGGGCCGGTGAAAGATTTCAGTGCTGCCCTGCTGGGGCAGGCCGGAGTGGGATTCGCTGAGAGCTTCTGGGCGGTTCATCCGGGCGGGCGTGCGATTTTGGATGCGATTCAGCGGCAACTGGGGTTGAAGAAGCATGCACTCAAGGCGAGCAGGTGGGTGTGGTGTGCTTTTGCTGCTCTGCGTGATTGCCATCCGTTTTTTGAGGGAAAGAGGTATCTGTTTTGTGCCTGTGTTTTCATGTTGTTGTGCAGGGAGGTGCTTCGGCAGTACGGCAACATGTCAAGTGGATCCGTGCTGTTTGTGCTGGATGAGATTCGAAGGAAGAAGCGTACCGAGCCTCAGTGGGGAGTGGCTTTAGGGTTTGGGCCTGGGGTCACGGTTGAAGGAACATTGATGCGGTTGCTATGAAAGAAAAGGAGGCTGGAAATTGGTGGTAGAGGGTGGTTAGTACATAGCGTACCCTATCTTGGCTACTAAATATGTACATAATATACTATGGGTATGCATATAAACATTATAGATGAATATTTGTCCCAGTAGTGTGGGAGAGATATGGGAGGAGCGCCTTACAGATTTGAGATGCGGTGTGCCATCCAGCAGCCCTACCCTGCCTATACTGGTGGTTTACGACGTGTTGCGACCCACCCGGGTCGGGTCGGGTCGGGTCCCGACCCGACCCAACCCCAAGGCGACTCGAGAAATCAAAGAATTTCCCGTTGCCTTCTCTGCAAATTCGAAGTAAAGAGAAAGCAAGTGCTCCGCAGGTGGAAGGTGGGCGAGGCAATGTTTGGCGATATTACTGGGTATCTTTTTGGTAAACGAGATACATGCGACATCTGCGCGAGAACCACAGATTTCGCAGGCTCCGGTAACCTGCTCCAGCTCGGCTGGGTTGGGTTTGGTCGGCCTGGTCGATCCGACCTGGTCGACCCGGGTTGACCCGGGTCGACCCAACCCGGGTTGGGTTGGGTCGGGTCGACCTGATCGGGTAGGTCGGCAGTGAGGGCTTCCTAGAAATTCGGGATCGGGGGGTGATCAATCCGACCCGGGTGGGTCGCAACACGTCGTTAGCTACTGGTAGGTGGACACGAGCCCTCTTCGCAGCTCCAACGTCGAAGTCAGGAGGACGATACTGTGAAAGCCTTGTCTTTTCATGGTGACGCATAGATGGCAGTAGCATCTCGTTCTGCGTGTGTTGCGGTTCGACACAGTTCCATAGAACTCTCAAGCTCTCGCTGGTTCGTTCAAAGCACTCAAGCTCATCCAATCAGACGTTCGGCAAGAACATGCGTCACTCGTCGTGCTGTAGCCGTCGCGGCTTCCTCCACGCCAGACAAACAGGTTGACACGTCAGCATTACCTACCCCGTCTCCGGCCGTCGCAGAGCCCGCCGGTTTGATAGATAATTCCGTCAGCTTAACCGCCAGCAGTCAAGCGGCTCCGACAATCACTGTCACCCTTGCTTCCTCTAACGACAACGTTAACGTCTCTCAGAAACCGTTTGACGTCTCTGTTGCTGCCGACGGAACTCCCGTCACTGCTCCGTCAGGTGACGCTTCAGTCTCGCTCATGTCGTCCTCCGCAACCCCGGCGTTCGCGGAAGCACCGTCGCCGTTCGAGCTGTCGAGCCTCGAGGCGGCTCTTGAACAGCACCCGGCCATTCTAATACTCGTCGCGACCGCGCTCGTGTTGGTCTATCTCGTCGCAGGAGGTGCGTGCTTTCCGCCAGTTGAGAATGCATCACGTCCGTCTCGTGCACTTTTATTGCGTTGAGTACCTTGCGAGCTCATTGCGTCGTCTGCTGCGTTTCTGCCATGTATGTCTGGTATTTTGTGCAGAGTTGGGCCGTTCTCGAGGGTGGTGAGGTCACGAGCACGCACTGGGAGGTAGGTGGATTAGATCTCCCTTTATTGAATGTAGATAAGACTGTACTTGTAGAGCTTTCTCAGTAATGTTGAGTACATTTTACAATTTGAAATCCTGGTGTTAGCCATATGAGTGACTTTGCCTATCACGGGCTGGGAACATAGTACCTTTAGAGCTGGTCTTCTTATTTGCAGCATTTTACACGAGTTTGCAAATCAATAAGCGGAATGAATTCAATGAATGTCTGGTATACATAACTTATTTCTACCAACCTTGCCCTGTGCCTTAGGCTAGAGAGCAGGCCAGCTTATTACCAAAATATGGCCGGAATTGAATGATGACTTTCCCGTAATACGCTGGGTGATCCTGATTCTATAGTCAACTCCCGACTCCGCTACACTCTGACGGCCAGCCAGCCCTTCCACACCTCTCCCCTGCACGTCTCGCCAGCACGCCGGTTCCATCTTATCTGAATGCCATCGTGTGATATTCTATTCTGCTCACCCACACTCATGCCACCATGCCTCCAGTGAAGAGAAGCAGTGACTCTGCTGCCAGCGTATCCTCGTCCTCAGCCCCCTCCTCCCTCCCCTTCCCCTCCTCTCCCTCCCCCTGTTCACCCACATTCACACCAGCTCTCATCACCTCATCACCCTCCCCGCTCAGCCTCAACTCCCAAAGATACCCCATCACCGCCCCTTCACTATCCTCCACCCTCCTCCCCACCGCCATACCCACAGCCTCCCCCTCCCCTTTCTCCCCCCCTCGCCCCCCCTCCCTTCCCTGCCACCGCACCCGCACCCCTCCTTCAACCACAGCAGGGCACCCCCCTGCCGCTCCCTGTAATCGCAAGCTTATGCAGCTCATGCTGCTTGTATCGAGCGTGACAGTGGGGAGCGAGGCAGCACCAAGGGAGAGCAGCCAGGAGCAGCAGGGGAGCCCCACGAGGCGGTGAAAGGCGCCGTTCGCCCACAGCGCCGTCATGCTCTCTCCCACCTGCACTGCATGCCCACTGCGGGGACGTGATGGTAGGCTCGCAAACACCATTGGGACGGGTGATTGCTCCATGCTCTCTCTCAGCTGCTCTGATGATGCCGTCCCTGCTGCTGCGGACCCGACCGATCGGATGGCTCCACTTCCGTGCATGCCTCCCGTTGGTGATTGGCTGGTTTCAGTCGACGCACGCAGGCCGTTGATCGTGATGTGCGATCCGACGAGCCGCGACGCACGAGGCGCGATGACTCCAGAAGCGGGTGCGTGATTGGCAGCGAGCGACGCAGGGCGCGCGGTAACAGACGCGGGGGTTGCGGCGGACACGAGCGCGTGAGCGCCATCAGGTTCCGCTTCCTCCTCCGCATGCTCCCCAATCTCCCCCATCACGCCCCCATTCCCGCGCCCGTCGTCTCCCCCGCACTGCTCGCTCTCCGCCTCGTCCCCGTCGCCCTCCCCCCACTCGTCGTCGTCCTCGTCGCCCGTCTCGTCGCTCCACCCCTGCGACTCCGTGCGAGTGACCACCGTCGTCGACGCGGACGACGACACCGAGGCTGACTGCTCCGGCGCGAGGCTCGGCCCGACCAGCGCGTGAGGCTGGGCACGAGGAGGTTCGGAGAAGTCGCCCGAGCCAACCAGCACGTGCGCAGCGGCGCCAGCGGCCGGCACGGGAGGCGGCAGGGAGCGCCCGAGAGTCAGCTGAGTGTCTGGCAGCGCCTCTTGGCCGCGATTCCCGGCCACTTCCGCTGCCGCATCTCCCGCCGCGTTCCACGCCGCGTCCGGTGCCGCAAGAGCCGCCTCCGCATACATCGGCCGCGGGGCCTGCCACATGAAGCCCTGATTCCGCGCTGTCGGCGGAGGCAGGGAGAGGGAGAGCAGCGGTTGCTGCGGCGAAACGCCCATTCTTGGGGGAAGCCCCACTTGCTGCGGGAGAACCATGAGCTGCGCCGCGCTGTTGTTTCCGCCGTTTCCGCGCCATTGCCCCTGTTGCGCAACGCCCATCTGCGCCGCTGCTTCCGCTCCTCCACCCACACCTGCAGCGCCGCGCTCCTGCGAAACGAACCCGAAACCCGCAGCCGCTGCTTCTGCTGCAGCTGCGGCGGCGGCGGCGGCGGCGGCGGGATTGGCGCTGGTGGATCGGGCGGAGGCGGAGTGAAGGAGGAGGCGCGCGGCAGCGGTGGCGGGGGGAGCAGGCGCGGGATGCAGTGTGTGAAGCGGTCGTTGCCCCGATGTGGTTACCACACACGCCCCCGTTCCGTCCGTTCCAACAGCGCCCGCGCTCGCACCTCCGCTAACCTTGACGGCACCGGAACTTTTGCCGTTAACCTGCCGTCTCCTGCCGGCCGCCGTTTGCTTGCTTGTGACGGACCGGTTGCGGCCCCACCGTGCGCCACTTCCGCTGCTGCTGCCACGTGGCAGGGCGACGGACGACATCGCGTCCTTCGCGCCGCTCTCCTCGGCGTCGCAACCGCCTCTGCTGCACGCGCTAGTGGCGGTGGGGGAGGTCAGATCCGACGGATCTGATAAGCTATCGAGACTCTCCTCGCACTCCACTAGCGGATCAAACGCCGCGCCGGCCGCACGCGCGCCGGCATCTGTGTCGCGGATCGGCGCTGGGGCGGCGGAAGTGCAGATGCGCGGAAGGACAATAGGGCAGGTCAAGAGGGTTGGAGGAGCGGCAGCAGGGGGAAAGCAAGCGGATGCGGGCGCGGGAGCAGTTGGGGAAGCGGAAGGCAGGGGGAAGAGCTCGGTTTTGCGGGCAGTGGATGGCGCAGCGGCATTTGCGGCGATGGCGGAGGCGATGGCGGCAGGCGACGGCACGAGAAGACGCGGCTTGACTGGCCCGCTCGCGCGGGGACCGCTGTTGGCGCCGATATTCCCGGCGAGTCGCGACGGCAGCTGCATGAGGGGAACGGGTGATGCAGACTGTCCCATTGCACCCTGCGTCGCGGGACTACTGGGCGGCTTACTGGGCACTACGCGACGAGGAACGCCGTCCACGACAATATCGGGTGTGGCGTTGAGCAGCCGGCCGAGGGGCGTGCCCTGTAGAGCCTGCATCCCGCGCGCAAACGCAACCGGATCATAACGCGTACGCGGCGGGAGAACGGGTAGAGGAGTGGTAGGGTAGGAGATTGATAGAGTGACGGTGGCAGGGGTGGGCGGGTTGGGTGCCGCTTGGGGTTGCGGGGGAGGAGGCGCGGGCGCAAGGGAAGGTAGGCGGAGAGGCGCGGTGCTGAGCGCAGCTAGAGATGCGGAAGTGGATGGCGCGGCGGGGATGGTGAGGGGCGGAATCGATGCGGCGAAGAGTTTCCGCGGGCGCATGGCGGCGGCGTCATTTGCGCTCGGATCGTCTACCGCCGGCCGCTTCTCCCCCGTCACCTGCATCGCTATCGCATCGGGGCTGTTTGACCGGCACGCTGACTGCGCCGGCGGGGAAACTGACGGCTGCCGGCTGCTGCTGCTGGGGCTGAAGACTGCAAGAGCAGCCTCGACGCTGCGCGGATGCACCATCTGCATCTGAGCATCGGTGCATGCTGCTAGACATTGGTTTCCAGCCGCGCTTTCGTCCGAACGAGCGCCTGCTTGGCTTTCGACAGTCATTTGCGGCGGATTATGCGGGGATAGACGAACGAGGTGTGGAGAAGGGTTGAGGGCGGTGACCTGGGGCGCGGTGATCGCTGCCATGCTGAAAACTGCGCAATCTTTGTCGACGGACAACGACGACTGAAGCAGTGAAGGGTGGATCTCGAAGATCCTGCGTAACTTGCGATAGAGTTGTGCGAACGACCAAGCTAGGTACGGGCTACGGTGTGAGAGTAATCGATAATCGATTACTGCATTCCGTGACACGGGAATATCGCTGAACAGAACCGACAATGATTCAAAGTGAATAGATATGCCAGACTGAGTGGTGCGTGATAAGGTTCGGGCTGAAGGCAACACGACGGCGGAGGCTGACGGCTGCTGCTCTTTTGTGAAATGTGAGCGCACAACCTGCGAAGGCTGTGGAGGCAAGCGGGTAATAAAGAGCCAAAAGGGATCTTCTGAGGAATGAGTTATGTGGTGCGCGGGTTGGGGAGTTGGGTTTGGGATGGCTCGGAGATGGATAGGGTGTGACAAGAGGGAGAGCAGTTCACAAAGAAATCGCCCCTCTCGCGCTCCACATTCAATAAGCCGTACCGCCCGCGGTCCGGGTCCCCTCTCACATTCCACTCATTAGCCGAGACGCCATTCGCAACATGGAAATGTTGGTTACCGAGCGCGTCTCGGAAAGTTGGGGATCCTGCGATGGCATGCGTCGCATGCAGCTTGGGCGTGCCCTGCTGACGAAGCCATCCCCCTCACGTTTGAATTTGAGCCTGAGGTGTGAGCTTACGACGCTGTGCGACGTGCACGTCGGCCTGTGACAAATTTAGCGACAGATGGACAACCAGGATTGCCCCAGGCGTCATCCACATCGCGAAGGGAAATTCGTAAAATGTCGCCTGATACTCCTCTTTTCCGTTTGCGACGCAGGGTGAAGGACATTGTGTCGCTGACAGAAGTCGCATTGAGGCCAAATTGTCGGGCAGTTAGTGCGGTCTGCAACCGTTTTCGCATGGTCTTCTTCGAGTGCTGGGGAAATCGTGTGGGCAGCCCGCGCCCCGCCCACAGCCATGCGACATTGCGAAAGTGGCCTGCGATCTAAGACGTCGCCTGGTCTGGTAGCCACCTACCCGTTTTGGTCTGAACGACGCTCCTGGTTTGTTGACGTGCCACCTCGGAATTGTCGCTCTCGCATCTGTTCATAGCGAATTCGCAAGCCTAACGACGGCATTTCAAAAGTCGCCAGCAATTCTCGAGTTTGGGGGACGAAAATTGTCCCCGCCAGCGGGCATTTGGAAAGATCACGTTGGGGATTTCAAAACACATTGAGATGAGGCTCCGCGCATGCTTCGCCGCAAAAGACGCAAGCTTAGTGTACTTGTCGTAATAGCACATATCTCTAGAGAAGATAACATACAGTACCACCAGCCCATCCGTGCTAGCTAGCTTGAATCTTCATAATTAGCATCAACATATTTTGCTTTGTGATTGCGAGAATGTGAGCATCTTACACTGGCCTTGCTCTGAAAGCTAACAATTGGATTGGACCAATAAACGAGGTTCATAAAGAATGAATTATACCCTGGTAAACACAAAAACAAGTAAGGTTCATTGGCAACCTGCATAACATAGTACAGCTTCACAGTGACACTCATGGGAGGATATGCTGCCCAATCCAGTTTAGAGTTAAAATACATACTACCATTATCTCTGCAGATATGCTTCATACAGGTGTTGCCGCACACAAACTTCCTCGTAACACCATTAAGCTTTTTCAAAAACCTCGCTGCTGCAATCCAGGAGCAAGGCACCCCTTTATTTGGATACAACTAGCATCCACCCTTCTGCTTGCACTGCAGCTGTCATCGCCTGCTGCCGCTTCCCCTCTCTCTCTCTCAAAGGCGTCCCATTCCTACTGGCTTCATCCTCCTCACCGGCACCATTCTTTAAACAGAAAGTTGTCAAACGAAAATCCATGCTCTCTCACATCCAGACTCGCTCACAACCAGACTCGGATCCCAAGATCACCTGCTGCTGCTGCCACTCCTGTCCCGGCATCGACGTCCTCGTCATCATCATCGGTGCCGAAGTAACGGTCACCAAACTCCATCTACCCAGACCCAACCTATCCTGACTCATATTCAATAATCACCGGCTGCTGCTGCCACTCCTCTCCCCCAGCGGCAACCCGTCTGCCCCGCACTCCTCATCATCATTATCCATGCCAAAGTAGCTCCATCTACCCAGACCCAACCCATCCTGACTCGAAGATTCACCGGCTGCTGCTGCCGCTCCTCTCCCCCAGTGGCAGCCCGTTGGCTCCACCGTCCTCGTCGTCGTCATCGGTGCCAAAGTAACGGTCGCCAAACTCGCCGATGCCCGGCACGACCCGGAAGTGTTCATTAATGGCCACATCGATCTCCGATGTCACGATCTTGATGCGCGGGAACGCATGGCACAGCGTGTGAATGCCCTCAGGGGCCTGGAGGGATAGGGGGTTAGGAGAGGGAGGGAGAGGGGGAAGGAACCGGTCGTTGATGGCCACGTCAATCTCGGATGTTACGATCTTGATCTCGGGAACGCGTGGCACAGCGTGTGAATGCCCTCGGGGGCCTGGAGGGATAGGGGGTAAGGTGAAGGGGGGAAGGAGGGGGAAGGAAGTGCTCGTTGATGGCCACGTCGATCTCTGATGTCACGATCTTGATGCGCGGGAATGCATGGCACAGCGTGTGTATGCCCTCAGGGGCCAGGAGGGAGGAGGGGAGGGAATGGAGTGGGTGGGGTGAAAGGGAAGAGGAAGTGGTTGGGTGGGAAAAAATGGGGGGGAAGAAGTGGGAACGATGCCTGGGTAGGCTACAGGCTAGCTGGTATGCGGCACTGGCTGAAGGGAATGATAAGAGAAATTTGAACAAGCAATCATCATATACGCGAGACTGTACAGGGTAGTGAATATGGAGCAGGGCACTCACGGAGATGAGGTTGAGGAAGATGATGCGGGACTGCGGCACCCCCTTGGCTATGAGCGTCTCAATGGCCTTCATAGCTGAACTGCCTGTGCGTGGTGGAGGAGGGGACAGGTGGACAGGGCCAGTAGCACAAGTGAGGCACGCTCTTGGAAGTACCGTCAAGCATGGCACGCATTGGCAATGAGCGTCTCTATGGCCTTCATGGCTGGACTGCCTGTGCGTGGTGGTGGAGGGGACACATGATCCAGGTTAGTAACATGCTCACGCAAGCCCAGCCATGCACGGCAGGCATTGAACGCATGAGTGGCTACTGGAAACGGGAATCTCATGCACTGAGCAGCAGACCAGAGCACAGGTCAAAGCACATAGCACAGGGTACCGAGCACAGACATACCGCATGCAAGGATGGGATCGAGGAGCAACACATGGCGCGACGCGATGTCGCTCGGGAGCTTCTCGTAGATCACCTGTTGGATGTGGCATTGTGGATGACTGTGACTAGCAGTAGGAAGCCGCATAAATGCAAAGAAGCAAGGTACAAATGCAAGGAAGAGGCAAGTGGCAATCTTGAGAGCAATCAAGCCTTCATACGTTCCTAAGCTCAGATCTTACCAATGATATTTCAGCTCCTTCCAAATTTTCTCACCTCCTTCCCATCGTCCCCCTCACGGTGAATGAGAATCTTCCCCAGACGAATGCCCTTCACGCATGCTCGTAGCGCATTCTCCATGCTCTCCCCACTGCAGTTGTGAAAATGGCACCACGCATGGCAGCACATGGCAGTACAAGGGGCAGCATGTAAGGACAATCATAACGTTGCAAAAACACAGGACATGGCAAATGCAGCAGGATGCCCAGGTGTCCCTGAACGTGCCTGAATGTGTCAAAATGTGCCTGAATGTGCCAGAATGTGCCTGAATGTGCCTGAATGCGCCTGAATGTGCCTGAATGTGCCTGAGTGTGCCTGAATGAGCCTGAATGAGCCTGAATGTGCCTAAATATGCCTGAATGTGCCTGAATGTGCCTGAATGTGCCTGAATGTGCCTGAATGAGCCTGGATGTGCCTCATTGTGCCTGAATGCCAAGAATACCACTTTGAAAGTACCTCCGTATGATGGAGACCCCACAGAGGTTCTTGCAGAAGTCCACGCCAACGTAGGTGGAGCCGGTGGGCGTGGTGACCTGCTTCTCCACGAAGGGCAGGTGGCCCAGCCCGTGCTCCACCACCAGCCGGATGAGCCGGTCTGCGTAGAACACAAAGTCGTGCTTGCGCGTGTCCCGGTTGCGAATCAGCGTGTGCATGCCTCGGATCTTGATGGGTGGGGTGAAGGGGGAGGGGGGGAGGGAAGGGGAAGGGGAAGGGACGGCAAAAGAGGGGGTATGAGGCGGTCTGCATAGAACACAAAGTCGTGCTCGGTCTATTGCGGATCAGGTCTATTGCGCATCAGGTCTATTGCGCATCAGGTCTATTGCAGATCAGGTCTATTGTGGATCAGGTCTATTGCGGATCAGGTCTATTGCTGCTCGGTCTATTGCGGATCAGGTCTATTGCTGCTCGGTCGATTGCGGATCAGGTCTATTGCTGCTCGGCCTATTACGGATCAGGTCTATTGCTGCTCGGTCTATTGCGGATCAGGTCTATTGCGGATCAGGTCTATTGCTGCTCGCTCTATTGCGGATCAGGTCTATTGCTCCTCGGTCTATTGCGGATCAGGTCTATTGCTGCTCGGTCTATTGCGGATCAGGTCTATTGCTGCTCGGTCTATTGCGGATCAGGTCTATTGCTGCTCGGTCTATTGCGGGTCAGGTCTATTGCTGCTCGGTCTATTGCGGATCAGGTCTAATGCTGCTCGGCCAATTGCTGCTCGGTCTATTGCGGATCAGGTATATTGCGAATAAGGTCTACTGCGGATCAGGTCTATTGCGGATCAGGTCTATTGCGGATCAGGTCTATTGCTGCTCGGTCTATTGCGGATCAGGTCTATTGCTGCTCGGTCTATTGCTGCTCGGTCGATTGCGGATCAGGTCTATTGCTGCTCGGTCTATTGCGGATCAGGTCTATTGCTGCTCGGTCTTTTGCGGATCAGGTCTATTGCTGCTCGGTCTATTGCGAATCAGGTCTATTGCTGCTCGGACTATTGCGGATCAGGTCTATTGCTGCTCGGTCTATTGCAGATCAGGTCTATTGCTGCTCGGTCTACTGCGGATCGGGTCTATTGCTGCTCGGTCTATTGCGAATCGGGTATATTGCTGCTCGGTCTATTGCGTATCGGGTCTATTGTTGCTTGGTTTATTGCGGATCAGGTCTATTGCTGCTCGGTCTATTGCGGATCAGGTCTATTGCTGCTCGGTCTATTGCGGATCGGGTCTATTGATGCTCGGTCTATTGCGGATCAGGTCTATTGCGGATCAGGTCTATTGCTGCTCGGTCTATTGCGGATCAGGTCTATTGCTGCTCGGTCTATTGCGGATCAGGTCTATTGCTGCTCGGTCTATTGCGAATCAGGTCTATTGCTGCTCGGACTATTGCGGATCAGGTTTATTGCTGCTCGGTCTATTGCGGATCAGGTCTATTGCTGCTCGGTCTATTGCGGATCGGGTCTATTGCTGTTCGGTCTATTGCGAATCGGGTATATTGCTGCTCGGTCTATTGCGGATTGGGTCTATTGCTGCTCGGTTTATTGCGGATCAGGTCTATTGCTGCTCGGTCTATTGCGGATCAGGTCTATTGCTGCTCGGTCTATTGCAGATCAGGTCTATTGCTGCTCGGTCTATTGCGAATCAGGTCTATTGCGGATCAGGTCTATTGCGGGTCAGGTCTATTGCGGGTCAGGTCTATTGCGGATCAGGTCTATTGCTGCTCGGTCTATTGCGGATCGGGTCTATTGCTGCTCGGTCTATTGCGAATCAGGTCTATTGCTGCTTGGTCTATTGCGGATCAGGTCTAATGCTGCTTGGTCTATTGCGAATCAGGTCTATTGCTGCTCGGTCTATTGCGAATCGGGTCTATTGCTGCTCGGTCTGTTGCGGATCGGGTCTATTGCTGCTCTGTCTATTGCGGATCAGGTCTATTGGGGATCAGGTCTATTGCGGATCAGGTCTATTGCTGCTCGGTCTATTGCGGATCAGGTCTATTGCAGATCAGGTCTATTGCGGATCAGGTCTATTGCTGCTCGGTCTATTGCGGATCAGGTCTATTGCAGCTCGGTCTGTTGCGAATCAGGTCTATTGCTGCTCGGACTATTGTGGATCAGGTCTATTGCTGCTCGGCCTATTGCAGATCAGGTCTATTGCTGCTCGGTGTATTGCGGATCAGGTCTAATGCTGCTCGGTCTATTGCTGCTCGGAATATTTCGGATCAGGTATATTGCGAATAAGGTCTACTGCGGATCAGGTCTATTGCGGATCAGGTCTATTGCGGATCAGGTCTATTGCGGATCAGGTCTATTGCTGCTCGGTCTATTGCGGATCAGGTCTATTGCTGCTCGGTCTATTGCGGATCAGGTCTGTTGCAGATCAGGTCTATTGCGGATCAGGTCTATTGCTGCTCGGTCTATTGCGGATCAGGTCTATTGCAGCTCGGTCTATTGCGAATCAGGTCTATTGCTGTTCGGACTATTGTGGATCAGGTCTATTGCTGCTCGGCCTATTGCGGATCAGGTCTATTGCTGCTCGGTCTATTGCGGATCAGGTCTAATGCTGCTCGGTCTATTGCTGCTCGGAATATTGCGGATCAGGTATATTGCAAATAAGGTCTACTGCGGATCAGGTCTATTGCGGATCAGGTCTATTGCGGATCAGGTCTATTGCGGATCAGGTCTATTGCTGCTCGGTCTATTGCGGATCAGGTCTATTGCTGCTCGGTCTATTGCGGATCAGGTCTATTGCTGCTCGGTCGATTGCGGATCAGGTCTATTGCTGCTCGGCCTATTACGGATCAGGTCTATTGCTGCTCGGTCTATTGCGGATCAGGTCTATTGCGGATCAGGTCTATTGCTGCTCGCTCTATTGCGGATCAGGTCTATTGCTCCTCGGTCTATTGCGGATCAGGTCTATTGCTGCTCGGTCTATTGCGGATCAGGTCTATTGCTGCTCGGTCTATTGCGGATCAGGTCTATTGCTGCTCGGTCTATTGCGGGTCAGGTCTATTGCTGCTCGGTCTATTGCGGATCAGGTCTATTGCTGCTCGGTCTATTGCGAATCAGGTCCATTGCGGATCAGGTCTATTGCGGATCAGGTCTATTGCGGATCGGGTCTATTGCTGATCGGTCTATTGCGGATCACGTCTATTGCTGCTCGGTCTATTGCTGCTCAGTCTATTGCGGATCACGTCTATTGCTGCTCGGTCTATTGCGGATCGGGTCTATTGGTGCTCGGTCTATTGCGGATCAGGTCTATTGCGGATCAGGTCTATTGCTGCTCGGTCTATTGCGGATCAGGTATATGCAGATCAGGTCTATTGCGGATCAGGTCTATTGCTGCTCGGTCTATTGCGGATCAGGTCTATTGCTGCTCGGTCTATTGCGAATCAGGTCTATTGCTGCTCGGACTATTGCGGATCAGGTCTATTGCTGCTCGGTCTATTGCGGATCAGGTCTATTGCTGCTCGGTCTATTGCGAATCGGGTCTATTGCTGCTCGGTCTATTGCGGATCGGGTCTATTGCTGCTCGGTCTATTGCGGATCAGGTCTATTGCTGCTCGGTCTATTGCGGATCAGGTCTATTGCTACTCGGTCTATTGCGGATCAGGTCTATTGCTGCTCGGTCTATTGCGGATCGGGTCTATTGCTGCTCGGTCTATTGCGGATCAGGTCTATTGCTGCTCAGTCTATTGCGGATCCGGTCTATTGCTGCTCGGTCTATTGCGGATCAGGTCTATTGCTGCTCGGTCTATAGCGTATGAGGTCTATTGCTGCATGGTCTATTGCTGCACGGTCTATTGCTGTTGCACGGTCTATTGCTGCTGTACGGTCTATTGCTGCTGCACGGTCTATTGCTGCACGGTCGATTGCTGCACGGTCTATTGCTGCTGCACGGTCTATTGCTGCTGCATGGTCTATTGCTACAGCATGGTAACAGCTTAACAGCGTAACAGCATAATAGCCTAACAGCCTAAAGCGTAACAGCGTATCAGCCTAACAGCGTAACAGCCTAACAGCTTAACAGCCTAACAGCGTAACAGCATAACAGCCTAACAGCGTAACAGCGTAACAGCCTAACAGCCTAACAGCGTAACAGCGTAATATTGTAATAGCGTAACAGCGCAACAGCATAACAGCGTAATAGCCTAACAGCGTAACAGCCTAACAGCGTAACAGCGTAACAGCCTAACAGCGTAACAGCGTAACAGCCTAACAACGTAACAGCCTAGCAGCGTAACAGCCTAACAGCGTAACAGCGTAACAGCGTAACAGCGTAACAGCCTAAGAGCGTTACAGCCTAACAGCGTAACAGCGTAACAGCGTAACAACCTAACAGCGTAACAGCCTAACAGCGTAACAGCCTAACAGCGTAACAGCGTAATAGCCTAACAGCGTAACAGCGTAACAGCCTAACAACGTAACGGCCTAACAGCGTAACAGCCTAATAGCGTAACAGCGTAACAGCGTACCAGCCTAAGAGCGTAACAGTCTAACAGCGTAACAGCCTAACAGCGTAACAGCCTAACAGCGTAACAACGTAACAACCTAATAGCGTAACAGCGTAACAGCCAAACAGCGTAACAGCGTAACAGCCTAACAACGTAACAGCCTAACAGTGTAACAGCCTAACAGCGTAACAGCCTAACAGCGTAACAGCGTAACAGCCTAACAGCGTAACAGCCTAACAGCGTAACAGCGTAACAGCGTAACAGCCTAACAGCGTAACAGCATAACAGCGTAACAGCCTAACAACGTAACAGCCTAACAGCGTAACAGCCTAACAGCGTAACAACCTAACAGCGTAACAGCGTAACAGCCTAACAGCGTAACAGCCTAACAGCGTAATAGCCTAACAGCGTAACAGCCTAACAGCGTAACAGCGTAACAGCCTAACAGCGTAACAGCGTAACAGCCTAACAACGTAACAGCCTAACAGCGTAACAGCCGAACAGCGTAACGGCCTACATCACGCTCAGACGCTTGGAGTAGATCTTCCTCAACTTGGTGCAGTGCTGCACGATGAGGTGGACTGCCACGTGGGATGACGATGCCAGGCTCCACTCACTCTGTCTTGTCAGATAAAAGAAGGTTGCATGACGAGATTGCTTGTCTGCCAGGCCCACTCACTCACTCCGCTGTACCTGGAAGGTGGACTCGATCACATAGACATTCGAGTAAATCTTGCGCAGGTCGTGTTGGCCCAGCTTGGTGCAGATGTGCTGCACTATAAGGTCCACCGCCACTCACACTCGCCCGCACCTTGGTGCACAGGCACACTCACTTGAAAGGTAGACTCGATGACGGACATGTTCGAATAAATCTTCCCGAGATCATGCTGCCCCAGCTTGGTGCGAATGTGCTGCACGATGAGGTGCACTGCCACGTGGTTGTCTCCGACACCTTGGTCTACAGGCACACTCACAGTTCTGCGCATGTGCTCGCCACTCACTTGAAAGGTAGACTCAATAACGAACACATTCGAGTAGATCTTCCGGAGGTCGTGCTGGCCCAGCTTGGTGCGGATGTGCTGCACTATGAGGTCCACTGCCACGTGGTTGTCTCCGCCCCGCGGGATGATGATGTCGGCAAACTTCTTGGTGGGCAGCACAAAGTCGTCAAACGCTGGCTTCACAAACTTGGCGTACTGGCGGTGGGGAGATGGTGAGGTGTGGCATGGAGGGGCGGCGGGGAGGAAAACGGGAGGGGATAAAGGGATGGCACGCGGAATGATGATCTTGGTGGGCAGCACAAAGTCGTCAAACGCGGGCTTCACAAACTTGGCGTACTGGCGGATGGGATAGGAGGGAAGAAGGTGTGGCAGGGATTGCCGTGACAGCGGAGAGGAGAGCGGAGGGGATAAGCGGATGGCGTGCGCGATGATGATGTCAGCGAACTACTTGGTGGGAAGCACAAAGTCGTCAAACGCGGGCTTCACAAACTTGGCGTACTGGCGGGATGGCGGGGTGGGGAGATGGCGTGGCAGGGTGACGGAGATAGCATGGCAGATGGCATGGAATGGCACGGCACGGTGCATGCAGGGACAGGGGAGAGGGGAACGGGAGAGGATGAGGGTGTGAGGGCGTCAGCACCAGAACAACCTGCTCCACACCCGGATCAAAAACAAACTCTCACCAAGACCCACTTACGCACCTGTTCAATCACGCTCTGCACATCCCTTCCTAGAGAACACTAGCTTCACCCACCCCCCACCTCCAGTCCACACCCCCATCCACTCCACTTCACCCACCCCCCCACCTGCTCAATCTCGCTCTGCACGTCGCGCCCGCGGTGAACGGAGTCTCTGCGAATCCACCTAGCGACTTTTGAGGTGCCTCACGGGTCACCCCCCCACCTGCTCCACACCCCCCCCCCCACCCCCAACCTGCTCGATGACGCTCTGCACATCTCGCCCGCGGTGCACGGTGTCTCTGCGAATGCGCCGAGCCAGGCGCACGTCAGCATCAGTGTCAACAAAGATCTTCATGTTCATGTGCGCTCGCACCGCCGGGTCGTGGAACACCAGAATGCCCTCCAAGATGACCACGTCCGCTGGGTTCACCTGTGGTGACATGCGGTGGCATGCGGTGACACATGGTGACATTGGGTGACAGGGGACAGGGGGATAGGGCAACAGGTGTCAACAAAGATCTTGATGTGTGCGCGCTCAGCTGGGTCGTGGAACACAAGTATTCCCTCCAGAATCACCACGTCCGCTGGGCTCACCTGCAATGACATGCGGTGGCATGCAGTGACATGTGTTGACAGGGAGTGACAGGGTGACAAGGGGACAGGGAGCCAGGGGGAGAGGGCAACAGGATGTCAACGGAAATCTTCATGTTCATGTCCGCACGGCTGGGTCGTGGAACATCAGATCAGAATGCCCTCCAAGATGACCACGTCCGCTGGGTTCACCTGAAGGTAGATGAGATGCGGTGACGTGCGGTGACAGGGGGATAGGGGGGACAGGAAAATGTTTATATGCGCCTGCACCGCTGGATTGTGGAACATCAGAATGCCCTCCAAGATGACCACATCCGCTGGATTCACCTGCAGAGGACAGCATGTGGTGACATGCGGTGACAGGGCGAGAGGGTGACAGGGAGACAGTAGGACATATCAATAGGGCGATGGGGTGGGTACTGCATGATCTGCATGTGCATGCACATGCACAGCACAACACAGCACAGCACATGCACACATGCACAGCACATGCACAGCACATGCACAGCAGATGCACAACACATGCACAGCACATGCTCAACACAGGCACAGCTTGTGGGCGCACAACTGGTCTCACCTGGCGCTTGGCGGTGCCGCGGCGGTGCGTCTTGAAGCAGTAGGTGGGGATGTCCACGGCTCGCCCCTCCTTGAGCCCCTGAATCGTCTCCAACATCGCCTCCGAGTCAAACGCGTCTGTTGCCCACACACACGCCCACGCCGCAACGCGCACATGCACACGAGGCAATCGTGATTGAACCAGGTAAGCCAGGGTCAATGGGATCCAATGCGAATGAACGACCGATCCAAGCCAGCGAATCTCATGCGAGAGTCAAGACCCAACAGGAATGCAATGGCGGAGCAGCAGCGTGCCAGGGTGGACATCAAAGCTGCGCTCAACCCGTGTGAAAATCTCTTGCGGAGTGAGGGGGCGGTGAAAGGCGTGTTATGAGGCGAGTGAGAACATGCCTGGGTGATCAAAGTTGTACTCGGTGACTCTATCGAGCTCCTCGGGCGTGAGGGAGCGGTAGAAGGAGTCCTGGTCGATGAGCACCACGCGGTGGTCCCTCAGCTGCTGTATGATCTGCTCACACACCGTCGTCTTGCCTGATGCCGTGCCGCCTGACACTCCTGTTGGAAGGGAATGGTGGTGTGATATAGAGAATGGGATGCAGAGGGATGGGGAGGAGTCCTGGTCGATGAGCACCACGCGGTGGTCCCTCAGCTGCTGTATGATCTGCTCGCACACTGTTGCTGCTCGCACACTGTTGTCTTGCCCGACGCTGTTCCCCCTGACACTCCTGGAGTGAGATATGACAACACGAATGAACGGTGACAGCAAACGTGTGCGGCAGAGAATGGAGGAGAGGATGACGTATGCAGTGCAACAGCTGCTGTATGATCTGCTCACACACCGTCGTTTTGCCCGACGCCGTTCCCCCTGACACGCCTGAAGTAAGACAAGACAAGTGAAGGGTGACAAGTGAGGGGTGGCAACACGTGTAGGAAATAGAGGAGAGGACGACGTATGCAGTGCAACAGCTGCTGTATGATCTGCTCACACACCGTCGTCTTGCCAGACGCTGTTCCGCCTGACACGCCTGCCGGGAGGGAGTGACCGCGAGCAGGAGAGTGACATGGAGGGTGGGACGGAGGTAGGGGCTGGGTTTGGGACTTGGCAGTGGAAATCTCGGGGATGGAAGGGGCGGGACGAGGTCTCGTGCGGTGCAGAAGCCTGCCAGAATGCAAATGAGGCAATATCCTCTCGCTTCCCTCTCAGCTCACTCAACAGACGTCCTCTCTCCCCAGTGCAGCCTACCGACTGACCGATAATGAAGGGCTGACAGACTGACCGATAATGAAGGGCTGACAGACTGACCGATAATGAAGGGCTGACAGACTGACCGATAATGAAGGGCTGGCAGACTGACCGATAATGAAGGGCTAGCAGACTGACCGATAATGAAGGGCTCGCGGCCGGCGCTGCCTGGACGGTTCTGGAAGGTGGTGATGTCGGAGGCGAGACGGAAGCCGGATAGATGCGCGTCCTTGCTGGACTACGGTCGGGAGATCACGCCACGTCATGCAGCCATGCCACGTCATGGAACCATGCCACGTCATGCAGCCGGGTGGCACGTCCGAGATGAGATGCCAGGGAGGGCGAACGAATCGGAGGGATGGAGGTTGGGTTTGGTGAAACGAAGAATATGCGGGCGAATGATGTAGGACGAATCGAGGGTTGACGAGACGGAAAGAAGAGACTGGGAACGGAGAGCACAGCGCGTTTGTGAGAGGACAATGAAGCATGGAGGCAGGCTCGAGGAAGCGCGAAGGCGCATGATCAAACTGCATGCACGGATGTGGGACAAGGGGATCCCGAGGTCCCGTGCTCTCTACGGCTAGATGCGTGATACATCTAATCAAAGCATTGCCGTTGGGAGACTTGTATCATGCGGGTGTCAGATTTCGCTACACCAAGGATCCCACAGAACCAGGCACGGTGGTGTTATCGATGCGCTGCGAGCAAACGGATCTAGATCCTACCGACCTTCACTGACAGATGTGACAAGCCTAGCGTTCTGACACTTGTCAGCTGGAGAACGTGGATCGTGAAACATCAAACGCGGAGTACGCGTGGAGTTTAAGCGACGCGAAAGCGAGCTGCGTCTAAACGGATGGCCCTGCTGTGCGTCGCATAGCGTCACGGCAGAATACCTGCATCGCGTGATCGATATCGTCGAGGGCTCCATTACCCAACCGCCGAGATCCGACGGCTGGCGAAGCGGCCATTTTGAAGCGCCTGAACCGCTGACGCGTACCCTTGCAGCTAGTTAGCTAGTCGGCTTTGACTCCTAAGGTGGAATAACCGCACTTGCTTCTTGGAAATCTGAAAGTACTAGGTTGTAACAAAAGATGCGGAGAATGTCAAGGGTGGCTGGAGAAACTGGCGAAACAAGCAAGGGAATGGGATGGGATGGGAATGATGGAAGTGAGTGATGGCATTGCATGATGGTGTATGATGCAATGCGGTATGGTACGTTACGATACCATAAAGAAAGTTGGGGTACGGTAATGTTTCACTACATACATCACCGCCTTGCGCTGCGTACGCACTAGATGGCAGGCAGCAGATATGGTTGGGGGAGCTGTAACTGGGGTGATGCTGATTGGTGCAGCGGATGTCAGCGGAACACTACAGAAATACAACTCGTATGTACGCGGAAAACTACGTACACATGTTCTCACTTCTGGCCCAAGATAAGCATACAAGAAGAGCAGCTAATAGCGAGTTCATGAGCGAACACTTCCGCCCACTCGGCGATGAGGTTTCCATCGCGAGGAATTTCGCGAGCTTCGAGAGCGTTTTGCTATGTTGGTGGTCAGATCAGTGGTGTCAGGAAAGGCAGGTCCTCCGTCGAATCAGCGATGAGTAACAGAATAA
The DNA here is from genome assembly GCA_947470075.1 of Closterium sp. Yama58-4. Classification (NCBI taxonomy): domain Eukaryota; kingdom Viridiplantae; phylum Streptophyta; class Zygnematophyceae; order Desmidiales; family Closteriaceae; genus Closterium; species Closterium sp. Yama58-4. The sequence goes on from CANIUD010000133.1 coordinate 185,833, forward strand.
GTGAGAAGCAGAGATCGTTCGCCAACTTCGCCAATTTCCCCCAAAGGTCAGATCGGATAGACAGCCTCAACCCCAGGTCTCAATCGCAACCGCTTGTCTAGAATCTGTATCCACGGCTAAGATTGACTTCGCTGCTTGTGGCTGGAACCACGGCTTCAAATTCAAGCCATTGGGCTTGCCGCGTACCAAACTGACACGATGACTCTGCGGCTCCAGATGGGAGGACAATCAACGGCTCCTAGATCACGGAGTCCAACGTTCACCAGCGGACTCCCGCAGCTCCCGCCTTTGTCAACGGAATCTTGCTGAAAAGAGTCGGTGTTGTTTGTCTCAAGTAGGTGCTGAGGTGAAAGGCGGTGACAAGCGATCGACGTAAACTTGGGAACTTTCTTTTCCCTTTGCTGACCGACAGATTTATGTGCCACGCGGACGATTTTCAACCAGCCACCGAAGTGGAATCTCAAATCTCCCTGTCATCGACAAAAAATAAGCCTGACCGGACCAACCATTCGCCTCCACCGTCACTTTTCCTCGCGACCCAACGCAGCCGGTTGGCCTGAAGACCAATGCGAAACTTACAAGGGTTGCGGTGACGACACTGGCAGAAGGTCCGAACCTACGGCTGAGATCTGAGTTACCGAGAGAGTTTCAGTCAATCCAGTGACTCTGGACGGTAGATCTGAAGAGGGGTGTTGTGAGGGAAGGAGAGGAGAGAGGGCAGTTGGTGACCCCTCCGCCTCGTTCCAGCGTCACCGTCGTCTCTCGCCTCATTCTCGCCTGAGCCTCGGATTTCACACCGCTTTCGCCTCTTGCTCTCATTTTCTCACGCTCAGCTTCTTCTGCTCGCTTCTTAGAGCTGCTGCTACCGCAAAAAGGCGAGCCGCTAGGAAATCTCAGTCTCGATCTGCTCCAGGCCTGGCTTAATGTAGAAGCTGCGATAACGGGAAGAGAAAATCTCGTGTCGGGAAGAGAAATCACATGCCAGGAAGAGGAAATGGCGTGTCGGAAGAGGAAATCGCTTGTCGGGAAGAGAAAACGGCGAGTCGGGAAGAGGAAATGGCGAGTCCGGAAGAGGAAACGGCGTGTCGGGAAGAGGAAACGGCGTGTCGGGAGGAGGAAATCGCGCTGGAAACTTTGACTACGAAAGAACGAAGTGCGAGGATGGCGACTTTCGTATTCAAGGTACGTCCGCGTGCGAGTGTTTTTTTCCACGAATCCGAGTTTTTTCTAGTTGTGTAGCATACTTTCGTTTTAGCGCACGCGAGGTTGTTCATTGGCGCGTCTGACGTGACGGCGGCTGCATCTTGCAGGTTTGTTCCGGGGCGAGGCGACATGTCGCAGAATCGCCATCTCGTTCTCCGGGCGATTTCGGGGAGTGCGTGCGCGTTACAGATTCGCTTCGTCTGGCAGCTCAGGTATTTCGCGAAACCACACCCGTACATATATAGTCAAATTCGCGATTCAACTTCGCCCATGTCAAGCGTTCGCTTTTCCGTTTCGCGTTTCAATCCTGATGAGCAAATTCACCGGTCGATTTCGTACACAGTTGTCGTGTTTCAGTTTCCCGTTTCAACTCTGCAATACTAGATCCCGAATTTCAATTTCGCGATCTAATTTGCAGATCGATTTCGTATCGCAGTACGTCGTTTCGCGAGCTGCTTCCCCGACGTACTGTTCCCGATCGATTTCACAACCACTGCAGGCCGCCGCGCGTCACGGCGTTGCCCAACCCCCCCCGGACGGGTGCAGTTGAACCTCTCTCTTCCGTCACACGTCGCTGCTCTCCACCCAACCCACCCATAGCTAAGCTAAGAACCTCGCCCTGCCTCTTTCCTCCCAACCCTCGCACTTGTGTTGCCTCTTCTTGCTATAGCTGCCTGCAGCACGCCCGAGTCCCGCCCTTTTCTTTTAAGGTTCAGACTATAAGGTACCCCCTTTGGTAGGTGCGAAGTTTACTTCCCCTGGTACAGTAAGGTAAAGGTCCCCGTTTCCCCTTGGGTGTGTTGCAGGAGCTATACCTCCCCTCCCGTATTTGCCACACCAATCTCCGTTTCTCGCATGTGACTCGACTGCGGTCCTCCTTGTTTCATCACCCCCTCCCCCCGTCCTTCCCGACCTCCTCGCCCGTTACCCCTCCCTGTCCACCAGTTTACCTGCTGCCCACTAGGACCTTCGTTCCAAACAATCAAGGAGCGTGGGTGTCGTGGGGACGCGGGGCGGAGGCAGCAGCGGGTCGTCGTGGGGTGCACAGTGCGGACCAACAGATGAGTATCGCGCCACCACTGTCCCTCCTTTCACCTCTATGTTTGTATCCGAGGCGGCTTTTTTTCTACGCGTGTTGTTTGTTTCACATGCTTGCTGCCTCGTCACTCTAGCTGCCTGTAGCGCATCCAAGTCCGTCCCTTCCCCTATTTTTTCCGGGTAAAGGTCAACTCTGTCAGGTACCCCCCTTGGTAGGTGCAAAACTTGTAACCCCACGCATGGCAAGCCCATCCACATGTGAGGTGCTGCGCCTGCGCGTGTGTGTGTCTTGTGGGGGGCCGTGTTGAAGCATGTGCACACTGACAGCCCTTGCTCGTGTGTGATCTGCCCCGGCAGTCCTTGTAGCAGAGTTTATTACAGGCGCTGGTACTAGTTTGTGGTTTCATTCGTACAGGTGCACTCCGTACATACTCGTTCACCACCGCACAACCGTTGATTTCGTGTTCCAAATTCTGTCTAGGTAGGACATACTGCCGTACCAATTTGTTTTGCTTCTTCAGCATCACCCACTCACTTCCCTTGGGTGTGCCACAGAAGCTATACCTCCCCTCCTCTATTCGTATCTGGCCACGCGCGCTCGTCTCCCTTGGACCGGACTTCCCCCCTTTGCTCGTATTTCTAGCACCCAGCCCAGCCACCTCCTGCATCGCCCCCCCTCCCCTCCCTGACTCTTCAGTGCCTGCTGGGGACCATCGCTTTGCCTCGCGAACGTGGCTCAACGGACGGGGGGCGAGGAGGCAGGCGAGGAGACAGTCGCGGAGGCAGCCTTGTCGGAGGCTTTCTTAGCTGTGGAAAGGCAGTAGAGAAGGGAGAGGAGAAGGGGAGGGGAGGGAGGGATGAGGCAACAGCTCTGTTGGCGGCTCTTCATCTGCCAGTTAAGTCACTCCTCCTCATATTCGTCCCTCACCTTTGCTTGCTGCGCATCGTTCATACGCCTTGCTTTCTCTTTACCTCTCAAACTTTCGCCACTGGTTGGGGCCAGCCTCACAAGCCACAGACTCTCCCCCTGACTTCAGGTAAGCCCTCAGGTTTAGCCTACAGCCCCCTCAGGTTCAGGTTCAGGTTTAGGTTACCTCTTTAGATCCCCTTGGAGTCTGTACCTTGTGCTCCTGCCCCCTCCAGTGGACCTCATCTTCCCACCCTGCCTGTGTGACTTGCACTTGTCAACTCTGCTGGATGTCTAGACTGCCCACTGACCAGCTCTGCGTGTGTGCCTTGCTGGTGGAAGGGAGGGGCGGGGGTCAACACCGACGCTCCCTCACGCCCCTCCCCTGTGGCCGTGCAGGTACCCGTGGGGATGGGAGGGAGGCAGCACTGCCAGTCGCTGCCACAAGGGAGAGTATCGGGGTGGGCTTGGCCTCTCAAGGTACGTGAGCCTCTCTCTTGCCCTCATCCCTCTCCCTTTCTGCTCTTCAATTCCGCCTTCTCGTTTTCCTCAGCTTCAGTTTGTTTTTTGCTAGTCATGCCAACTCACTTGCTCTTACTTCCTCCCTTTCTTCCCCCCTTACCAAGTCACTTGGCATCGAGTAAAGACTGCAGTGGTGCTTCAGCTGCCCTCTGCTCGCTCTCACATAATCAGCTAAGTGTCCCTTCCTCCATGCCCTCGCCCTTGCTGCTACCATTTCGTTTTCCGCATCTGCTTTTGCACCCTTCCTCTTAAAGCAGTGCCACTGGTTAGGTCCGCCTCACATGCCACAGACCCCCCAACTCCAGGTAACCCCTCAGGTGTAGATCAGGTGCAGGTAACCCCTTCAGGTGCAGGTACCCCCTTCAGGTGCAGGTATGCTCTCAGGTTCACCCCTTGGGGTCTGTGCTTTGTGGCTTGGCCTCCACCAGTGTTCCCTCCCTGCTCTCGCCTTGCAAAGTCTCTTCTCGCTCTTGCACTCTCACCCTTCCTCCCCTCGCTGCCCACTGACCAGCTCTGCGTGTGTGCCTTGCAGGTGGAGGGGAGGGGCGGGGGTCAACACCGACGCTCCCTCACGCCCCTCCCCTGTGGCCGTGCGTGCAGGTACCTGTGGGGATGGGAGGGGGGCAGCACTGCCAGTCGCTGCCACAAGGGAGAGTATCGGGGTGGGCTTGGCCTCTCAAGGTACGTCACCTGCCTTCTTGCCCTCGTCTCTCTCTCTTTCTGTTCTTCAGTTTTGCTCTCTGAATTTCATCAACTTCAGTGTTGTTTTCCCTTCCCTGGTGCAGCCAACTCACTTGCTTTTACTTCCCCTTTTTGTCTGCCTCCACCCCCCTCGCCTGTGGCCGCGCAGGTGCCTGTCTGTGGGGATGGGAGGGGGGCAGCTCTCCCAGTCGCTGCCACAAGGTAGTGTATCGGGTTGGGCTTGGCCTGTCAAGGTACGCCGCCTCCCCTTTTGCCCTCAACCCTCTCTATTTCTGCTCTGTAGTTCCGCCTTCTCTTTCTCGTCAACTGCAGTTCATTGGTTTCTCTAGTCCAGCCTATTCACTTTCTTTTCCTTTCCCCTATTCTTCTGCCCCCACCCCTGCAGGCCACTGGGCATCGAGAGAAGACTGTAGCAGAGAAGCTGAGTAGCAGACCGGCAGCAGTAGTTGTAGCAGCAGCAGCGGCAGCAGCAGCAGCAGCAGCAGCAGTGGGGGGTGGGGGGTTAGAGGCGGGCTAGGTGTGGTCGAGTCGTGAGCGAGGTGTGGTATGGTATCAGGTAAGGTATGGTAACAGGTTTGGTATGGAGATCTGATGCCTTCCTCTCTTTCTTCCTCCCCACCTCTCTTTGCAGCCTGAGTATGGAGGGAGCACTGGAGCAAGGGCGGGACAGAGGCATCTCTCTTTTCATCCTCACCTTCCCCTCCCCTTCTCCCTCCCGCTGCCCCCCTCCCCACTTCCCAGCACGGTCGATGCAGCCTGAGGGAGAGAGGGAGCAAGGGCGGGACAGAGCCATCTCACTACCCCCCCGCCCCCCTCTCCTCCTCCTCCCTCCCCACTTCCCAACACCCTGAGGCAACATGGCGCTCTGCATGGCTGTGGTAGGTACAGGTAAGAGGCATGGGGTGAAGGGGAGTGTGGGGAGGAGGTGGGAAGCGTGGGAGCAAGTGGGCAGGTCACTCTCTCAGGGGCAGCATCCTCTAGGTATGTGCCTGCCGTTCGGGGTGTGGTGGGTGGAATCTGCGCGGCACGGTACTCGGCTTAATGGGCACCGTCAGAGTCGACCGGCCGGCGACTCTGGTTCACGTCAGCTCTAGCTACGTCAGGGGCAGGATTTGAGTCTTGGGCTGGAAGCAATTTTCCACTGCCACACCTCGCACTGCAAGGCACAGCCCCTGGGGGTGCTGTTTCCGAAGGGGAGTGGGCTGTCTGCTGCTCGTACTGCTGGCAGGTAAGGTGGGGAGGGGATGGGTGGGTTGGGTGGTGATGGTGGTGATGGAGTGATGGTGGTGAGAGGCAGTGGGGTTGGCGGTGGCATATGATGAGCCATATGGCACTGATGCCACCCTTAAGCATGGAAGCATGATGCTCATGCTTGGCTGGTTGGGGGCACATGATGAGTTGCACTGATGCCACCCTTAAGCATAGAAGCATGATGCTCATGCTTGGCTGTTTGGGGGCACATGATGAGTTGCACTGATGCCACCCTTAAGCATGGAAGCATGATGCTCATGCTTGGCTGGTTGGGGGCACATGATGAGTTGCACTGATGCCACCCTTAAGCATCGAAGCATGATGCTCATGCTTGGCTGGTTGGGGGCACATGATGAGTTGCACTGATGCCACCCTTAAGCATGGAAGCATGATGCTCATGCTTGGTTGATTGGAGGTGAGAGGCAGTGGGGTTGGTGTTGGCATATGATGGCACGTATGGCACTGATTTCACCAGCGTGAATTGATGGTGGTGAAAGGGGCTGAGTCCCCTTGGCTGGGTGAGAGCAAGTGAAAGGGGCTGAGTCCCCTTGGCTGGGTGAGAGGAAGTGAAAGGGGCTGAGTCCCCTTGGCTGGGTGAGAGGAAGTGAAAGGGGCTGAGTCCCCTTGGCTGGGTGAGAGCAAGTGAATGGGGCGAGTCCCCTTGGGTGGGTGAGAGCAAGTGAAAGGGGCTGAGTCCCCTTGGGTGGCACATACTGATGCCACCTGTTGCATGAGAGCTCGTGGTGGGAGTGTGAGTGGTGAAACTGGGTGTGCATTTGGATGGTGAGTGTGAGACAATGAGTGCGTGAGTGGTGGTGAGGCTGGTTATTGAGAGGGTAAGTGGTGAGAGTGAGCGTGAGTGCGTAGGTGGTGAGAGGGTGAGCGTGAGCGGTGACAGTAAGAGGTGGCAGTGGTGAGAGTGAATGAGTGGTGTCATGGAGCTGTGAGAGTGGGATGTGATAGAGATGCAAGCTTGGGATGTTCAGATCTTAGCGTTGTCTGCGCTGTGGCAGTGAGAGCAGAGAGGGTGGCGAGGGCGAGAGGTTAGTGTGGTGGGGTGGGTGAGACCGAGGCCGTGATTGTGGGTGATAGACACAGGTGATTGTCAGTGGTGATAGTGGGTGATAGGCACAGGTGAGTGTGAGTGGTGATAGTGGGTGATCATGATGCTGGTGGTTGGTTGGTGGCACATGATGAGCCGTATGGCACTGATGCCACGTGTTGCATGAGAGCATGATTGGTGGCACATGACGGAATGAGCAAGTTAGAGAAAAAGCCAACGAGATTGCATACAAACCGAAGGGGTGGAGAAGGTTGGGATAGAAAATGTGGGAGCTTTGTGGAGAGGCAGCTTTGTGGACGGGTCACGTGTGAGAGTGTAGGTGGGATGGTACCTACCACCCACCTAGCTGTCGTGGTGGTGAAGGAAGTGGATGGTGCGAGTGCAGAGGTTGAGCGAGCGTGCGTGTGTGAGTGGTCAGAGTGCAGTGAGAATGGGTGTGCATGCATATTTGCACCTGTGCATACAGGTTTGTGTGCCGTGATCATTCATCTGTGAACGTGTGTGTGTGCATGCTCACTTTGTTTGTACCTGTATTGTTCATACCCTCACCAGCAGATTTTACCTTCACCTGAGGGAGTAGTGGGCTGATCATCGGTGAAAGGTGTTGAGTCCCCGTGGGTGGGTGAGAGTAAGTGAATGCTGCTGAGTTCCCTTGGGTGGGTGATCATGTTGGTTAGTGGCACGTAATGAGCCTCCTGTTGCATGAGAGTATGATTGGTGGCACATGACGGAATGAGCAAGTTTGAGAAAAAGCCATTGATATTGCGTACACACCAAAGGGGTGGAGAAGGGTGGAATAGAAAATGTGGGAGCTTTGTGGAGAGGCAGCTTGGTGGACGGGTCACATGTGACAGTGTAGGTGGGATAGTACCTACCACCCACTTAGCTGTCTTACAGGTGCTGCTTTCAGCAAGGTGACTTGCATTGCTGCCTGTTGTGGTGCTGGTGGTGCTGCTGGTGGTGCTGCTGTGAAGCTTCTGTGGCTGGACAGGGATTGACTGGGAGGGTTGAAAAGAAACAGCACCGTGAGAAGCAATCGATTTTGTACAAGCCACAATCTGTTGTACAGGGATAAGAATGGCCTTTAGCTCTGTTTTCACATTTTTTCAAGCAATCACGAAGAGGACTGGGGTGCATAGAGCGTTTTCCTTACAGTTCCAAAAGTATTGCTGTTTTATGACAACGTTCTTACAATGTGTGAACTCTGATACTTTGGTGACGAATTATTTGCTGAATAAAATCTCTCATATTTGTTGTATCAGTTCAGCCTGTAATAAGCGCATGGTCATATTATACGCACTAGGGTCCCTGAACTCCACAATACTATCCATACCATCACATGCGTGTCTGTCAGAGACATGTGGCTGTTTCCCGCGCGAACACTTTGAACTGCGCGAGTTCCGCGCTGCGGATGTTTCGTGACTTTGTTTCGCGGCCACCACCAACGCAGAGAAAGGTGTGGTCCTCAAACCTCCGTGAACCTCCCTTCACCACTCTGGATCACTCTGGAAGAACTGCATTACAGCAATGCGTAGGGATTCTCCTGATTTCCTTTTTCGAGATTCCCTGAACACCATTCCTCACCGCAACTTCCTCAGACTCCAAGGCGTTAGCTCATTAGGTTGCCTGGAGTCCATGGCTGTCTCCTGAAGTTCCATCCTTACCAACCAATAAGTAGGCCTTAAGCTTAGTCGCTGTTTAATTCTTAGTTAATTGTGCTCCTAACCATATCTGGCGGACCTCTGTTCGAGTTTCACGGTGAAAACCCGGCATTCCTCTACCTCTCTAACAGCAACGCTTAGAGGTTCTCCTGGTTTCCGTTTTCAAGCTTTCCTGAACGCCTTTCTTCACCGCAACTCCCTCAGACCCCAAGGCGTAGCTGGTTAGGTTGCCTAGAGTCCATGGCTGTCGCCTGAAGTTCCATGCTTACCAACCAATAACTAGGCCTTAAGCTTAGTCGCTGTTTAATTTTTAGTTGATTGTGCTCCTAACCATATTTGGCGCATGTCTGTTCGAGTTTCATGGTATCCGATGCGGGATTCTTCAAGGCTCGGCTCGTTTCGTCAGCAATCCATGGCTGTCGTTTTCCCCTAGTATCACAGACCGATAGCTGTCTCGCAAGCGCAATCATAATCTGTATACTATCTTTGCCAACGCTACTAGACATAAAGAACCGCTCGATTATAGCACTAGCAAACTGTCCTCATTCGATCCTGATGATCAGGCCGTTTTCGAAGCTCCATGCTGATCGCTGACCGTCGCAGAGATTCAGCCTCTTTGTCACCGCTGATGGTAGTCGGAGATGGTTCGTAGGGCTTAGCGATATTCGTATCGCCGTTCAGAGTTCGTGCACGTCCTGTTTCAGACTGAGACGATAACGTCGTTTAGATTACACGGAGACAGCGATAACGGTTTCTGCGTTAAGGAGTAGAATTCATGTTTTTTGAGGATGACGATCGGGAGAGTGGAAGGGGGAGATCATTGGAGGGGGTGACGAGCTCAGTGGAGGGGGAGATCGAGACGGCGATTCCTGATTATGGTTATATAGACGAGGAGTGTTGGCGATGACAATCGGCGATCTTGACGGTGAAAATATATACTGAGCAGTACTGACGGAACGAGACGGCAATTTTTGACGGTGGAGATCGAACGAGGAGTGCTGACGATAACATCTGAGACGGCAATTTTTTACGGTGAAGATTGTGATGACGAGCTCTTACGTCGACGAGACGTCTGCTAGAGTGGTGACGATGACGATCGCGAAGATGTGTTCGTACGGCGACGAGGTGTTCGTACGGCGATGAGGTGTTCGTACGGCGACGAGGTGTTCGTACGGCGACGAGATGTTCGTACGGCGACGAGGTGTTCGTAAGGCGACGAGGTGTTCGTACGGCGACGAGATGTTCGTACGGCGACGAGATGTTCGTACGGCGACGAGGAGTTCGTACGGCGACGAGGTGTTCGTACGGCGACGAGGAGTTCGTACGGCGACGAGGTGTTCACACGGCGACGATTTCGATTACGAAAATTTCGAATACGAGGTGTTCTATCGAAATAGCAATCTCTGCTTTGGAAAATTCCGAAGGATCCGGAAGCACGTCGGAACGCGGAGGGGAGCAGCAAGGAATGTACGTAGCTGGACGGAGAACAGAGGGCGAACGATGGACCTGCGAGCAGCATCGTGTGAAATAGCGCTGACGCGGACTCACCCTCTCCAGCAGTGTGTGAGCAGTGTGTGCCAGCAGCAGCTGATATCACGCGCGGATTGCGCGGACGAACGCGGACTGCGGGGAAAAGCTGGGATTAGGGGGAGAAACGCGGATTGCGACGTGTGCAGCAGTAGCGACGTGTGCAGCAGCAGCTGCAGCGATTAGTTGAACCCGGAGCACGGGCAGCAGCCTTTTGAGTCAAAAGGGCATCAGCAGGATGTTGCGTGAGGCGAAGGCGCAGCAGCAACGGAGAAACTGGAGCAATGAGCGTGAGAGGCATCAACGCAGTGGTGGTCACGATGGGAGCAACGACCGAGCAGCCACGCGTGACGCCTCAGTAAAAGCGTGGCGCAGGAGCGGCAGAGTGGCGATCCGATCATGGTACGTGCCAGGGGATGCTCGCAGGGGGGGAGTGTAGTGAGTCCTAGAGCGTCGCCGCGCAGAGGCAAGAGTCGTGCCCTTGTCCATTCCTGCACCATTCTCTTGATGCTATGTCTAACCCTCGCTTGTTGCATTGTTTCTGCGTGGCTGCCTCTCTCCCCATGCGTGTGTGTGCCTCACGGCCTGCGAGACGAGCTGGAGTGGCAGCGAGTGGACGGGGAATGGGCGGGGCTGCCGTGGCTGGCTCGCACGAGAGACGACCCGAGCAGCGCGCGTGAAGTGAAGACGTGGCGCAGGAGCGGCACAGCGGCGGACGGAGCAAGGTACGGGCCAGGGGGTGCTTGCTGGGGGGCAGTCTAGTAAGTCCTAGAGCGTCGCCGCGCAGAGGCAAGAGTCGCATCTCTTGCCCTTGCCTCCACCGCTCGCATCTTGCTGTTTCTAACCCTCACGTTGTTTCTGTGTGGCTGTGCGGCTGTGTCTCTCCCCGTGCGTGTGTGTGCCTCACGGCCTGCGAGACGGACGGGAATGGCAGCGAGTGGGCGGGGAAGAGGCGGGCTGCCGTGGCTGGCGCGCAGAGAGACGACCTTCGTAGCGAGGACAAGTGAAAGCGTGGTGCAGAGCGGCCAACGGAACATGGTACGTGTTCAGGGGATGCTTGCAGGGGGGACGTGTAGTGAGTCGCCGCGCAGAGGCAAAAGTCGTGTGTCTTGCCCTTCTCCCGCCGCTCGCCTCCTTTCGTGCTGCTTCTAACCCTTCCTTTTGCTCCGCTTCTGTGTGCGTGTTTTCTCTCCCCATGCTTGTGTGTGCCTCACGGCGTGCGAGACGGAGTGGGCGCGCAATGGCATGGAGTGGGCGCGCAATGGCATGGAGTGGGCGCGCAATGGCATGGAGTGGGCGCGCAATGGCATGGAGTGGGCGCGCAATGGCATGGAATGGGCGCGCAATGGCATGGAGTGGGCGCGCAATGGCATGGAGTGGGCGCGCAATGGCATGGAGTGGGCGCGCAATGGCATGGAGTGGGCGCGCAATGGCATGGAGTGGGCGCGCAATGGCATGGAGTGGGCGCGCAATGGCATGGAGTGGGCGCGCAATGACGCTATGGCCGTTGCTGGCGCGCACGAGAGACAGCAAGGAGCAGCACACCTGAAGTGAAGGCGTGGCGCAGGAGTGGGAGAGTGGCGGACGGAGTGTGGTACGTGCACGGAGGGGTGCTTGCAGGGGGGCCGTGAAGTAAGTCGTAGGGTGTAGCCGCGCAGAGGCAAGAGTCGTGTCTGTTGCTTGCAGGTCCACCACTCGCCTTCTGCTGCTTCTAACCCTCCTTTATTGCGCTGCTTCTGTGTGTGTGTCTCTCCCCCCATGCGTGGTGTCTCCTGGCCTGCAAGACGGAGAGCAATGGGTAGAGGAAGGCAGTCGCAGGAGTGGGCGAGCGGCAGACGTTTCTTTGGAGATCGCAGGCGTTCGTTTGGAGATCGCAGGAGTTCGTTTGGAGATCGCAGACGATTAACGGTACATAAGAGTGTAGTCTGTGGGGAAGAATTCCTGTAAGCGTCTAGAATAAGAACGCCTATTGAGTCTCGTCGCTTTCCCCGTTTGCGTCATGCTTGGGAATTACCCTTCCACTAACGCGTGTACCGTCCCTCTCCCCTGTCCTCCGCGTCCTCCCCTCAGCATGTGTGCAATTGACTCGGACATTCATCTCGGACGTACGGGATTTGGACGGTCGGACCAGGCCTGCGTCGTTGGAAGCGTTCGCTCGGCAATCGCAGGCGATTGGAGGTCGCATCAGTGAAGAATGGAAGGTGTGGAGTGACGGCCTCAAGTGAAGGCGTGGCAAAGCAGCCGCGCAGCAACGCAAGGAGCATGCGTGGTACGCGCCACGGGGTGCTTGCAGGGGGGGAGTGTAGTGAGTCGTAGAGCGTCGCCGCGCAGAGGCAAGAGTCGTGTCTCTCGCTTTTGCCTCCGCTACTCGCCTACTGCTGTTTATAACTCTCCCGTGTTGCTCCGCTTCTGTGTGCGTGTCCCTCTCTCCGTGCGTGTGCGTGCCTCACGGCCTGCGAGGTGGACGCGGAATGGCAGCGGACGGGGAGCGGACGGACGGGGAATTGACGCGGCGGCCGTTGCTGGCTCGCACGAGAGACAACCTGAAGCAGCACGCGTGAAGTGGAGGCGTGGCACAGCAGCGGCAGAGTCGTAGGCGTCGCCGCGCTTGCTGCTTGCTGCTCCACCACAGGCTTCCTGCTGCTTCTAACCCTCCCTTGTTTCGCTGCTTCTATTTGGCTGTCTCTCACTCCCCATGAGTGTGTGTACCTGACGGCTTCCGAGGTGGAGGGGAATGGTACAGCGTGGACGAGGGATGGGCGCGGATTGGGTGCGGAACGACATGGAGTGGGCGCGGAATGGCATGGAGTGGGCGCGGAACGGACAGGACTTGCGTTGCTGCCTGGCTCGAGAGTGAAGTCATCCCGAATCAGCACGGCTGAAGTGAAGGCGTGGCGCAGGAGTGGGACAGCAGCGGACATAGCATGGTACGTGCCAGGGGGTGCTGGTAGGGGGGCCGTGAAGTGAGTCGTAGGGCGTCGCCGCGCAGAGGCAAGAGTCCTTTCCCTTGCCTCCACCACTCGCCTCCTTTCCTACTGCTTCTAACCCTCCCTTATTGCGCTGCTCTGTCTGCGTGCCTCTCTCCCCTCGCGTATGTGTGCTTCATGGCCTGTGAGGCGGAGGGGAATGGCGGGGAGTGGAGCGGGGGTGACAAGCTTGGGGGCTTTGTTCCGGCCCGACACACAGCAGCAGCGCTGGTGAGTGCAGCAGCGCTGGTGAGTGCAGCAGCGCTGGTGAGTGCAGCAGCGCTGGTGAGTGCAGTGGCGCTGGAGACTTGAAGCAGCAGTAGTAACAGCGCCTTGACTTTTCAGCCAAGTGTGTTCTCCTCTGAACGCTTTTGCCTTTTGTGATGCCAAGCGCTCATCCCTTGTCGTGCATGTGCTTCGCTGCTTTCTCCTCTGAAATCTCGCTGCTGGTTGGTTTTGGCCTGACTCACAAGCCACCGTCCCTTGTTACTGCAGGTATCAGCAGCAGACAACACGCAAGCTGGAGCAGCACGCCTGACAGGAGTGGGAGCACGCCTGACAGCTGGAGCACGGGCCACAGCAGGTGCTGCTTGGGGCGAATGTGTGGCGCAGGAGCGGCAGCTTCTGCTGAGGAGGAGAAGTGGTACGTGCCCGGCTGTGCTTGCAGGGGGGCCGTGAAGTGAGTCGTAGGGTGTCGCCACGCAGAAAGTGTCGTGTCTGTCGCCCTTGCCTCCACCACTCGCCTCCTCTCCTGCTGCTCCGAACCCTCCATTGTTGCGCGGCTTCTGTGTGCGTGTTTTCTCTCCCCATGATCGTGTGTGCCTCATGTCCTGCGAGACGGACGGGAATGGAAGCGAGGGACAGTGCATGAGCATCTGGGGGAAAGGGGGAAAAGAGGGTGGGGTGTGCATGCGTGCGTGTGCGTGTGTGCACGCCTGTGAGTGTTCCTCTCAGCCTTCAAGCTCTGGACTGTGGCGGACTACTCTTCTTTGTGAACCTGCCTGCCCTTCGGTGGAGACAGCAAGATTTTGTCTCTTCCAAGATAAGAGGTAACTTGGAGTGAAGATGCAGCAGCAGGGCGAATGTATCGTGCGTTGCTATTTGTCTTGGTCCCTTTCCAAGATAGTCCCTTTCCAAGCTAGTCCCTTTCCAAGCTATTCCCTTTCCTCCAAGCTAGCATCTGCTCTTTCGCATCCTCATGCCTCTCTTCTCCTTCCTTGCCATCCCCTCTCCCTCACCTCCAGCACTCACGGAAGGCAATGGTTGCAGCAACCACAGCATGATGGAAAGCAAGCACACAAGGACTCGTGAGTCAAGCACACCAGCTCAAGCAGTTTACTACTCCTATATTCACCGTCTTTCTGCTTTCTGTGTTCCCTTCCGTCTTGTCTTCTATTTTCCCACGGTTCCCAGAGTCTTTGCTGCTGTGCTGCCATGTTTCCATGCCACTCGCTCAGCTCCCAAGCCTCTCCTTTCCTGTCCTCTGCTCTTCTCTGCGTGAACGCGGCGAGAGCAGCAGCAGCAGCAGCAGCAGCACGGGCAGCAGCTTGGGGCGAAGGCTTGGCGCAGGAGCAACGGAGCAACACGGAGAAACGTGGAGCAGCACGGAGCACACAGGCGTGGTCCACGAGGCAGAGCGGCCGAGTGGCAAAGCGGCAGACGGAGGAGCGTGGTACGTGCCAGGGGATGCTTGCAGGGGGGCCGTGAACTGTCATAGGGTGTCGCCGCGCAGAGGCAAGAGTCGTGTCTGTTGCTTGCGGGTCCACCATTCGCCACCTGCTGCTTCTAACCCTTTTCTATGTGTGTGTGTCTCTCTCCCCATGTGTGTGTGTGTGTCTCTCTCTCCCCATGTCTGTGTGTCTCTGTCTCCCAATGTGTGTGTGTGTCTCTCTCTCCCCCCGCGTGTGTGTGCCTCGTGGCCTGCGAGACGGAGAGCAATGGAAGCACGTGGACGCCTCAAGTGAAGGCGTGGCGCAAAACTGGGAGAGCAGCGCACGGAGTGTGGTACGTGCCAGGGGGTGCTTTCAGGGTGCCCGTGAATTGAGTCGTAGGGTGTCGCACCGCAGAGGCAAGTGTCGTGTCTGTTGCCTTTGCTTCCGCCACTCGCCTTTAGCTGCTTCTGACCCTCCCTTGTTGTGGTGTGCATGTGTGCGTGTGCATGCCTCTGAATGTGCCTCTCAGCCTTCGAGCTCGTGGCAGATTGTTTGTGGTGCACGAGTGGGAGAGCAAAGGACGGAGCATGGTACGTGCCAGGGGGTGGGGTGCTTGCAGGGGGGCCGTGAAGTGAGTCGCCGCGCAGAGGCAAGAGTCGAGTCCCTTGGTTCTTGTTTCTGCCACTCGCCTCCTCTCCTGTTGCTCCTAACCTCTCTTCTTGCGCCGCTTCTGTGTGTGTGTTTGTCTCCTCGTGCCATTGCGTCTTGTCTCGGTCCCTTCTCCAGCTGTCACTGCACCGTTATTTTTTCCTTTTAATCAGCTTCACTCCTTTCCTTTTGTGCGCTGTTGCAGCTTGTACTGAGTGTCCAACTGCGCTCTCTTTCCTCCCCGTTTCTTGTCCAATCGGTGTCCCGTGGGTTGGCTCTTCTGCATTGATGTGCAGGGCAGGGCGAGGTAGAGGACTTGTGGGCTGCCATTGTCGCATGGCAGTGAACCACCAAGAGCTCAAGATGTGTCGCCTCTCTCCTTGCCCGTGCATACCAGTCCTTAGCTGTGCTTAGGTGTGGTTAGGTGTGTTTATCTTATCTTGGGTGTGCTGTGTTGCGCTTCGCTGGGAGGGGCGGGTCTGCATGTTGTGGAATAGGTGGGCAGGGGTGGGCAACCTGGAAGGCGCCGGGGCACAAACACCCAAGCAGGGCAGAGTCCTCCTCCTGCAGAAAGCTGTGCTGCGAGCGACATGATGAGGAGGACATTGCTGTTACTCGCCACGCCAAGCCGTCATTCATGGCACTGAGTGAGAGTGAGGTGGAGCGAGCATGAGATGCGAGGCACACCCTGGGTAATGATTGAGAGAAAGTGGACGTGTAGGGCATCCACCCAGCCAATCACTGCATGCAGCAGGCATGATCTTACCGACAGAGCCAGCCACTAGAAACAGGAGGTAGGATTAGGGTGACTAGAAACCGTGATTGCGTACATCATCTGCAGTACAGGAATGGTCAGGGTCTGGGCCCAGGGGGTACCGTTTATTAAAACTACCCCAAGTCACAATTCGGCAGCTGTGGAAAGGGCAGAGATCCCACGCAGCCATGCTACCCGGTACAGCAAGGGCATGGAAGCCACCAAGTCTGACTGTTGCAGCATTGTTTGTTCCATTCTCATCGTTGACGTGACTGAACAACCCTCGCCAGCAAGACAAGATGCCACGGTTACCAGCCAACCAGACATGCAGCCAATCCTGGATCCTTGCTTCCTATCCACAAAGCTGTCCTGAGACAGAGTCCCAGAATCGTTGTACCCACTTCACTGGCCCATATGCTATCTTGTGGTGTCAGGACAGGCAGGGCACCGTGCCAGCCACAACAGGCACGGCCTACCTGTACCAAATTTGCCACCACTGGTAGACGTAAGTTCTGAGAACCTCCTACTGTATTATGATCAGCTAAGAATTGTGTTACTTGCTTTCAAGTGTATGTATCCTGGTGAATATGCTGGATGATTACACCATTTAGGATAATGTTATATGAAAATATAATGGGGCTTGCCAAGCGAGTATGACCCACCATTTTGTCTAAGGGTCGCATGCCTTACCGTACAGAGCCACGTTACAGCGAGAATCCGGCGAAAGCCTTCAAAATGGGGATCTTTTGGCGCGCAACTTCCGTCCAATCAACCCACGAGCATGTCAGAAAGCCTCCACCCCACGAACCGCGGGTCAGCGAGCCGAGCCCAAAACTCTCAGCTCACCCCCATGGGGTTTGTCATTCCCTCGCCGTCACACGAGATGACTGTGCAGCTTTGCTTTCCTCAGCGGCGGAACCCCCACGGCATTCCCAAGGCTTTCCTCTCTTCTCTGCTCGTTGCTCACAATGCTAGTCACTGCTCCTGCTAGCTCTCCGAAGAAGATTAGTTGCCTGAGTAGTTAGTTAGCTTCTGTAACAGTACGGCTACGGCTCTAGCTGATTAGACTGACGAGTGACAATTGAATAGCAATCGAGGTACTATCTGTTACTGGTTCGACCTGTTCCTTGTCCGCGGCTCAGCTTTCGCATTGATCAGATTAGCGACAATGTCATGCCTTAAGCTCCTTGAGCAAAGGGCATATTTGTCGTCTTCGTTTTCATTTAGCGAGGGGTGACTCGCAGAAGAAACAACCTAACTGGTGCTTCTAGATACAGCTAGGCTCAGCGTTCAATATGAGAATCATTTCTCCCTGATGCACCGTCGCGAGCTGAAATACGGCAGTTGCCGTGAAATACGGCAGTCGCAACGCCTAGCGAAAAGTTTCGCGACAACAGCATCTCACACAGCAAATTGCAGGTTCCCGGCCGTCTCTGCTTGCCCTGTAGCGACGTGCGAAACTCCAGAGTGAAATGACGCGGGGACAAGACGACACGTAGATGGTGTCCTGAATCATGAGAGGCTCGTGCGACGGATGCGGTTGTTTCGGCCGGTCTTGGGTTAGCTCCGAGTGAGTGCAGCATCTTCCAGTCCAGTCCTAGTGGCGGAGTATTTGCTCCACCGTCGAAACTGCCTGTCGGAAACAAACGTTTCTCAACCTCCGTGAGTCCGAGGCAACGGTTGGAGCAGCATCAGCGTCGAAATACGCATAAGCAGCGGCAAGCAGCGTTAGCAGCTTTTCGCAAACGGCAGAATAAGTGTTCGCCGACCGCCATCGCAAGCAGCGCTTTTTATTGTGTGCGATTTCTGGCCGTCAGGAGGTGCGAGACGCAGGTCGTCGCAGGAGGACGTTTCGACGCGTCAACTGTGAGACGTCGCAAATCACGTGTCGATGCGTCAAAACGGTCCACATGACGTGGCCGTCAGGAGCAGCGTGACGCAGGTCGCAGGAGATTGCTCTGGGCCCATCGACTTCCTCGCCGGAGATTACACCATGCCGATCGCATGCGGTCGCATCGACTTCTTCGGTGTTCCCTGGGATCTCGCACGCGATCAACGGTACGTGATAGCGAAGGCTGTTAGGGGGGGATTCTTGCAGGCGTCTAGAATAGGAACGCCTAGAGAGTCTCGTCGCTCGCCTCGTTTGCAGGTGTTCTCCCTTCCACTAACGCGGATACCGTACCTCTCCTCCTGTCCTCCTCGTTTTCTCCCCTCCGCATGTGTGCGATTAACTCGGAGGCGCGAGATTCGGGTCTTCTCTGTCGCTGTAGCGTCCGGCTAAGGTTGCGCCAAACACTTGAAGAATCGCCACGCGTCGTTTGGAGTACGCAGCCGTTCCTCTGGAGATCGCAGGCGATTAACGGTACTTAAGTCTGTGGGGGAGGATTCCTGTAAGTGTCTAGAATAAGAACGCCTATTGAGTCTCGTCGCTTTCCCCGTTTGCGTCATGCTTGGAATTACCCTTCCACTAACGCGTGTACCGTCCCTCTCCCCTGTCCTCCTCGTTCTCCCTTCAGCATGTGTGCGATTGACTCGGGCGACCATCTCGGACAATTATCTCGGACGTACGGGATTTGGACGGTCGGACCAGGCCTGCGTCGTTGGAAGGCGAGGCACAGGAGAGCCGCAGAGCAGCGCAAGGAGCATGCGTGGTACGCGCCAGGGGGTGCTTGCAGGGGGGAGTGTAGTGAGTCGTAGAGCGTCGCCGCGCAGAGGCGAGAGTCGAGTCTATTGCTTTTGTCTCCGTCACTCCTCTCCTGCTGTTTCTAACCCTCCCTTGTTTGTTGGTGCCGCTTCTGTGTGCGTGTCTCTCCCCACGTGCGTGTGTGTGTGTGTGCCTCACGGCCTGCGAGCATGGGCAGCCGGAGCAACGGAGCAACCTGGAGCAACTTGGAGCAGCAGGCGTGAAGGGAAGGCGTGGTGCAGGAGTGGCAGAGCAGCGGACACAGTGTGGTACGCGCCAGGGGGTGCTTGCAGGGGGGAGTGTAGTGGGTCGTAGAGCGTCGCCGCGCAGAGGCAAGAGTCGTGTCTCTTGCATTTACCTCCGCCACTCGCCTCCTGCTGTTTCTAACCCTCCCTTGTTTGTGCCGCTTCTGTGTGCGTCTCTCTCTCTCTCTCCCCATACGTGTGTGTGTGTGCCTCACGGCCTGCGAGCATGGGCAGCCGGAGCAACGGAGCAAGCTGGAGCAACTTGGAGCAGCAGGCGTGAAGGGAAGGCGTGGTGCAGGAGTGGCAGAGCAGCGGACACAGTGTGGTACGCGCCAGGGGGTGCTTGCAGGGGGGAGAGTAGTGAGTCGTAGAGCGTCGCCGCACAGAGGCAAAAGTCGTGTCCCTTGCTTTTGCGTCCGCCACTCCCCTCCTGCCGTTTCTAACCCTCCCTTGTTGGTGCCGCTTCTGTGTGCGTGTCTCTCTCCCCATGCATGTGTGTGCCTCACTGCCTGCGAGCATGGGCAGCCGGATAAACGGAGCAACAGAGCTGCCTGGAGCAGCACACGTGAAGGGAAGTTGGTGTAACAAGCTGCCTTCTCTTCCAACAGCAAGCTGCTTTCTCTTCCAACACTTTAGGTAACGATGCCGCAGTAGCGCGAATGCACAATGCATTGCTTCTTGTCTCAGCAGCGAGAGTGTACCAAGTGCTGTTTCTTGTCTCTCCGCTCATTTCTCAAACTCCTCCTTTTCTATCCTCATCTTGTTCTCTTCTCTGCTCTCCATAAGGACATGCCCTTATATCCAGCACCAGCAGCACAGGCACCAGTGGTGGCACCAGTGGTGGCAGCAGCAGCAGCAGCTGCAGTGGTAGCACCAACGACCACTCCAGTGGTTGCAGCTACAGCAATTAGATGGTGATTACAGCTTACCCTAGTGCTTCCCAGGTCCCTCAAGTGTTCTCAGTGATTGGTTCATTAATGTTTGCCTTGTTGCCTTAATCGTCTCATTGAATCCTCGTGTTGCTCGTCTTCCCCTCTTCTTTCTCATGTTGCTCGTCCTCCCTTTTTTCTGTGTCCTATTATTGTGGTGCTCTGGTCTCCCTCCCCTCTCCATGTCCCATTCATGCCCCTGCCAACAACTGTGGGAAAAGCAGTGGCAGCAACAGCGGTGGCAGCAACAGCAGTGCTGCATATATCTTCATGGTAAATGGGCCGCTTGATTCTGCAGGGGGTGTTGCTGCCCTTGCAAACGTGCATTCTCACTTAGTCTTCACGAAGGCTGTCTCACGCTACCATAATACACAACTATGTTTTCCTTCTCCGTAATCTCTGTCCTCCCCTTTCTTCCTTGTGGCATTGTTGTCCCACTGGCTGGCCCTTGTGTGATGATGTTGCAGGGCGAGGTAGAGGAGAGGACTGCCCCACTGCTGCATGCTGGTGGGCCGCCAACAACTCAAGATGCGCCGCTTCTGTGCTTACCCCTGCTTGCTCATCTGTCCTTAGCTTTGCTTAGGTGTTGTTAGGTGTGCATATCGTTGCTTAGGTCTGCTTAGGCGTGCTTATCTCTGTGTTTCACTGTGCTGTGCTGGGATGGGCCTGCATGCTGTAGAGTAGGTGGGTGGGTTGCGCAACCTGGAAAGCGGCTGGGCACAAACAAGCACTCAAGCAGGGCTGAGCGTCCTCCTGCAGGTGCTGTGCTGTGCCATGATTCCCTGGCTCATGCCGTGGTATGAGGAGGACAGAGTGGGCACAAACCCCTAAGCAGGACAAAGTGTCCTGCAGGTGCTGTGCCGTGCCGTGCCATGATGACTTGGCTGCTACAGGCTGGGCAATGGTTCGCGGTGCTGAGCCGAGTGAGAGTGAGGTCGAGATGAGAGGCACACAGGTGGCAATGGTGAGAAAGTGGAAGTGCAGGAGACCCACCCATATGGTGCATGCAGCAGGCATGCACATACACAACCAGCCATACATGAGCTAGGCAAAATCCCCCACGTACAAGCTGGATGGCAAGGACTGTCAGGAAGTAGCAAATGCTCACATCCTAAGGTTTCACTGTTATTTGCGAATTTCTGCTAGCGGGGACTACAATAACAGTGGAATCCTGGTTGCGCCTTCCCCACTTTGGTGTTCCCACCGCTGCTGCGGGCGGAAAACATCCTCCGCAGCTCTCTGGGCTTTCCTCAAGAGCCAGCCCTGTCTGGCAACTCATCCGCCAGAATCAAGTTTTGAGCGCGGTTAGAACCAGATTTCCGACAGTTCAAAGCGGTAATGTCTCAGAAACAGCGGTATTTGTGGTCGCGTAGTCCGACAGAATATGAGCCCATTTATCTTCACGACAGTGGTTTGTGCTCGTTCGGGTCTGGACTGGGGAAGGATGAGATAAGGACTCGTTGCGGGCGTGACTTACAAGTCGGTTTCCAGTGCAGAATGGCACACTCTAAGTT
This sequence comes from Closterium sp. Yama58-4, assembly GCA_947470075.1. Taxonomy (NCBI): domain Eukaryota; kingdom Viridiplantae; phylum Streptophyta; class Zygnematophyceae; order Desmidiales; family Closteriaceae; genus Closterium; species Closterium sp. Yama58-4. Next base: position 207,098 of record CANIUD010000133.1, read on the forward strand.
CTAGGGCAGAAATGCTAACGGCAGAAGAGCTTGCGCTCCTTGATCTGCCGTTTTGTTAATCGCGGCCGTTGATGCAGGCTAGGCGAGCAGCATTTTTTTCATACCAGAGCGATTCTGCTCTTCAGAGAATGTCTCCGGAATGCCGATTGCCTTCGATATAGAGCGTTCCTGTTTACCAAGTTGATGCATGTAAAGAGGAGCTGGCATCGGTATGAGGACCGCAGCGGCGACCGTTAGATGGCTTCAACGCACGTTAAGCGGACGGAAGAGAACCTCTACTCGAGATTTAAGAAACCTCAGTCTAAGCGTCCGTGTGACGGCTCCGGAATCCAAACGAAGACCGTTGCGCCTTATTACTGTGTATGTTCTCGGGCTGCTTTTCACGGCTCTGATCGTCATTCCCGATGCGAATCAACGGCTGATGAGCATCAAGAGCTCCTCCTCTGTTGAATCAGACGAGAAGTTTCCGGGATCTCGACATTTGTCAGTTTCTGATGCTGGATTGAAAGAGGAACCAGCGAGCAGAAGGAAGAGCAAGGAGACCAAGGAGATTAAGGATACTTCAGGGGGTGAGACGGAGGAGCAAGATGCGAGCGACATTGCGGACGATTTCGTCGCTTTGTCCGCGCGGAGGACGACACCTCGCGGACGAGGGAAAACTCTTGAGAAGGGCAAGCTTGCGACACCTGATCAGGAGAATGGCGGACAAGATGCGAGCGGTCAACAAGGAAGTCAAGGAGATGGAACGGAGAATGAAGATGACAAATTGACGGGATTGGCAGCAGATGTCGCGGCTTCGGAAGGTGTTTCAGCTGCAGACGAGGAATCTGATGCTGTCAAGGATTTTCCTGAAGCAAGCGAAGAGGAAGGTGAGCCTTTGTGCATGAAGAATAAAGATTCCGAATTCAGAAACATTCTCTCAACAAGGGCAGGCACTCTGTTGGACAGTTTGCATTTCCTACCCGATGGAGAATGGAACCATGGAAAAGTAGAACCAATGTGCGTTACTTGGATCGCGTGAGCATCAGTGAGTCAGTCCTTGCCAGAGACTTGACGTGCTTCTCTCCCTTCGCAATCTCATCCTCGTCTCCTCCTCTTGTTCCACCTTCCTCCACTCTAGCCCCTTCCTATCCCCCTTCTCTCCACCCTCTCCTCACTGTCTATTTCTTTCCCGTGCTTAAGCTAATATCCACCCCGTTTCTTTTCCCCCATGCCATTCCCCTTCGAGCAATTCCCAAGCAGTAGCCAGGGCCAAACCTGTGGTCCTTGCATCCCCGCCTCCCCAACCTAAGCCCCCGCCAAAGAAGCCTCCACGGCCTCCTCCAAATCCGAATGATTATCTCCTCAAATTTAAGCCCATCACGCCCACTCCTCCCAAGACCTGGCCTGACAACATCATTCTAACTCTAGCCACAGGGGAAGCCTCCAAAAACCTGACAGTGCTGCTCCAGTCGTTTCAACGGTTTGTGGAGCATGGGGGGCGGGCATGGCTGATTCTGTTCTTTGATCGCGTGCCTCTATGGTGGTGGCCAATGACTGCTGAGCAGAGAAGAGGAATTTATATGCAACAGTATGAAGCACCCCGAGCAGGTGAGGGAGATTCTTTCATGCATTGTATCATGATGCTGACGTTGGCAAGCATGGTTTCAGTCAGGTTTAGTTTTTTTTTCTAGCTTGCAATCAATTCCTTGCAATCCGTTCTCTTCAGGAAATTGGAGTCATGCCCCTGCCACCAACATCCGGTATCTGGTGTTCAAGAAGTTCCTGCATGAATTTGGATCTTCATTTGAAGGGAATGTGGCTCTTTCCGATGCTCATGATATTCTCTTCCTTCGCGACCCATTTCCTGCCAAGGAGGCAAAGGACGTGTTTTTGCGCTTTATCACAGTAAGTTTTTACTCTTTTAGGATGTCGCCCTTGCATGAAGTAGATTTCGCTCGGTTGACATCATACTCTCTTGCACCTATTGCACTTTTATCCAATGCAGGAAGCTTCGCAATACCCGCGGCATGGGACTAAGGCATTATCACTGCAACACAAGCAATTATTGTCCTGCTTTTCACGAAAGGAGGCTTTCTCACTTGGAGGAATGCGTGTTATCAACCCTGGCTTCATTTATGGCCCAGCCTCGCACATGCGGCAGTTACTGACACTGATCGTGGCAATTTTCCAGCAGGGTCCAAAAGTGTGTGTGCGGTGGGAAAAGAGTGATCAAGCAGTCATCAACCAGCTAGTAAGAGCAGGTAAGCTCCTCATGAACCACATGCCTGACAACCACTTATTCGTTTCACATGATTGTAGCTAATGATGGCTGGACCCTTTGGTGCTGCAGGGATGCTGAAGAGCATGCCACAGATCAAGGTGCAAGACATGGAGCGTGCAAGTGTCCTTCATCGGTTCGGCCCAGATGATAAATACATCATTGGTGACCATAAGAAGCTGCTCAATGAACACGGGGGCACATTGTCAGTCCTACATGGCTTCGACCGCTTTCCAGACACAAGAGTGCTGGCCAGTAGAGTGCTGTCTGGTAAACTTTGAATGGAAAATCAATGGAATTTGTGGTTTTCTTTCAATACTGTAACTTCCATTGTGCTTTGCAAAGCAGTATCGTACACTGTAAGCCATCCATGCATGAATTAACCACAGCACCCAGACTTGGCTGCATTTCCATCCCCAACAACGATCGTCGTGCCCTCTCCAGGCCCAGCAGGGCCAGAGTCTTCTTGACCGAGGGCCTTCTTGCTCACAATGCGGTATATTTCAGTCAAAATTTTATGAAACGCGTTTTCCACATTTGTTGACTCCAATGCAGATGTCTCTATGAAAGAGAGGCCTTCTTTCTCTGCAACAAGCGTTTGTAAAGTCAGCACTTCCCACAGGCGCTAAACGCTGCTGCACCAGGAATAAGAGAAAGAACAGCAAACTAACCTGCAAAAGACTGCCCGTCTTCTGTAGCAACCGCTCTGAGGTGCCTTAGGTCAGACTTGTTGCCAACAAGGGTAATCACAATGTTTGCGTCTGCATGGTCTCTTAATTCCTTCAGCCATCTCTCAACGTTCTCGTACGTCACAGGTTTCGTGATGTCATAGACAAGCAGGCAACCAACAGCTCCTCTGTAATAAGCGCTTGTGATTGCGCGATATCTTTCTTGACCTGCCGTATCCCAGATCTGCGCCTTGATTGTCTTCCCATCAACCTGTGAGGACAAACCTATTAGAAGCATGCTATTGACAACGCTATGTAGAACAATGTTGCAAAAACTTCGGCGTACCTGAATGCTTCGAGTTGCAAACTCAACTCCAATAGTCGATTTCGACTCCAGGCAAAACTCATTGCGGGTGAACCTAGAGAGCAGATTAGACTTCCCCACTCCAGAGTCTCCTATTAGGACGACTTTGAATAAGTAATCATATTCGTCGTCCGCTTTATGAGCCATTTTCGTCTAGCCTGCGCCTGAGCTCGTGTGGACAACGGGAGGCTATCTGGAAGATCAAATCCACCAATGCAGCTTTAGCGCCACATTGAAGTCTCCCCTTTCTTACAGTCTCGTTTACTTAGAATTAGTACAGCATCTAGCTCCTGGATGCATGAAATGTTAGGTCATTACCTAGCTAAGGTAGGCCGAATCCAGCTCATCTTTTAGGCCGAAACGGGCTTGTGCAGTGTGAAAGAATTGCGTGAAGCAGGAGAGTAATTTGCGTGTGAGGCGGAGAACTGTTCAATCACATCAACGGGGCTTTTCATAGAAGCACAAATTCATCTGCAAGAATGACAATTTCCGTTCCTTTTACGGCTGCTGACTGCTTTTCCGTCCGTTGGCTGCTTGCTGACGACAAACGGGTGGTGAAAAGCAAGCCCGAGGGGGTTCTGGCGCCACTCCGCCCAAAAATCACAAACCGTGTCGCATGTTGATTTAACCACCTGACCCGCATGTCCCAAATTCACACGGGCAGAAGTATTCCTGTACTTGATTGGCTCATTTCTCCACAAAACAGCCCGTGAAATCCCGTGCTTTGTTGAGATGTGCGATGCGGCGAAACACATAAGAGGGGAAACACAATTCGTCAGATCGACGAAGACCATGCGACGCAAAATTCTGTTCAGTTCAGCCGGCCACGAAACGAGCCATTCCCAGGAAACCAAATCCAGGCAGGGCCATTCCCCGTGTGCACCAACGAAATCCAGGAGCGCAGGAAGGGGGCCCATCAAGCAAGCGCGCCCGTCGGTTTTACCTTATCGACGCTACGCTACCGTTGGCGCCGGGCGCCCTGATAGATCCTCGAGTACAACTCAGCCGTCAGTATTTCAAACATTTTTTTTTTCCTGCCGTGTTCCTCGCGCCTTTTTGCTTCTTCCCATTGAGCACTCATCTCTCAGTTGTGAGCTTGCGCGAAGCGAAACTGCCTTTCTCATATCTTCTTGTCCTGATACATTTCCGGTCCAGATGTTCCCAGCGTCCTTGCAAGTACACCTTCCTGAATATGTCGGTAGATTCCGCGTCGAATGTCACCTCGCATCCGGGTGTGACTGGAAGCTTGAACCTCTGATATATCTACGTTAGACTGAACTCACTCGCGTTGGCAGCTTCATAGCCCTCGCTCAGCCCCGGCACTCTGCTTCCGATCGCACCGTTTTTTTTGTCCCCTTTCCAGTATCTAATAACAAGATATTGATCGAGGAGCAGTCCAATAACTTCTCTCGTTAGCAATTCCGCGATGGTATTTGTATCCGAGCAGCCGAGTACCGGAAAACGGCAGAGTCCTTGACCGGCCTATAGTCCAGCGCCATGGCTCTCTCGGTAATATGCACTATCGTCATGAATCATCGCATTTCATTGATCGCAATTCCTGCATAGATCTTTCCGCGCCGGAGTCGACCTTCGCTAAAATCCCCAGAGCCTCAGATGTATCACCCGCTCTCCTTTTCAACCTTGGATGCATGACAGTCTGTCTCGTGATGGCACGTCAAGCGCTTCGTTTCTCCAGCGTAGTAGTCACTGCACTCGCCGTGCTCACCCTCCTCTCGTCCTCTCAAATTATTTGTGTGTCGTCGGCAAATGCCTCATCACCTGCACGTACCGACGCACTGGGATCGGATAGTCTTTCTTGCGAAGAAGGCTCGTTACTGAAAAGGGTCCACGGCGTGGAGCAGGACCGAGCCCAAAATGGAACCATTTTCTTCAGACCAGAATCTCTACTTTCACTCGTCGCTGTGACAAGAAGAGCGGAGGAAGCGAACGAAGCAGGCAAGCAACGTCAGAAGGTAATACAGCCAACGACCATGAACGGCTCGGAACGCCTCGCCCGTGCACTGACTCAGCTGGCTCGTGCCTCGTTCGCGTTCGTCCGCCGCCGATTACCGCTGATTCACGCCAGCCCTCGCGTGGTTCAGACGCCCAGTCATTCCGTCCCTAGCTCTGCTGCGACTGAGGCCCCCGCCTCCGCCTCGTCGTCTCTTCCTCTCCTCACCACCTCCGCGAGCACGCTCAAAACGACCAAGTCCCCCGCCAAAGAACCTCCACGGCCGGCCGCACCCAAACCTACCGTTCCGATACTTCCTCCTCCTCTTCCTCCTGCTCCTGCTTCCCCTGCGAAGCAAGGAACCAACGACACGGATGCAGGGTCAAAGGATGGGGGCGATGGGGATGCCGGCAGTGGTGCAGGGGTCAGCGGCGGGGGGAATGGCACCAGCGTGCCGGATGTTACCAGCAGCCCGCCGAAACCGCTCAAATCTCCGCCTAAGCCTTCCAAGAGCCCGCATAAGCCGGTCAAGTCGCCGAAGCCGCGGAAATCCCCGAAGCCTCCCCCGGCGTCGAAGTCCCCCAAGTCTCCCCCCAAGTCTTCCGCCAGTACGCCATCCCCGCCCGCTGCTGTCGCTGACGCTCCGCCTGACCCCCCCTCCCCGCCCTCCCCGTCACCCTCGACCAAGCCCCACAAATCTCCCACACCCTCCAGCCCACCTCCTTCCAAGCCTTCTCCGAACATCAAACCGCCTAAGAGCCCTCCTCCCCCCAGTGCTCCACCATCCCTTCCCCCGCCTAAGCCCCAGACATCCCCTCCTCCCCCCACCCTCTCGCCATCTCCACCCTTGAACAAGACCCAGTCGCCTCCCAAATCCCCTCCCCCTCCCAAATCCCCTCCCCCTCCCAAATCCCCTCCCCCTCCCAAATCCCCTCCCCCTCCCAAATCCCCGTCCCTTCCCAAATTATCTCCCCCTCCCAAATCCTTGCCCCCTCCTAAATCCCCACCCCCTCCTAAATCCCCGCCCCCTCCCAAGTCTTCACCCCCTCCCAACTCCCAACCCCCTCCCAAATCCCCCCCCCCTCCCAAGTCTCCGCCCCCTCCCAAATCCCCACCCCCTCCCAAATCGCCGCCGCCTTCCAAATCTCCGCCTAAGGGGGGAGGAGGGGTTGCTCCAGGGGGGGGTGGGGAGGAAGAGGCGAATGGGGAAGGGGAAGGTGAAGGGGAAGGGGAATGGTACGAGCTACCTCCGAGCGTGCCGTCGCCCAGTAGGCCGGTGCCACCTGGCACTGGTGGCGTGTATGACGTCAGGAGCTTTGGGGCCAAGGGGGACGGGAAGAGCAACGACGGCAAGGCACTAGAAGCGGCGTTCACTGCCGCTTGTGCTGCTTCCATCAACAGCAGCACAGCAACCGGAGTAGGAGGAGCAGCAGGAGGAGGAGGAGGGGATACAGACCAGGTTGTGCCGACGGTGCTGATTCCGGGTAAATACACCTTTCACATCATGGGAGTTTCCTTCCTTGGCCCCTGCGGGCCTGCAGGCGTGAACGTGCAGGTGGATGGGAACATCACCGTGCCTCAGAACCCCAAGCTCTACACCGTCCCCAAGAATGGCCCGTTCACCATCTTCTACTTTAAGGGGATCACGGGGCTGAAGGTGTATGGGAGCGGCGTGGTGGATGGGCGGGGGCAGCTGTTTTGGAAGCAGGAGGGGAGGGGCGATCGGCCCATGCTGCTTTATTTCTTTCGATGCAACCAGACGGTTCTTAGTGGCATCACGGTTAGGTAAGTGTGCACAAACGTTGAGCCGATTCATGAGTCTGGACCTTCTGGTGCTACCAGACCGTGCTAAGTGGCATCACTCGCAGTCCAGCATGCAGGACATCACAAGTTGTGAGCGACGTTGTAACAAGGCGACTCTTACAGCACACGTATCCTGGATCCCAATTATTCTGTGCCATTTTTCCTCCCCTTCCCCTTCTCCCCCACTCTTCAGGAACGCGGCGTTCTTCCACGTGCAAGTGTTCCGGTGTGCCAACATGCGCATCTTTGATTTCCGCACGGACTCACCGGCAGAGAGCATCAACACAGACGGCATCCACATCTCCTCCTCCTTCAACATCGACATCCGACGGTGCACGCTCGCCGGGGGGGATGACAATGTTTCCATGTGGGATGGCGCTGTCGGCGTGACTATATCAAATGTCACATGCCTCACAGGCCATGGCATCTCGTAAGTGGGGTGACAAAGGGAAATGTTACCCGCCATGGACATTGTGCAACGCATGGCAAAGAGCCTGCTCTCGTGCATCCTCGATGCTTGTACGAAATCACAGCACCTTTCTTCCCCTCACCTTTTCCGCTTTTCTCCTTCCCCATTCCCTCTTCCCTCTTCCCTCTCCCATTCTTCAAATCGCGCCAGCATCGGTGCGCTCGGGAGTGGCACCGTGTATCCTGTCTCCTGCGTGTCTGACATATCAGTGACAGACGTGCGATTCATCAACACCAAGATCGGCCTGCGCATCAAGACCTTCCAGGGTGGATCAGGGAAGGCCACCAACATTGTGTACGATGGCATCACCATGGAGAACGTGCGCTATCCGATCGTTCTCGACCAGGTGGGTTCTGCAGCCTGTGCAGCCTGTGCAGTCTGCGAATACTTTTGAGGAGCCTCAAAGTCAACATTGTGTACGACGTCATCAGCATGGAGAACGAGCGGTATCCGATCGTTCTTGATCAGGTCAGTTGTGCGGTACGTGCAGTCTCTGAAGCTTGTTATGTGCAGTCTACGAGATTTATCGCTTCATCAACTTTGCCAGGTCATTCCTTCTAACCCTCCGCTCTCTTCTCTCTCACCTTCATGCTGAAAGCTCTTCCTGTACCCTCACCCGCTTTGTCTTTTCCTCCTGCTCTGTGCCCTCTCTCCCACTCGTCTTGTCCTGCCCATCTGCGTTCACCTGCTTGCCTCCCAAGCAGTTCTATTGTGGAGGCAGCCTTTACTGTTACGGCGACATCAAGACCAGCAATGTTGCCATTTCTAATGTAACATACTCTAACATCCAGGGCACGACGTTTGGTCCTGAAGGGATCATCTTCAGGTGCAGCCAAACTGTTCCCTGCACTGACATAGTTATGGACAACGTTAACATAACTTCCCCTAACCCTGGTGCCTTGTTTCCAACCTCCCTTCATGTCTATGGGACTGGTGGTCTGCACGAGTCAATGCCTCCCATGGTAATGGGATCTCTGCCTGGGATAACCCAAATTGCAAGAATACAGCGCCAAGTGGCTTCATGTGTAGGTGTGACTGACTGGTAGAAACATCTATTGATAACCGCATCTAGCATCTTATTGCCGGTAAATGGTATTGCAAAATATATTGTTTGTTGTAATAACTGGTAGGGATTTGCATCATTATGTTGTATAGTTAACACGTTCATAAAAGATGCCTTGATGTTTTGGTAGGAGCATTTTCTAGCCATGGTTTTTGATGAATTATTCCACCAAATATTTGCTGTTCTCTCAAAACTCAGTTTTGCAGTTATAGTGCTGTCGCTATAAACACTGCGAAACACTGTTTCTATGAAGTTTCACGCTGTGCAGCTTTCATATCGAGGCTTACGGCGCCTACTCGCTGTAATCTCCATCAGAAGGAGCGGCTTGACGCCTAGGGTTTGGTATTTCAACTCACCATTTCCTCTCCATTTCAAACCACAGCAACCTCGGATTTTCCCTCCGCCGTTATTCCCAGCCAGCTGCTGGTTTCTGCAAGTCTGCTCTCCCAGCACCAAGTCTCCAGTTGCTCCGTCCAAGAGACAGCTGCTCGATTGGATCTACGTCAACCTGGCATCGCACCAAGACTCACCTGCTCCGGAAGCTCGTGGGACGCGTCTGCTTCAGAAACACGTGGATTCTTACTCTGTGTTATATGGTCACTTGAAGACTGCCGTTTTGCTCAGTTACTGGGCCGTGGCTTCTCACGGCACCACGCGGGTTCAGATCGATGACTTCAAGAGCACAAGTTGGTTCTTCCTGTTAAGGAAGCAAGCTTGGCTTTAACATGTACGTTTACCTCGATGTTATATTTCCTGTTTTTCCGTGTCTTCGTTTTTGTTTTTCTTTGTTGTTTTTTCGTTTCATGATCTTCATCATCGGCGTTTGTGTTTGTTGGCATGTGTTACAGAGAAGATGACACCAGCCGCCGTCAACCCGCATCGAAAAGACGACCACGTTTTTTCACAGGGAGACCGCGCTAAGAAGAGGCGGCTACCAAACGGTCACGCGTACGAAGCAGTCCCGTTGGATCCTGACGTCTTCGAGATCGACGGCGAGATCATGTACGAATCGGACGACAAGAAGCGAAAGATCTCCGCGGCGAACGGCGGAAAACGAGAGGAGTCCGGCGTTTCCAAGATGGATGGCGACTGCACGGGTCCGAATGAGATTGGTCGGAAGCGCAAGGCTTTGACGGAAATCATTCACCGTGACGACCCAGGGAGAGTTTCGGAAGCCGTTCGTGGGGTTCTTTCTAGGAGCGAGAGGAGATCTCTTAGGCGCGAGTTTAGGACGGATTTGAACACGGTACTGTCTCTAGGTCGGAGAGTAGACGCTCGTGAGAATAGATTGATGCAGGAGCCGCAGGTTATTCTTAGTGACTCGCTAGGGGACCGGAGGGTTCGCAGATCGGAAAACGGCGGAGCCACGGAACTGTCGTCTGCAGGGCAACCGCTTGATGGGGGCCTGGGGGAAACAGCACAGAGCGGAGGCCCCTTGGCGTTGGGAGTGGCGCAGCAACTTCATCAGCACCACCGAAAGAGAGGGGCTGCTGGCGGGGAGAGAACACCAGGCGGGAAGGAGAAGCGGACGCCGAAGGCGAATACAACGTACATACATCCCGACTTCTTGTCCGCGGCCGATAAGCTGCCGCCGCCGGAGAAGGGCAAGTCGAAATCGTCTAGCCAAAAGAAGGGCGGGGGGAAGGGGGTAGAGCAGAAAGATCCGCGCAGGCAGAAGGTCGAGGCCGCACGGGCGAAGCGGATGGCGGATGCTTTCCGCATGTGCGGGGCGCTGCTTAAGCGAGTTATGTCGCACAGGTTCTCGTGGGTTTTCAATGTCCCTGTAGACGCGGAGAAGCTCAAGCTTACACGATTACCACACGGTTATCAAGAATCCTATGGATCTGGGCACTATCAACACGAGATTGAAGGCGTCGGGTTACCAGCATCCCGACGAGCTCCACAACGACGTGCTGCTCGTCTGGTCCAACGCGATGACTTACAATGGGGAAGGCAATGACGTGTATCACATGGCGGCGGAGCTGAAAAACATGTTCGAGCAAGGGTACCAGAAGGTTCAGCAGAAGCTGGACGAGGATGCGGTGAAGCGGCGACAGGAGGACGAGTTGCTGGCAGCGGGAGGGGGTCTACCAGATCCCAGGGACAAGTCGGAAGTACTAGAGTTGGAGAAGCGGTTACAGAAGTTAGAGTCGCAGCTTGTGGCGAGTACTAAGGCGCAGCAGCAGCAAGGGAAGGCCAAGGGAGGTCAGGCTAAGCCGCGAGCGGCTGATACGAAGAAGAGGGACATGACGTTTGCGGAGAAGCAGAAGCTTAGTGTTAACCTGGGGAAGCTTCCTCCGGAGAAGCTAGACAGGATTGTGCAGATCATATCGGAGCGCAATCCTGATCTGAGTCAGAACGCGGATGAGATCGAGCTTGACATTGACTCGCTGGATAATGAGACGCTGTGGGAGCTGGAGAGATACGTCGCCAACTGCATGAAGAGCAAGAGCAAGCGGAAGAAGATCCCTCTTTATGATACTGTGCAACCCAAGGTGAGGAGCTTGAGTGGTGCTTGCTGGTTCATGTTCCACTCCATTGTGACCCTTTCCGTTCCTCTTCAAACCTGGATATGCGGCCTGACTTGACATTACTTCTCTGCTCCGCCTGCTACCCTGGTCAGGGCGTGGATGCGTTTCCAGCAAGCTCAGCGGGAGACCTTAAAGGTAAATTGCTGCCTCGTTTTTATTTTCTTGCTAGTTCTTGCCAAAAACATGTCAGGTGCTCACACCATCCTCTGTTGGCGTCTGTCACATGGCTTTGCAGAAGGCGAAGACAGCATTGACATTGGGGACGAAGGGCCTTTGCCTGCGCAGCCAGCAGGCCCCTCCAAGTTGGAACCATCAAGGGCGTCAGCAGGGAATGGAGCACAAGGCGGAGGGGCTGCCTCTGACTCGTCTGGCTCATCAGGCTCCAGTGATGACAGCTCCTCAAGTGGTGTGTGATGCCCGCCTAGTTGGTACCACATTTGATTTCACTCGTTTAGTGCTGCAGCTGAAGCTTCTGTGCATGCTTTGCTCTCAGATGCTTATCTCCCTTTTCCTGTGTTTGGTACATCCTACAGAAAGCGACTCTGGGAGTGATTCTTCGAGCAGTGACTCTGATGAAATCCAGTCAAGAGATGCTGGCTCAGAGGCTTCCCCTGACAAGGTTGGTGGAGCATCTAGCTTGTAACTGCTTGTTTTTGGACCTGTGATTGCACAGATAACCCTTTTTGTGTTGTATTTTGCAGAACTGGTAGCTCTTCCCTGTTCTTGGTGGCTTTATTAACATGCGGCAGTGCCGCCTTGACAAGGTTTAGATGGATGTGTCATAATACTCAACACAATAGGAGGGTAAGCTTCTCTGCAATTAGTACGTATTTTCAGTTGACAAAATTATCAAAGACTAATTTTGACTTGGTAGCTGGTTGCAGATCGCCCTTGTGACAGGTCTAATCAGTGGTACATAGGCTTGATTCTAGATGATTATAATTGTTCAAAGCAGCATATTCGATTGATTTTTTGTGTTTGCATGATATAAGAAGTATTTTCTCGTTAAATGTTAAATTTGTGACTTCATTTTGAGCATTAGCGGAATGTATCGACATCTCACCTATCGTGATTTCTGGAACATTCTGAGACAGAAGCTCTAGCAACTGCACTTTCGCCGGCTGGTGGTTGCTTGCAGCACACGTCGCTAGCCTCCCTCTCCCCGCTTCTCTCTCTCCCTCGTTTCTCGCCTCACCTCACCCATGCGCAGCACCCACGGAGCTAGGGTTTCGATTTTTGGCTGTCACTATTCGCTAGCTCCTAGGTTCCTGCCAGCCATGGAGGATTAGAACGCGCAGACCGACACGGTTTAATCTAGCGAATTAGAACCCGCTGTTTTGGTATTTTCATTTTGTTGCCTGTGGAGCTAGCTGCATAAATTTTGCGTCGGATCTGTTGTTTTCCAAGGGAGGAAGGTATGTTGCACTGATAAACCATTCTTTTGGTGTCGTAACACATGGCTTAGCTGAACAAAGCAAGAAACAAATTAAATCAAGAGAATAGGCATTTAAAGGTCTGGATCCTAAGGATTCAATATGTAAGTCACCTGTTATTACAAAAAAAATGGAGACGTCGCACAGCTTGCGTTGCCGGTACTATATTATGCCAGGATGGTCTTCTGCATCGGTACTATGTTTAACTTGGAGAGCTTGTTTCAACTGATATATCCATCATGGCAGGTGATAAACCATGACCTCCTCTGGTTCGTGTTACCCACGATGAATTGCAGTTGCGAAGTCTGGCACTTCCTTTCCGTGATTCACGTGGGCTTGTCCTCGCATGGAAAGAGGTGCAAAGGTGCGTCTTTCCTGCCTAATTCTGTTTCAGCCTTATCACGTGACGTTTTCTTTTTCTATTCCTTTCTATCAATCTTAGAAAGCTCTGCAACAGGACTGTGGAGTTATGGCCTTTTTTTCTTTGCAACAGGGAGCAATGGCGCCATCAGCTCTCGAGCCTCGCAGACGGAACGAGGTTATCATAACCAGGGAAGAGGCCATGAAGCGGCGAGTACGCAAGGGATACGCGTTGGAGCCTGTAGTTCCGGCGACCGACGTAAACAGCAAGGGTTTTGAGAAGCTAGATAGTTTAGATAGTCGAAGGAGAAAGTCCACAGGGAGCGTTAGCGCTGTCAAGACTTTACCAGATGCACCGCCTGCCGCCGATTTCCCAGCAGTTCCCGTTGCTGCCCAGCCCAGCTTCTCAGAAGAATCACTCAAACGGAAGGTTCCAGTTTCCAACGGCGGAGGTCATGAGGTTGATCGAGCCAGGGCAGCGGATAGGAGAGGCAGCAGAGAGAGCAGTAGAGATGGAGGCACAGGCACCGGTCCTGCTGGGTGGACACGTGGCGAAAGGAGAGGCCTGCGGAGAAAGCTCCGAGATGAGCTGGAGCAGCTGCAGGGGTTAAGTGGGAAAGTGGAAGCCAGGGAGGGAGTGTTACGACGCGAGGAGCTGTCAGGGAAGGGTGCGGAGAGCCGGAAGCGGATGAGGCGTTCCGAGAACGGTACGATTGTGTCTCACTCGGTGGAATCCGAGTCGATGGACGCCTCGCCTGTCGCTGTAGCCGCTCCGCTCGTTCCTGCGCCCCAAGTGCGAATACAGGTTTCGGAAACGGAGCCTTCAGGCAAGGAGAAGGTGGTCCCTGCAACAACGCCGGAACTGGATGTGAAACGGCAGAGAATTGAAGCTGCTAGAGCAAAGCGATTGAACGACATTTTCAAGCTGTATACGACACTGCTGAAACGACTGATGTCGCATAAGTACGGATGGGTGTTCAAAGAGCCTGTTGATGCGGTGAAGCTCGGTTTACACGATTACCACACGGTGATCAAGAATCCGATGGACCTGGGTACGATTACCGCGAAAATCAAGGCGTCGGGTTACCATCATCCAGACGAAATTTACAGCGACGTGCAGCTGGTTTGGTCGAACGCTATGCGGTATAACGGGGAAGGCAGTGACGTGTATATCATGACGGTGGAACTGAAGGGCCTGTTTGAGCAAGGGTACAGGAAAATCAGACTGAAGGTGGAAGAAGATGCTGCGAAACGCAGGCAGGAAGACGAAGAGCTGATGGAGGACGTGAAGGGAGCTAAGGCAGCTAGGGAGATTAGCGACAGCCGTGAGAAGCCAGAGGTTCAAGAGCTGGAGAAGCGGTTGCAGAAGCTAGAGTCGCAGATGCAGGTCAGTGGGAAGGCGACGGGCCAAGCAGCAGCGCAGGTTCAGGCGAAGGGGAAGCCTTCCCTGAGGGACATGACGTTTGCGGAGAAGCAGAAGCTGAGTGTAAACCTGGGGAAGCTTCCTCCGGAGAATCTGGATCGGATCGTGCAGATCATATCGGAGCGCAATCCTGATCTGAGTCAGAACGCGGATGAGATCGAGCTTGACATTGACTCACTGGATAATGAGACGCTGTGGGAGCTGGAGAGATACGTCGCCAACTGCATGAAGAGCAAGAGCAAGCGGAAACGCGCTCTGCTGCAGCAGAAGCATTCGGTGCCTTCGTCCAAGGTTTGTGTGGTGGTGCATGGTTTAAAATTTCAGGGCTATATGTTTAGCTTCTCTGTGCTGCGGGTTTCGCATTGAGATATTTTGGCATGCTGATCTGGCTGTGCTGCCGTTTTTGGCCTGTGCAGGTTCCTGACGCTCTTCCTGCTTCACAACAGGAGCTCAAAGGTACAAAGAAAACCTTCTGCCTGTTGAAAACCGCACTGCCCATAATGCTGTCTGAATTGTGTAAAAGCAGCACTCTTATTGTCCTGTCATTGTGCCATGTTATTGTCCTGTCATTGTGCTGTTTGATGACATCTTGTTTCTCTTTCTTTCACTTCCCAGAAGGTGAGGACAGTGTTGACGTTGTGGAGGAAGGTTCTGGCCTTATCCATGGGGCTTCTGCTGTCGCTGCTGCAGTCTCGGCAACAGCCAAGCTGCCTGCTGGGAATGGAGTGGGAGGGAAAGCCAGTTCAGGCACCTCGGGATCATCCAGTTCGAGCGATGAGAGCTCGTCCAGTGGTATGCTTGTCAACCCTGACCTGATCCCATCTTGGCTCTGTTCCCTTCTCTGGCCTCCCTTCCCACCAACTTATTCAAACATCACTCTGTACATCCCTTACCATATCCTCTCCCCACGCTCACATGTATTGTTTTCCCCTATTGTCCTTCTCAGATAGCGACTCGGACAGTGGCACATCCGCCAGCGAGTCTGATCAGGAAGATCGGCGCTCCAAGGGAACACTCGCTGAGCCTTCCCGTGGGAAGGTGACTGACCTTTTCCATTACCTTCTGTTCCTTGGTCATGTAGTAAAAACAAACTAGAAGCATATTGATGTCGGTATCTGTTTTTACTTGTTTGACTGTGCAGACTCAGAGCAGGGATATTGCAAAGGCCAGTGATAAATGCTCCTCTCCCAATGCTGGTAAGTGCTTGCACTGGGGTAGTGCAATTTGTGTTCCAATGTGCCTGAACTGTACATTATGTACAGGGTATCCAAGCTGTGTGAACTTTGAGAACAACACCCATGGAGTTGAGTGGGTCTGTTGCGTTTGATGCAGGAGGTGACAGTGCTGCTCCAAGAGAAGGGACGAAGATGGAGGTCGATGTGAAGCAAGATGAAAAGCCAAAGGAGGTGAAGCCATCTCTCAAAGGCAAGTGTTTTGTGGAGGCTCTGTATATAAAGCATTGGGTGGTAGATTGTTGTGAATATCTCAATCTGTTACAAGAGCAATTATGTATGCCGCATGTTTGATTTCCAAAAATTTTCAGGTGACGATGACGCGGCCGTAAAAGCAGCCCTTCTTCGAGGGAAGTATGCTGACATAATTCTGAATGCTCAGAAGAAAGCAACAGAGGTAAGTCAATATTCTCACAACTCTTGCTTGATTGTCTCATGTTGGTCTTAGCTTGTGCTTTCTCATGTTCTTGTTCTGTTTGTCCTTGCAGACTCAAAGTGTGGATCAAAAGCAGCTGGAAGAGATTGAGAGAAAGCACAAAGAAGGTTTGTATAGTAGGACTTCATGTTTCCTTTTACGTCGTAATGATATACTAACATCATTGTGCTTCATCACCCAGAGCGAGCTCGCTTGGAAGCTGAAGCCAGGGCAGCACAGGAGACTCGCAGGCGGAAAGAAGCAGAGGCTGCTCTTGAAGCTCGGAAAAGGCTGGAGGAGCAAAGGGAAGCAATGCGTCGTGCTCTGCAAGGGGTATGCTCCCTCCCCACTAGGGTCATCTGTTATGTTTCTGTGCCAATGTCCTTTCTATATTCATCAGTGTATTCATCCGTTGTTCCGGGCTGTGTCCACTGCTTTGTTGCATGGCAAGCAGATGGCAAAGTCCGTGGAGTTGGACGAGAGCCATGCCATCATGAAGGACATGCACCTTCTGAGTGCTCCTGCTGAGCACATCAGCATTGGTCCTGACCGCTCCACCGAATTGCTGTTTGGTGGTGAAGGTGCAAGAGTCTCAGGTCCTCAACAGGGAATGAACGTGCTAGAGCATTTAGGGCTGTCACTAAGAGATGAATCAGATGGAGAAGAGAGTGAAGATGAAATGGAGGCTGACCGAAGCAAGGAAGAAGTGGAGGATGGGGAAATCTGACTAGTGGGTGATGCTTGCACTGCAACTTTTGGGGGCTTTGAAGGACACATCAGGTTCATTATAGCCACTGAACTGTTGCTTGCATGCACATGAATATTGTTGCACATGCTACAAGGGTGAAAATTATTTGTCCTCCCTAACAGTCTCACCAATGTCACACTGTCAGCACTGTCACCACACAAATGGATATCATCACACTGTCACCTGACGAAGGGATGTCGGCCAGAGAGAATAATTTCAATTCATGAAGTAAATGCTGTTCCTCGAAATTAAATGTTAGAACAGTGGTGCCTGCAAAAAACGTCTTGGAAAGGGTAAGCAAACAAACAAGGGCAAAAAAGAAAACACATTTGCAACATATAAGTGCGGGTAGCAAATGTCCTCTTACCTGAAACGAGATTGATAAATGCTAGTCCGCGTGACTTCATATTTTACCTCACCATGCCTAGACAAGGACGATACAAAAGTAGCTCTCCATGATATGTTGCGACTGCTCATTAAAGTAATAAGTTCCCATAAGAAACAACCGTGGGCGAACAATACGGCACCTGGACACGAAGGAAGAAGGTAAGCAAAGCACTAGCAACAAATGGAGCTCGAATGCAAAAGCGTGATAGGAAGGAAGGGAAAGGGGTAGAGGAAGAGGAGCATACCAGGAAGAGGTGCTGGATACCGCACGCGTCAGCGAGGGTATATCCCAATGACGTAGATGTCATTTCGCTGGTGCTGTCGCAAATATAGCTTAAGAGGGATATTCTCGTCGCAAAGCATGCCGACGAAACCAGGCGACATCATGAAGCGTATTGATGATTAACTTGGAAGGTCGTACAGCGAAAGTCTTCCTTGACATAATTCTTCTCTTCTTGCACATAGTCCAGCATGACCTTTCGGTTGTAAACTGCAACCACAATCAATATCTTGTGCAATGCGAGAAGCTGCAGTTCATTACCTGTCATTACCTTACCTTGCAAGGCCAACAGAAGGAAAGTCGCCGTCTCCAATAATCAGCTCGGAATTCAACTGGCATGAAAACTACCAGCACTATGATGGTTGTGTGGCAAAAGGGAGCAAGGAGCAAGGAAAGTTGGGAGGATGCGACTGGTTCTCTGGCAAAAGGGAGCAAGGAGCAAGGAAAGTTGGGAGGATGCGACTGGTTCTCCAGCCGAAAGCCCAGCCAAACAGCTGGGGCGAGCGCGGAAACTGGCGCGGTTGGGGTTGGAGTGGAGCGATACACCTTGGCTGACGTGTCCAAACCCTCGATGCTGTAGTGTTACAAAAATCAACTTGCATTATGCCTTATGAAATACAGAACGGAAAACGTTCTCGATACTGTAATCTCCAAACTTAGCCCATTTTCCCAACTTGACGACCGAAGTCTGGAATATGCCGGGGTTTCAAAAGCGTGTATTTTTTGGCTTCGACGCTGATATCATGTCGTGAAGGGACTCTGGCTTTGGTTGCTAGTGAGTCTCCGCCGTTCGTCAGTTAGGCAGCCTTCTCATCGTAGCGCTCGTGCCTATCGTGTAGTGAATTGTGTACGGGGAGTGAGCAGAGGTTCCATTTCGTACGACGCAGCCATATTACCTTGTCGAAGCTTACACAGCCAAATCAGCAGTGTCAGCGGAGAAGCACGTCCACTGCAGGCGTGAACCCGCTCGCTCGCCGACCATAGAACTTCAACTCATTTGCTGGTGCGCGCGAATTCTAGTGCGTCGTGCGATCGCGTCTCACAAAAGTGCGCTCCGTCTCGCGACATGGACGGTAGCGGAAAGGGCCCTTCGTCCGCGCCTGACGGCGGTGGTTCCTGGCCCGGCGGACCAAATCGACCCCGCGACGGCCCTTACGGCGGCGGCGGCGTTGGCGGCGGCGGAGACAGTGGGTTTGGCACAGGCAGGGACATCGGCGGACCTAACGCGGGGATGGGATCTGGAGGAGCGGGGGGGATGGGAATGATGGGTATGGGGGCCATGGGCGGAATGGGGAGTATGGGGGGAGCGGGCGGATCGGGCGGGATGGGAGGTCCGGGTTATGGGTTCGATCCGATGTACCCGCAAGGGTACGGCGGACCCAGCTCCGGAGGCGGAGGCGGGGATTCGTCGCGCAAGTGGGGAAAGGGAGAGGGATCGGCGGAAGGCGGCGCGCAGGTGGGATCCGGAGGCATGGTAGGCATGGCCGGGCCTGGAGGTATGGGAGGGTCGGGGCCTGGTATGGCCCCTGGAGGTATGGGTGCTGGTGGCTTGGGTTTTGGCATGGATGGTGGCGCGCGGGGAGGGGGAGGCGGAGGGGGGTGGGGGATGGGGAGTATGGGGGGGATGGGGGGCATGGGGAACATGGGCATGGGCGGGAACATGGGCGGAGGCATGGGGATGGGAATGGGCGGAGCGGGCGGAATGGGGATGAACATGGGATTTGGGCCGGGCCCAGGGGGAATGGACGGGCCTGGCGGATGGGCAGGCGGAGGGGGAGGAAGAGGGGCAATGCCAGGCGGCATGGGCGGAGGGGGAGCGGGAGGCGGAGGGGGAGGTGGGGGCGGCGGAATTGGGGCTGGTGCAGGGGGAGGCGCCGGGGCAGGTTCCGGCGGAGGCGGAGGGGGCGCTGGGATGGGCGGAGGAGGGACAGAAGCGGGTGGTATACCACCAAGAGCGCCCCACTCAGGCCCAGCGAACGGCCCTGTCCGAGGGGGGATCTTCTACCGCACAAAGATGTGCGTGAAGTTCCGCAATGGCGTGTGCCCGTACGTGACCAACTGCAACTTCGCCCACACGCAGGAGGAGCTGCGCAGGCCCGTGCCCAGCTGGGGCGGCGATGATATGGCTTCGCGGAAGGGCGCGGGGGATGGCAGGGGGCCAGCACGGGGAGGTGACGGAGGAGGGGGAGGAGGGGGAGGAGGGGGAGGAGGGGGAGGAGGGGGAGGAGGGGGAGGAGGGGGGAGGAGGGGGAGGAGGGGGGGAGGGGGTGGTGGTGCGGAAGGGAGTGTGGATGGAGTGAGAAGAGATGGTCGACCGCTGGAGGTGAGCTGTGAACCCCTCCTTTCATTTTTCTGTGCAGCGCATACAGATCTCCAGGCATGACATTGATTCCTTGACTGATCTTCTCTTTCTTCACCTCCCATTGCCTTCCATTACCTCCCACTTGGTCATTACCAACAGCAGCAGCAGGCAGCACAAGCATCAGAGGCACAAGGGCCTGCCAGCAAGGCAACGTCTGGTGCTGCTGGCGACGGTGCTGGTGGGGCTGGTGGCGCTGCCAAGGGAGGGGCGCCAGGGGAAGCAGCAGGCGGAGGAACCGGGACTGCAGGGGACGCTCCTTCTGCATCAGCTGCTGCTGCTGATGGCGCTGCTGGCAGTGCTGGTGGGGGAGGGGGGGCGGGAGGCGGAGGAGTCGGAGGGGGAGCGGGAGCGGGAGGGGGAGGGGGGAGTGTGGGCATGGGGGCGACGGGCAAGCCTCCCAACTGGCGCACGCGCATGTGCCACCGGTGGGAGATGACTGGCACCTGCCCCTTCGGTGATAAGTGCCACTTCGCCCACGGGGTTCATGGTACGTGCTGCTGCCTTGCTGCTGCTGCTGCTGCTGCTGCTGCTGCTGCTGCTGCTGCTGCTGCTGCTGCTGCTGCTGCTGCTGCTGCTGCTGCCACCGCCGCCGCCGCTGCTGCTGCCGCCTTTCTGCCTCTCTCAAGCATTCCATTAGAGTCACGAGTAGAGTGGCACGGGTGATGCCTGGTTCCAGGTTGTGCAGTTTGGTTTCAGGTCCTTTGTTGACCCACCCTGTCCTCTTTACATCATTCATAAACCCGTCCTCACTACGCCAACCCCCACCCTCCGCCCTCCTCTTCCCCACTCTCCTCTCCCTCCCATCACCTTCTTCACTTGGACCTGTTTCAAATATTTCTCCCCGTCTCTCTCCTATGCCTCCCTCCTGCATTTCTCTCCCCAACCTGCGCCTTCCTCCATGAGCAGAGCTGCAGAGGTACGGGGGTGGCCCCATCGACCCATCCATGCTACCTCCCCCCTACGCCGACCAGTTCCACCGCTTGGGACCCGGCATGCCCCCCATGGGCGCCATGGGGGGGCCAATGGGCGCACTGGGGGGAGGGATTGGGGGAGGCGTCCTTCCTGACTTCCCCCCCTATGGGCCTGGTGGTGGGCCTGCTGGTGGGCCGGGTTTCCCCGGTGCTGCTGGGATGGGTGCGGGTGGGGTGGGAGCGGTGCCTTTTCTCCGGCCTCCTCCTCTGGGGTTTGGTCCTGGGGGTGGGCCGATGGGGAGAGGAGGGGCCATGCCTGGGCAAGGTATGGGCTCGTTTGCTGATGGCAGGCATGGGATGGGAGGCGGTTTGGGTGGTGGTAGAGGGAGGGGGAGAGCGGAGGGTGGGAGGGGTGGGTTGAGTGGTGGGGGGAGGATGGAGAAGGATGGTGTGAATTTGTTGTATGGGGACTGGGTTGAGGAGGATGAGTGGGCAGGGAAGGAAGGGGACGAGGAAGAGGGGGCAGAGTGGGAATTTGATGGTGGGAGGTTGCTGGATGATGGGTGTGATGAGTTGTTTGCATGGGTGTGGCAAAAGGAAATGGAGCATAGCATTGAGAAGGAGAGTGGTTCCGACATCGATTTTGAAAGCCTTTTGCCGGGGGGAGGGCGTTCACGATTCGTGTCGATGCCTAAAAGGAAAGTCAAAGTCACCAAGGCTGGTCATAGCAGAGTTGTTCCTTATTTGCCGAAGGCTCCCTGTACGTTTTAAAGAAACTTGTACACTTTTTTCTGAGTTGAATTCCTTGCTAGTATCCTGTCCTTTCTTTTGGTACACAAGTTCCCTAGCCTGCCGCCAAACCTGGCTGTTTGGCTTCTTGTTCGGGTTCGGTTCCTCACCAAGCCTCCGCAAGTTTCCCAGACCGAGGCCCTTGTAGCTGTTAGGTGCGGCAACAGGTTTTCCAGCCTTGTTGAAAGCCACGATACGCCGGTTCGGATGTCATTACCTGGCGGTTTGGTCTGGAAACTTTTACCGATGTCTGCCTCTGCCGTATCTCTCCTCCAGAACCTGAATGCTGGGAAAGTTACACACAAAAATCAAGCACCTCACCCCACCTCAGTTCATCCCATACCACCTCACTCCACCATATCCCATGCCAAACGAATTCGGCCTTTTCCGTGGAGTCCCAGAGAGCAGCAGCGCTCAGGACAAGCCACCACACCCAGTTCTCCTGCCCAGCCCTATCCAGCTAGACTCCCTTTCATCTCCAGCCAGCCCCTTCTCAACTAATGCCAGAAACAGTACACACAACAGCGCCCACTCTTCCCCCAACCACCACGCCCTACTCTCACTAGTGAGACAAAGGTGTCTTTTCTTGAACAAGTGACAAGACCCTGGCTTGTCTGTTCGCCGACTAGAGGTTGCAAGCTCAGAGTGTCTAGGAGAAGTAACGCCTAAGCTATCACGTGAGTTGAGAGCGATCCTCTGTGGCTTCGACTGCTTCTGCGTGTTTTGGTTTGAGCGTCCAGACCCGTCAGGTTCACCCGCACTCTCATTCTAGTTTGTTTAATCCCCTAATTTAAGTCTCGCAAAGCATGGACGTCGACGCGGATGGCGAGCAGCCAAGAATAGCTCCCACGTATACTCCTTGTCCGTTTAATGGCGAGTCGCCGGGCCCTAGATGCGGTCATACGCTCACAGCCGTCGCTGCGGTGGGCGAGCCAGGGAGCGCCAACTACGTGGGTCCGAGGTTGATTCTCTTCGGTGGAGCCACGGCTCTGGAAGGCGGAGCTGGCGCCTCTGCTGGCGGCGCTGCAGGCATTCGTAAGGCTCGGCGCCTAGCAACCTCGATGCATCGCTTTCTTAGCCATGTCAGGTCATCTGATGTCGTGTCGTGTCGTGTCGTGTCGTGTCGTGTCGTGCCGTTTCGTCGTACCTGGCATTGCCACTACGGCATTCCGTTCTCTCGGTATCTCTTGTCGAGCACCCACCATCTTCCTCTAGTGCATTTAAAACTCTTTATCTGTTCGCCTCTCAGGTCGCATATTTTTTAACCCCACTTTCCAAGCTCACCTTTTTAAGCTCGCATTTTTATCGCGCACAGGTCTGGCGGGAGCAACTGCGGACGTTCACTGCTTCGACGTGAAATCCAGAACATGGAGCAAGTGCGTGAATTCTGGCTTCTTACAACGCTGGAAAAGAATCCCATACCCATACAAATGTTAAGCTTTTAGTCTTGATCACTCTGAAGGTCTCCTCTTCTACTGGAAGACAGGCGTTGTCGTAAGGTCAATCGGTAGTGGTATTACGATTCAATTTCCCATGGCGGACTGAGCGTTGTCGTCGTCGTCAGTAATGTGTAACACATCCGTTGCGTTACGCGCCTCATGCAGACCCATTCCCGTGTCGTCTCGCCTTTCAGAATGTCGCCAGTCGGCGAGCCTCCGTCTCCTCGGGCAGCTCACGCGGCGACGGCAGTGGGGACCATGATCGTCATTCAGGTGCGCACTCATCATCAGTGCTCGACATTACCGCGCGAACTATCGGTCTTTCCTGATTTCGCGTCCGTTTACCCTCATTTCCAGCGCGGGCTTTTGCGCGAGAGGCTATCAAATTGTGTTCAGGAGTGGAAGCTTTTCGCTTCCGTCGTACGACTTCTTCGCCAGTCTGTTTCCCTAAATTTCGCGGAGCGCGTGTTGGCAGGGTGGCATTGGGCCGGCGGGCCTGGCAACGGACGACCTGCACGTGCTCGACCTCACGCAAGCGCGCCCCAAATGGCACAGGTAACGCCCAACGCCGGCCTCTCTCTCTCGCTACCACTCTGCCACACTCCGCATCTCCCACCCGCTCCGCATCTCCCACCCGCTCCGCATCTCCCGTTCATTGTGCATCAGCAATCAATCTCAACTCATGACTTCGTAAACCGCCCCTGACCCTCGCCGCCCGCATCCCGCTCCCCTGCTCTCTCGTCCCTCTTTCAGAGTGGTGGTGCAGGGCGCGGGGCCAGGGCCTCGCTACGGCCACGTGATGGCACTCGTGGGGCAGCGCTTCCTGCTCTCCATCAGCGGCAACGACGGTGAGCGCCAACGCGCGAGTGGGCGAGCAAACGAGGGAGCGAACGGGCAAGCGAGCTAGCGAGCGAGAGATCTATTTTCAGTTCCTCGCGTTTGACTACCTTGCACCTGTCTGGACTCTGGATACATTCTCAGACCAGCTACACCACGCTCAGCTCATTCACTCAAGCCCAGTGCATGTGTTCCCCCCCCACTCCCCCTCTCCATCCCCCATTTCCGCATCAACCCCTCCCCCTCTCCCTCCCCCCCTATCCCCCCTCCCCCCCCTTGGCAGGCAAGCGGCCGTTGGCGGACGTGTGGACGTTGGACACGGCAGCAAAGCCGTACGAGTGGAAGAAGCTGGAGCCCGAGGGCGAGGGGCCGCCGCCCTGCATGTACGCCACTGCTAGCTCCAGGCACGACGGGCTGCTGCTGCTCTGTGGTGGTCGTGATGGCAGCAGCGTGGTGAGCCCCTGCTCCTGCTGCACCAGCTGCAACGTTTTCTCACGCCATACCGTGCTGTGCCATGACTTGCCCTGCGATGCAACCTGTGCTCCTCCCTGGTGCTTGTTTTTATCCGTTCAATAAGTACCTTGTCCATAATTCCCGTTTTTCCTCCCCTCGTTATCCCCCCCCCCTCCCCCCCTGCATCCCCGCAGCCGCTGCCAGGCGCGTATGGGTTGGCGCGGCACCGAGATGGGCGGTGGGAGTGGGCCATCGCCCCTGGCGTGTCTCCCTCCGCGCGCTACCAGCATGCCGCTGTAAGCCCCTCACATTGCACATGCGCCTGTCCGCCCAAAGTTCAGTTTCTGGTCGAGTGCCACCGGTAGCATGCTTGTCGTGGTTCTGTCTTGGTAACCAGAATGCACCAGTGAGCCACTCATGCGCCTTACTCTCTTTCTCTTTTCCCCCGTTCCCCCCCCCCCTCCAACACCCCCCCCCCTCCCTCCCTCCTCTTCCCTAACCCGTCCACCCTCTACGAGCAGGTGTTTGTGAATCTGCGCCTGCACGTGTCGGGTGGAGCCCTGGGGGGCGGGCGCATGGTGGAGGACGCGTCCAGTGTGGCGGGTGAGTAGGGGGGGCGGGAAGTAGTTATACCTGCACACAAAAGGCGGTCGCATGGGGGGTATGTAGGGCTGTCTACTCAAGTGACACACGTAATGCACCAGGGCCTTTCATGCACACCTCCGCTCTTGTGCAACGTTTTGTGTGGTGGATAAGTGGGAGGGGATGTGGCCAGCGTGGCTTGTACACCTTCGGTCTTCATCTGTCCTGCCTCTCCTTGTCCCTCTCATCCCCAACGCTCTGCAGTGTTGGACACGGCAGCGGGCGTGTGGTGTGACCGCAAGGGCACGGTGGCAGTGGCGAGGACGGGGCGCTTCAGTGGCCGTTAACCTTAAGCTCATTCACCTTCCATTCTCCCACGCCCACCTTCTACCCTCCGCCCTCTTGCGCCCACCCACGCTCTGCAGTGTTGGACACTGCAGCGGGCATGTGGTGTGACCGCAAGGGCACGGTGGCAGTGGCGACGACCTCAACACCTTCCATTCTACGCCATACACCTCCGCTCTTCTGCGCCCCCCCCTCTGCAGTGTTGGACACTGCAGCGGGGGTGTGGTGTGACCGCAAGGGCACGGTAGCAGTGGCGACGACCTAACAGCTTCTATGGTCTAGCTCATACACCTTCCGTTCTTCTTCTGTCCTGCCCCTCTCCCATGTGTTGCAGTGTTGGACACGGCAGCGGGGGTGTGGTGTGACCGCAAGGGCACGGTGGCAGTGGCGAGGACGGGGCGCTTCAGTGCGGACGCGCCTGGGGGCGACGCCAGCACCGAGCTCACCCGCCGCTGCCGCCACGCCGCTGCTGCCGTCGGCAACTCCATCTTCATCTATGGCGGACTCCGAGGGGGTGAGTTGAGGGGAAATGAAATGAATGGGGTGGTGGGGTGGTGCTGGAGGGCTGGAATTGAGGGGGGGGGGGGAGAGGGGGAATGTTGGAGGGCTGGAGTGAGTGGGGGAGAGCATTGTTTATGGTCTGCTCAAACCATAACGACTTTGCCACCTCGCCTCCTCTGCCATTACCTCTCTCTCTCTCTGCCTCGTCCACTCACTCGCACCTCCTCATGTTCACTCTCTCTTCCCTGCTCACGCACTCATCACCACTCACCCGCCCTCCACTCTCCATACTCCTTCTCCGGGACTATCTTCCGATCGCCGATGACTTGTCAGGTCCCACCACTGCCAATTCCGCTCTCTCGTTTTCTCCCACCCCGCCCTTCCCATTACCCGCCCTTCCCATTCACTCTTCCCCTTCCACCCCGCCCTTCCCGTTCGCTATTCCCGACCCGACCCACCCGACCCGTCTTCCCCCCAACACACCACTCGCCCCTTCCCCCCACAGGCACGCCAGACATTCTCCTGGACAATCTGCTTATCGCTGACGACCCGCCACCGTCGCCACTCTCTTTCTCACTCTTTTGTCACACCTGTCTGGTCGCTTCTCCTCCCCTTCTCATATCCCCATCTTCCCCCCCCTCCCCACACCACTCGTTCCCCCCGTCTCCTGCACACGCCAGGCATCCTGCTGGACGATCTGCTGATCGCTGACGACTCGCCACCGGAGCCACCGCCTCTGCCTGCCCCGTCTGCCAAGGCGGAGGGCGTGGGCAACCGCAGGCCGCCCGTGGCCCCCGCAAGGGGGCGCGCGCGGACGCTGCTGCTGCGTCCCCCGCTGGCAGGGACGCTGATGGCGGGGCAGCACATGCTCGCGACCACCTCCCCAGGTGCGTTGTGGGTGGGGCTCACTGGGACTTGGGTTGTGGGGCTGGCTGGGGTTGTGGGGCTGGCTGGGGTTGTGGGGCTGGCTGGGATTGAGAGGCACGTTGTAGGTGGATTTCAAAGGTGCAGGTGTGTGCTGGAGCAAATTGCCTCCCATTTCCTCATCTGCTTCCTATTCCTCCCCTCTCTAACCCCCACTCCCCCCGCCCCTTTCCCTCCCCCGGCCCCCACGTTCCTCTCTATCCCCCCCTCCCCCCACCCCTTTCCCTCCCCCAACCCCACGTTTCTCCCCACGTTCGTGCTGACGATCGCCCCCATGCTCCCCCCGGCCCCCCCAATGCTCCCCCCGGCGCCCCCCTCACCTGTTTACCAGTGAGGAGGGCGCGGATGGGGTGTCCTTCAACGGCAGGGCGGGCGTGCCAGGGAGGGGCGGGGGGGCGGGGGGCAGCGACGAGGAGGAGGAGGAGGAGGAGACGAGGAGGGCGATGCGGATGACAGCAGCAGCGACGGGCTGCACCCCAGCACGTCCAGCCTCACCAGTCACAGCGACGATGGCAGGAGTGACACTCCCGACTTCAAGGGCGGTGTGCGCCTGCACCACCGCGCTGTGAGTGCTGCCCGCCCCCACTAGCCCGCTGATTTATCGTTTCCTTCTCTTTTCTCCCCCACCCGGTCTACCGAACCCACCCCCTTTCCAAGCCCCCCATTTCGATGCACCCTTTCCCTCTTCCCCCCTTTCCCCCACCCCACCCTGCTCCCTTTTCCGCTGTCTGCTTATCCATGCAGCTTTACTTCTTTCCTCGCAGTTTTCATTTCCATTGGTGTGTCAACGTCTGCCTCTCCTATTCCCGCTCCCCTTCCCCCTCCCCTCCCGTCCTCTCCTTCCCCCCAATTCATCTACCTTGTCCCTCTCTCCCTCTTCCTCCCCCCCAGGTGGTGGTATCAGCGGATCCAGGCGGCAACAACTTGGGGGGCTTGGTGAGGCAGCTGTCCATAGAGCACTTTGAGAACGAGGGCCGCCGCATCAGCTACAGCCCCGACGGCGTGCAGGCCCACCGCCGCCTGCTGGACCGGCAGATGTCCATCCAGGGCGTGCACAAGAAGGTGGGGCTTGTGAAGGGGCAGTAGAGTAGGCTGGCAGGAGGTTGCTGGCGCCAGGTGTCCGTTTAGGGTGTGCATAAGAAGGTGTGGGGGAGGGAAGGGGGAGGAAAGGGGAGGAAGCGGGTGCAAATGCTGTAGAAGCTGTGGGGCTTGTGAGTTTCGAGGCGACTCTAAAGCCTCCCCGTTCCCCTGTCCGTCCCCTGACTTGCTTACTGGCAGGTGCTGCAAACGCTGTTGAAGCCTCGGGGGTGGAAGCCTCGGTGAACCGGCAGTTCTTCCTGGACGTGCATGGCGTCGTGGAGCTCTGTGACCTCGCTGAGACCCACTTCAAGAACGAACCCTCCGTGCTGCAGGTGAGCAGTTGAGAGAGGTGGGGGTGTGAAGGTGAAATAGTCGCGCATGGGGAGTGAGCGCACACACCCTCTGTCGTGAAGCTCTGTGATCTCGCAGAGACACACTTCAAGAACGAGCCCTCCGTGCTGCAGTTACGAACGAGCCCTCCCTGTTTGCCTCTTGTGTTGCTCCTTGCGTTGATCCCTTCCCTTGTGCTCTATCTAATGCTACCGTCTAATGCCTCTCTCACCTCCCCACGTGCGTCCACCAGGCACGGGCGCCAGTGGAGATCGTTGGCGCAAGTTTGGCAACCTCATGCGCCCTTGCATTTCCCACTGCCCTTGCGCTGCCTCTGGTGGTGTTGCCCTTTTTGTTGTTTATCGCCCCTCCTCTCCCCGCCAGGTGCGAGCGCCGGTGAAGATCTTTGGCGACCTGCACGGGCAGTTTGGTGACCTCATGCGCCTCTTTGATGAGTACGGCTCGCCCTCCACTGCCGGCGACATCGCGTGAGTGCAGGACCCCCCTCTGCCTTGTCCTCTTTCCTCCGTCTCAACATGGTGCTGCCCTGCCCTCCCATCGTCGCTGGCAATGCAGGGATGTGACGATGTGCCAACCACCCAGCACAGCACCATGCCTCTGCTCTCCGCACTTCACTCCCTCCCTCACTTCCTCACTGCACTCATGTCCTTGCTCTCCCTGCCTTTGCGTCCCTTCCCCCTCCCCTACCAGGTACAACGACTACCTGTTCCTGGGCGACTACGTGGACAGGGGGCAGCACAGTGCCTCCGCTCCCTGCTATTCAATCCCTCACTGCCTCTCCTTTGCGCGCCTGCTCTGCCTTCCCCCCATCCCACCCCCTCACCAGGTACATAGACTACCTGTTTCTGAGCGACTACGTGGACAGGGGGCAGCACAGCTCGGTGCTTCTGCTTTTCAATTCCTATCAACCCTTATCTTCCCCCGTTCCCCCATCCGCCTCCTCCTGCATCTCCACCCCACCCCCCCACCCCCCCACCAGGTACATAGACTACCTGTTTCTGGGCGACTACGTGGACAGGGGGCAGCACAGTCTGGAGACAATCATCCTGCTGCTCGCACTCAAGGTGATGCAATGAACACCCACTGGTGCGTTGGTCTACATCAGGGATACAAGCATGCACGTGGGATTTATGGCATTGATGGGGGGTGGATGGCATGCATGCGTGTGGGTGGCTGGGTTTCTGTTTTTCTGTAGGCCGCTTCCTTTAGCCGCCGTTTGCTAGTAACAATCTCGAATTTCATGCGCCGCATTTCGTCTCAAGCTGCCCCTTTCTTTCTTCCTCAAGATCATGTGCGCCACATCCCCCGCAAACCCCGCCCTCTTCCTCCCCCATCCCTCCCCCCACCACCACCCCTTCCCCCTCCCCCACCGACCCACCCCAGTATGAGTACCCGCGCAACGTGCATTTGATTCTCATGCACGTGCATCTTCTCCTCCTCACTCACGCTTCCCATTCTTCCCCCTCCCTCGCCTCCGTACCAGATCGAGTACCCGCGCAACGTGCATCTGATTCGAGGCAACCACGAGGCGGCAGACATCAATGCACTCTTTGGCTTCCGAATAGAGTGCATCGAACGCATGGTGCGTATGACACAATTAGAGGCAGTGCATGGTGGGTGCATCGACCGCACAGTGGGTGGGGCAAGTTATGCCAGTGTATTTGATGCATGGCTGGTGCAATGCAGGGCACATTGCAATGTGAAGATTGAGCATCGCAAGCTGACTGCATTCGATCCTGTCGCTCATGCACTCTGCTTGCCAGGCTCGTCCGTCAATTGAGCTATCTCGTTATCCCACACTCCCCTGCCCGACCCCACCCGCCCTTCATCCCACCAACCCAACCCACACCCACTACCACCACCAAAAACTACCCTGCAGGGCGAGGAGGGTGGCATATGGGCGTGGCACCGCATCAACCAGCTGTTCAACTGGCTGCCCTTAGCGGCCCTCATAGAGCACAAGATCCTGTGCATGCACGGGGGCATCGGACGCTCCATCTCCCACATCTCCCAGATCGAGGAGCTCAAACGCCCCATCACCATGGAGGCGGGGTCAATGGTTCTAATGGACCTTCTCTGGTGAGCCAGTCACTGGTACGCCGCTCATCTGGCTGCAGCGCCCCGTCACCATGGAGGCGGGGTCCATGGTGCTCATGGACCTGCTGTGGTAGGGGCTGCTCTTCTGCACGCGTATGCTCACCCCCACCCACTTACACACTTGCTGCTCATGCTCCTGCTCTGCTATTTGCTCTGCTATTTCCTCCCACGCACACTATTCCTCTCTCATGTGCCTGGCAGGTCGGATCCCACGGAGAACGACAGCATAGAGGGCCTGCAACCCAACGCCAGAGGACCTGGCCTCGTCACCTTCGGAGTGAGCCGCTCTACCCTGCCCCTGCTCTCCCCCTCGCTACTCCTCCCATTTTCTCCTCCTGTCCTCTCTCTGTGGCTCCTCCTCTCTTCTCCTCTTCTCATCCTCTTCTCCTGTTTTCTCATTCTTGTCGCTCCTCATTTGCTCCTCTTATCCTCTTCACCACTCCTTGCTTGCCCTCTTCTCAGCTCTCCCCTCTTCCTCGACTCGTCCCCTCCTCTACTCCTCCCCTCCAATCCAACGCTTTCCTCTCCTTAGTCCTCTCATGTCTTCCTATGCCTGGTCCTACCTCCTCCCAACACCTGCTCCTCCTCTCTCCCCTCCCGTCTCCTTACCATTACCATTACCATCGTCATTACCATTACCATCGCCATTATCATTACCATTACCATCGCCATTACCATCGCCATAACCATTACCATCGCCATTACCATTGCCATTACCATCGCCATCGCCATTACCATTACTATTACCATCGCCATTACCATTACCATCGCCATTACCATTACCATTACCATTACCATCGCCATTACCATTACCATCGCCATTACCATTACCATTACCATCGCCATTACCATTACCATCGCCATTACCATTACCATTACCATCGCCATTACCATTACCAAGACCATGACCATTACCATTACCATCGCCATTATCATTACCATTACCATTACCATCGCCATTACCATTACCATCGCCATTACCACTACCATCGCCATTACCATTACCATTACCATCGCCATTACCATCGCCATTACCATCGCCATTACCATTACCATCGCCATTACCATTACCAAGACCATTACCATTACCATCGCCATTACCACTACCATCGTCATTACCACTACCATCGTCATTACCACTACCATCGTCATTACCATTACCATCGTCATTACCATTACCATCGCCATTACCATTACCATCGCCATTACCATTACCATTACCATTACCATTACCATTACCATTACCATTACCATTACCATCGCCATTACCACTACCATCGCCATTACCATTACCATTACCATCGCCATTACCATTACCATCGCCATTACCATTACCAAGACCATTACCATTACCATCGCCATTACCACTACCATCGTCATTACCACTACCATCGTCATTACCACTACCATCGTCATTACCATTACCATCGTCATTACCATTACCATCGCCATTACCATTACCATCGCCATTACCATTACCATTACCATTACCATTACCATCGCCAACACAAACCCAAGCCTCCGTTCTCCATTCTCCCTCCCTCTCCCCCCCCCCAACAGCCCGACCGTGTGATGGAGTTCTGCCACACCAACGACCTGCAGCTCATCATTCGAGCACACGAGTGCGTGATGGACGGCTTTGAGCGCTTCGCAGGGGGGCACCTCATCACACTCTTCTCCGCCACCAACTACTGCGGTGAGTGGCAATAGCTTGCTGCTGCGGTGAGGGGTGGTGCTGTGAGTGGTGTTGGCTGTGAGTGGTGTTGCATGCCATGGTTACAAGAACATGGCTGTTTCTCATGCACAAGACTACCTCATCACTCTCTTCTCCGCCACCAACTACTGCGGTCAGTGGCGCCGCCTCCCTTACAGCCCATTACCAATATTCTTGATCTTTCTTGTTCAAGTCCTGTGGTCTCCTTGTTCTCTAAGATGTTCCGTGAATTTCCTGTTCTTTAACATTGCATCCTCACCAAGCACTGACTTGGCCCGCCTCCCTCCCTTCTCCTACGATCACCTGGCATAGTTTATTCTGGCACGGCCAACAACGCAGGGGCCATCCTGGTGTTGGGGAGGGATTTAGCAGTCTTCCCCAAGATGATCCACCCGCTGCCATTTTGGGAATCACTTTTCAGAATTATCTTAACTGTTGTGTTCTCTCCTCCCTGTTGCTCCCTGTCACTTGAGCAGGCACGGCCAACAACGCAGGCGCCATCCTGGTGCTGGGGAGGGATTTAGTGGTCTTCCCCAAAATGATTCACCCGCTGCCATTTTGGGAATCACTTTTCAGAATTATCTTAACTGTTGTGTTCTCTCCTCCCTGTTGCTCCCTGTCACTTGAGCAGGCACGGCCAACAACGCAGGCGCCATCCTGGTGCTGGGGAGGGATTTAGTGGTCTTCCCCAAAATGATTCACCCCCTGCCGCCCACTGGCAACCCCGCCAACTCGTCTGATGACCAGGATGACACGTGGATGCAGGTCAGTGGTTTGTCTTTCTAGCATCCGCTTTTTCGTTAACCCCAACAGCATGTATGTCATGACAATATCCACCCACCACCCTGGCCCCTAGGGTTCCCTCCTTTCCATACCCTTCCTAACTCTTCCAATCTCGATTCCTCCCTTCGCCCTATTTGATGCTTCCTACATTCATCCCATGCCTGAGATTGTGCCTGCTCATGCTGTTCATGTCTTCCTCTTCCCCTCCTCCCCCCTTCTCCCCATCCTATCTCTCCTTTCTCCCCTTTCCTAAGTCTTCCATCTCCCCCATGCCCTCTGTACGGGATGCCACCAGGAGCTCAACTCACAACGGCCACCCACACCCACAAGGTGCCAGGCTCAACTCTTCCCCCCTTCTCTCCTCCCTTTCCCACCTCTCCCCCTCCCCCCCCCACTCTTTTGCTGTATGGGATGCCACCAGGAGCTCAACTCGCAACGGCCACCCACACCCACAAGGGGCCGCCCGCAACAAGGCAACGACCGCAACTCCCTCGCCTTTATCTAGCCCCCCTCAACCTGCCAGCCTGTGTCTTGCCCACACTCTGTAGGCTTTTTCCCCTCTCAGCCCTTTCGCTTTTTCTTCTTTCAGCAAGTTGTTTCCAATCCAACCCATGCTTCCATTGTGATAGGTACCGTGTTTCTAGCCCCAATGGCATGCATCAACACTGCTGGTGTGCAACAGAGTGTCAAACAGAACATGATCCTGCCACCAGCATTCATACCGCACAGCCCTCCCTTGCATCTGCACGGCACCTGCTGCTGCCATCACCAGCACCACGCATTCATCCAATCGTCGTCTCTTCCTTTCCTCCTTTCTTTCCTCCCGCCTTTCCCTAACCTGCGTTTTCCCCCCCGTCTACACAGCCAACCTGAAAGCTGACCATCCCTCCCGGCCTTAGCCTTGCTGCTGGATTGCATAACACTTTACCCCTTGTTTTGCCTCCTGTAAAATGCTTCATTTATTGCACCACGCTGCTGCTGCCACTGTGCATCTGTGGGCTACTACGGTATGTTTGAGCCAAGAGTACTTGCTAGTCCTTGCTACTGTATGATGGTGTTGTCCTTTGGTGAGGGCATTTTCCTCCAGATTAAGAGCCAACCAATCACACCTGACAGATTTTCCCCTCAAAGATTGCACACTGTGCAGTCAGACAGTTACCACAGCAGCAACTGCAGTGCCCGAGCAAGGGATGCACAGTTTCTTGAATTCCCACCCGCTACCGCCCTTCTTCTGTCCCGGGGTAGCTTTGGAACATGCACCAACCAACCCCACCATCTTCAAGCATTTCATCCCCTCTGACTGGTGGCCACAGACAATGCCTGAGAGGGGATGGTGGGCTGGGCTGACATACTACGGTATCTTGCACATTACATTCAGTTGTGTCATATTCTGTCTTATATAAATTAACATACGGTACATACATTATTGACCCCTTATGCCTAGGTTTTTGCATCCCTAGAAATTTGGTACTAGTGAAACCACTTTCCCACAAAGAGCAAAAGTACGCTGCTTTGGAAAAAGAAACGTTGTGAACCTGCCCAGTTGGCCATCACTCGGTGGGGGTTCACCTCATGCACCTTCACTGCGATGAGCTTCAGTCAAGATCCACCTCTCCCACCAACTCCTTGTGCTCCAGGGCCGGAGGAGGCATCTGCGCCCTCAGCTCCTTCATCTGCTCCTTGTGCAGCAAATAGTGCTTCTCCGCATCCTGATTGGTCGACATGAGCGCCGTCACCTTAAGCCCCACATCATCCACCTTTTCGAGAATCAAATCGTTGGTGAACATGCCGTTCATCACCAGGCACAGATCCGACCAGCTCTCGTACAGCGGCAGCAGGATGATAATCGCCGAGCCGACAAATCCCCACACAATGGAAATAACCGCCCAGAAGGTGAAGTAGCCGAGGGAGAAGACACCGGCAGGGAGGGAGAGGATGGGCCAGAGGATGGCAATGACGATTGTGAAGGCAGAGCCCCAGATGAAGATCCATTTCTTGGCGGAGGAGAGCTTCTGCTGGCTGTACTCCTCGGGGTCCACCTCGGCGTGCCCGTCTGAGTCCACCAGGGCGATGCACCGCGTGCCCTCAAAGTCGTAGTTGTCTGGCTTGATGAAACTGGCGTGTGGTGGGGTGGAGGAAGGCAGAGGGAAAGCAGGCGAGAAAGCGGAGGATGGTGAGAGGGAGGGAGGTTCCACTGCGTTGGGTACAATTTGGAGTGGATTTGGAAATCCTGGTTTGACATTGCAATCCTAGGTTGAGCTTCAGATGTGTTTCAGGGGGGACAGCCGCTAATATGGCGCTTCATTTCGCAACAGCGATGCTATAATGCGCATTCAATGTGCCTTAAGAGGAGGTGGGGGGAGGAGAGGTGTACCTGCAGATGGCGTGCACAGCGCCGCCAGTGATGATCGAAACGAGGTTGCCAGTGAGTGTGGAGGAGTTAGCTCCGGTGCTGTCCAGGTCCACCACACCGTACTGCACCTTGGCCACCACCAGCCACGACGTGATGCCTGGATTTTGTTGGAGATGGGGCAAAGGGAAAGAAAAGTTAGTATGATTTATGCACCATAGCCACGTCTGGTGGATTTGTCAACATTGTGGAACAGGAACAGAGGATAGAGTTCATGGAACTTGGTTTCACCAAAGCAGGATGTTTGATGCACAAGTATGGGTTTTCTTAATTGTGCCTGTATGAAGTGTATGAAGGTGAGCACCTTCATTTGAACGCACCTGCAACCATGCCGATGAGGCAGCCAGCAATAGCACCAAAACCGTTGGCCTTCCTCCAGAGAATCACGTTCGCGATAGGAATGACCGCGCTTCCGATAAGCACACCCATCACGAGGTACATCCAGCCCAGGGACACTCCCGCCTGGTTGAGCGCTATAGCGAGGACGCCCATAAAGAGGCCGAATGCGAGCACCATGATTCGCGAGCACAGCAGGATCTGCTTGCCGTTCGCCTTGGGGTTGATGTACGTACGGTAGATATCGTACGTCACCAGAGTTGAAACGGCAACAAGCTCAGCGGATCCAGCGGAAGTCACGGCCCTGCGTACGCAAATTAATGAATCCGATTTGTGAGAAACTTCACTTGCGGTGTAGCGGAACGCAGCGTGAAAAAAAATCCTCTATTGTGCAGAGGCCAAAGCGAAGTGCAACGGAAAAGAAATTGGAGCAATGCGAAATGCGATGAGCATGAATCGCGCCCGTCATCGACTCACATGAAGAGCATCACGAGAATGAGCACGGCGCCCCAGTTGCCCATCAGCGCGACGGCCGTGGCGGGCGGCACGAGCCCCTGGTTGGCTTCCGCCTGCGTGAGCGGAAGGCCGAGCGCGATGGCGCCGAGCCCGAGCGACGTGCCGAGGGAGAAGGGCACGGCGAACCACACCAGCCCGCCCAACAGATACCCCTTGTGCGTCGACGACGGCTTCGCCGCAATCGCGCTCATCCAGTAACCCTGTTACGAGAGGGGTGACAAAAGACGAAAACGGTTTAGGCTTGACGGGATGGGTTACTTGGGCCCAGATTTCCGGAGTGATGGATGATTGTTACTACGAAATTTTCGCAGAATCTCGCAGGGTGCTTACGTTGTCGACGAAAACGGTGCCGAAGTTGCCGACGATGTTGATAAGGCCGAAGACGAAGCCATTGATGGACATCATGGTAACATACGAGCCGTCCTTGTTGCCCGACACCGGCCCGCAGTGCTG
Organism: Closterium sp. Yama58-4; assembly: GCA_947470075.1. Classification (NCBI taxonomy): domain Eukaryota; kingdom Viridiplantae; phylum Streptophyta; class Zygnematophyceae; order Desmidiales; family Closteriaceae; genus Closterium; species Closterium sp. Yama58-4. The sequence continues at coordinate 243,368 of CANIUD010000133.1, forward strand.
CCCCGGGTGCTGCAGCGAGCAGTCGCGCGTGGGGCTCGCGGCGTAGCTCAGGTTGTCGTACACTTTGGACGGCGATCCGAGCCACGAGCTTGTGCAGTAAACGAGGAAGACAAAAATGAGGAGGATGATGTGCACGATCACGGAGTGGATGTAACTCGCCAGGAACGTCGCCTGCGGGGAATAGTAGGACAAGAGATCGAAAATGGCACGGATCAGTGCAAGGAAACATGTTTTAAACGACGTCCGTTGACAGAAATTCTCGAAAAGGGAATGCAAAAGGACAACTCGGATTATCTACCGAGTCCATCTTTTCCGTGCGATCCGATGCGAAGCGATGGGTCGCGACCCACCTTGAGGCCACCGGCGAGGGTGTAGAAGATGACGCCGAGCGGGATGAGGAAGGACGCGAGGTAGATGTTGAGGCCGGTCAACGCGTTGACCACCGCTGACCCGCCGAGCAGCAGCATGGCCGTGACGATCATGTTGGTGAGGAAGCAGAAGCACAGAAACACGATGTGCGCCGCCGTGCCCCACCTGTTCCGCCGGGTCGCGAAGAAAAGAACAAAAAAAACATCCAAACAAGAATGTTGGTCGGGAAATACTTCAAATCGGGCGCTTACTAAAAGGGCATCGACATGACTGTTCGCGTTGAATCAAACCATTCATACGCCGCTTGTTACGCATAGATGCATTTTGCGGTCATGCGCGGCCACGGCCATTATCTCAGCGTCGTCGTACCTGGCCTTGACGATTTCGCAGACGGTATGCGCGTTGGGCGCCTTGCGTTTGATCTCAATGGCGATGATGCCGAACAGCAGCACCTGAATCGTCGCGCCGCTCGCATACCAAAACGGACCGCTCACGCCGTCCTGAAGCAACGGGAAACAGGAGGATGTGAGTCACATTGGGCCAAAAAACGCGAAGATTTTTCAATCTGGTCTCTTATTTACGTTCGAAGGCGCGATCCGACCGAATATTCAGGCGGTTTTCGAAACGGACCTGCCAGGCGACGTTGGAGGATTGCAGAATGGTGGCAGCCCAGGTCCACTGCGAGACGATGACGGACGCGATGAGCCCCATCCGCACATTGCGGCCCGCCGTGTTGAACCACTCGGAGCTCTGGCGCGTGCCGACGTAGCGCTGCTCCAGCCACACGAGCCACGACGTGAACACGGCGAAGAACGCGCCGAAGCCCAGCACGACCGCGTAGCCCACGCTTATGTCGAGCGGGGGCTTGCCGCCGAAGAAGGACGACGCCTGCTGACATTGGCCGTTGAAGCCCGTCGAGAAGTACTCTGCGAGGAAAAGAGCGTCGAAGGATGCGCGATGAGTAATTCGGGCACTCGAGAAAATAATATTGGGACTTTCATGGCTTCAATTGAAAAGAAATTAGGGATTGGGGAGAGTTTTGCGAGAAGTGGGGAAACCCTGGTAACCTGTGTTACAGCGAGTTACTCGGGAAGGGGTGAGTTGCGAAGATACTCACGAGGCATGCCGAAGCCCCCTGGGGGACAATTGGGAGGTAGACCCGACATGATGCCTGGCAGCGGCTGGAGCCCACACGGGGAGTTGCGGGTAGTTCGAAATCCGCGGACGGGGAAAGAAGCGCAGTTGGAAAATGTCGTGGAAAAGAGTTGCTGTGTGAAGAAATGAGAAATCGCACGGAGTTATGTAGTCCGCGAATGGACGGGTGATGATGGGATGGGAGGCTGAAGGCATACTCCAGGCCCCCCCGCAGCACACCCTTTGATCCGATGGAGTCGCGCGGGAATTGGCTGATGAGGGTGTGCGGGCGGGGATGAGGAGCGGATTAGGGGTTTGGCGGGGGCTGCGGGAGGAGCAGAGTGGGGTTTGGGGGGAGAAATGCTGCCCAATGGGCAGGCTTTGGGGAATGAGATTGGCAGACTTCCGCAACGTTGGCGCGCGAATGGTCGTAGTTGCGCAAAGCAGCAGCTGGCGGCGGCGCGGGACCAAGCAGAAGTAGGAATCTCCGAGGCGCGATCGCGACCATGAGGGAGCAACCAGGTGCGGCTCAAATTGAAGCCATTCCAGCTTTCAAGGACCGTGGAGGCCGAAGAGAACAAGTTTAAACACGGTGCTTTAGGGTGAAGTGCACAAAGGTTCTCCTTCCCACACAGCTTGGTATTGGATGTTTAGCTAAACATCGTGGGTTTGTTGAGGCAAAGGCCGTCTAAGCTCCATTTCGGGTGACCGATTGACTTCCTCACGTGAGCCCTCATCCAATGTTGCCTTGTCGTGGCCCACGTGGTAAGGAGACCAATCTGACATCGCCTCGTCAGCGTCGATATGTCGTGCCTGGTTTGGCTTTTGGGAAGTGAGAGGATGGTGTTTCTGGCTTATAAGCGCCTTTTCCTCACCGCGAGGAAGCTCGTATTGGTTGTTTTTCAAGCAAACCGTATTATCCACCAATGCGATTGTCACGGCGGTTGTCCCTTCATAAGCTGGATGAGCAGAACGAACCTGTGTTGTGTTTCCGTGACAAAGGCCACACTGGCTGTTCTTTGGAAAACCATCCAGTACAGTACACCCTCATTCTCAGTCTGTGCACAATCGCAACATGAACATGCCAGCTGTAATGACATCAATGCGTCCAACATGGTCCAAGAACATACGCTGTAAGCACATTTGCCGTACCTAACCGTACGAACAACTAACTGTAAGTTTACATACCGTTATTTACCGTTCCCCGGGAGTGCGTTTGCCCGCCACCTACCTAGAGTTCGGCTCCAAGCACCAGATCGCTAGGGTCCAAGCAATCAGACGCTTTGTAGCCAGTGCTCCCAATTGTGCGTAGACTGAGAATGATGGTGTATCAAGCCAGTACAGTAACTACCATGCTACAGGTGTTCCAGGTTAAATGCCATTGCTAGATGAGTCCATTTTCCATCTTGAGTAGAATTTTCCGATATTGCCTAGGGTTGTCCCGACCCCTATAGTCCCATCTTTGGTGGGAAATTTTGAGGCTTGACCGAATCATTGCACGAATCAGCTCCGCAGCCAATCAGAGGCTCCAAATTGAACCATCCCAACATCCGGAGAAAATTATAGATAAGGGATCATCGATTCGACATTTAACCTCCAAATTCTAAGTAATTGTTTTTCTTGACCGTGATCACTTCTCAATCCTGTTGCGCGGTCTCCAGCGCGCTCGACGATGACATCACGTTTATCTCGTTTACAGGGTAAAACAGAAGTTTTTACCTTCTAATCGACCCCCAAACCATCGTTTATTTTGTTTTCTTTTTCCCGTCGGTCATGCGAAATTGATCAGCGCGTGGAAGCGTGTGACAAGAAGTTGAAGCCAGCGCGGTCCAAATTTAAGAAAAAGACCAAAAACCAAACATTTTAGCAAACAAACCACTATTCATGTAAATTGTCTGAACGGGACTATACATATCGCGTTTTGCCTGGGGTTTGAAAATTTCGGCATACAGTCCACGCGCTTCGGCTCAACCCGTCGGACTATAAGCCGAAACATTTGTACCCTGACCTGAGGGGTCGTTCGCTTCAAGATGCCCGTAGCAGAATGCCGCCATTGAGAATCGTAAGGGTCTGCTTTCGTTTATACTGTACTTAGGTAATTTAGCAGAAAGTCCATGATAGTTTATACGAGATGTCGGTCAACGGCCCTTAGGTAATTAGGTAACTCCTCGTTCCCAGTGCTAGAGCAACGCTTTGTTCATTTTCACCAGACCAAACTACCTATTCTGCAGCCCGCAGAAGCAATAACAATGTTCGTTTTTCCTTTTGTCCTTGGGATATTGCTGCAGCCTTTCTAAAGGACGGGATGAAAAAACTGGAAATGGTTTGGCATACCATAATATACTACTGTAACCATTCTGCGCAGTATGGGCTACAATGTTTAGGGTGTTTAGCCCATAGAACCACTCAAGTACACCTAACCACCGCTATTTTCTTTCGGTCTATTTTCAACCCCCACGTGCGCAAAGGGGTATGCACCCCTCAAACATTTTTTACCAAGGGTTGTGTCGGACGTCATACGCTCTACGCAGAATTAGTTCCTGACTCCTGAAAGCTGCGCAATGGGATGCGCAACAGGAAGCAGACTCCACACGAGCGGAAATTGTCTTACACTCGCCCGATTAAAATCTCCAGCGTCCAGCATTTGACGTCATTCGTAGTCCCCCATACCGAGGTTTCTAACAGAAAACCCCGAAAGCTGGGCAGGGTTTATATGAAAATCGGGAACAGTGCCAAGGTGGGAAGTTGAAAATAGCGGTGGCTAGGTGTATCAACTTCCGGCTGACCATTCTGTACGGTAGTCCAGATACGGTACTGTGATTGCAGCAGCCGCTGGCGTGGGGACTTTGTCGCTACCCGAAGCTGGGCACGGCATGCGTATAACGAGGAAAATCTCCAACCACATTACCAGACGAACACGCACACCAGACTAATCCACATTCATAATGTAGACATCTCAAACGCCACATTATTTACAAATATATCTAGCTGTGCATAATTATCTGACTATTGATGAATAAAAAAATATATGGATATCATGAATACGACTGTCTGAATGATGATGTCATTAAATAGCTGATATATTTAATATCCCCATTCATATGGTTAACCACCTTTCATGCGTGTTACATCTGCTGTATTTCTGATGCCATACTTGACAGCGCGTCATGTGATTGTTACGATGCTGTGACACAAGCAGAAATATCACAGGTGCGGTGCCTCGTCGCTTTCTCCCAAGACTATATCGAAAGCTTTCCTCTTTATGAAGCCACGCGGCTATACCTCAATGGCTATCCTCACGCGACACCGTTCCTGAACCCTTGGCGACCCTTGGCGACCAAGGGGCGACACGTTCGTCCAGTCCCGAGTGAACGAGCCGCGACTTCGAAATCACACAATGCGATGCGTTGCGATCCGATGCATTGGTCAAATTTCGCAGGTGGCTATTGCTGTGCTCCGCTGTGCTGTCGAGGCTTGCCCAACCCTTTCGCCTCGCCTTCTCCCCTTCCCCTTCCCGTCTCCCTTCGCTGCAACAAATCGCCCCTCTCCACAATCCTCTCGATTCCACAGTTTCGAACCGCCCGTGTTGAGAGCTCCCTCTCTGTCATTCTCCTCATGCGTGACTAAATAGCTCATTTTTCAACATCCTCCTCATTTCGCCGCTTGTTTCGTTCAAGGTATCATCTTTCAATTGTCGACGGTTAGAAATGGTCTAAGGACCGCCTCATTTGCCGAGAGTCCATACTTTAGCCAGCGCGATACTGCCAAAGCCAGCACCATCGTCTGACACTCATACCAGTCTCCATTATCTCATACAATACAGCGACCATCGTATAGGCGACCTTAGCGACGCATCTAGCCTCCGTCGCACGTTGACGACACCATGGCGAAGCAGAAGAAGTCCCTCAAGGGATCAGTCGCCATCCTCGCTATGAACTTCCTCCGTTTCCTCAACATGGTGATCATCGTCGGCGGCGCCGCCACGATCGTAATGGTCTTCCTCATTCAATCGCCGCCCACCTTCCCCGCCGGCTGGGGTTTCTTCTTCCTCAGCACCCTCGTCATTCTCTCCGGTCTCTTCGGCACGATCGCGTCTGGGCAGGTCGGGTGCTTCGAGTGCCACCTGTTCTGCCTATTCATAAGCGCCGCGGGGCTGTGCGCTTCGACGCTGATGATCTTCCTCCGTTTCAAGGACGTCGTACTGTCGTTGAAACCGAACGCCGACCCGTACCAGATGTACGACGCGGAGCAGTACGTACGCATCCTCGGCGCGATCTATTTCTTCATCTTTATGACGCAGATGGTTATTCTCATGCTCGGCTGCACTGTACACCACTTCGGCCTTATAGAGCATAACGAGGACCTCGATGCGCTGAAATCCGCGCGCGAGCTAGCGCGCTCCGAGGAGATTCACCGGCGGCCGAAGATCGACGGCTGGGTGCCGCACAAGCTGACGGAGAAGATGAAGCACAAGTACCGGCAATGGACGCACAGGGGCGCCGCGGACGAGGAGGAAGAAGCGGCCATGGAATTCGATATGGAGTCGAGCGTTGGAAGCCAAATGCCGTCCAGTCCCCCGCCGCCGTACCCTGGTGTGTCTACATACCCTCCCGCGTAACTATTTCCGTGTGGTCAAGCCAGGCTGAGGTTACCCTCCCCTTCACTCTCTAGAACCGTGCCCGCCCTACTGATTGCTTTTAGGTGCACCCGTGTTTTGGCCGCTTCCACTTACCTTTTTGTGATCGCTTAGAGCAACAATCACGTTATGATTACAACCCTGTGACACCCACGCTTGGTGACGTCCCTACGGTGATAAGGCTCTGTGGAGTAGGTCTGTGGTGATGTGCTCACATTAGCATCTGTGCTATCAAGCTGCTTGTATTCTAGCCTGCGCATATGGTAATAAGCTGTGTGAACTAAAGACGGCGGCTGCTCAAGAATTGAGAATCTCAGAACAGCGAGTGTTTCAAGGTACTGAATGAATCACCTGTGCATCTTGGACATCACAACATAAAGCATGCTGTGCTGGTGGCAATGATGGGTGCTAGAATAGCATATTGGTGCTCTCTTCCATCAGCAGCATGCAACAAAGCAGGAGAAATGCATCTCATCCATCATCACCATCGTATCAGTGGATGGCACACCAGCATGACCGATGCAACAAAGGCAGGGCAGGGTTAGCGATAGAGGGACTGGGTCTGCATGTTATGGCAAGCTCTGTCGCCCACCAGTCCCCAGTCTCCAGCACCTATCTATATACATATCTGAGTGGTTATCCCTGTGACCATTCCTGTATTAAGGGTACATTCCTGAAGCGCGTCACAAAGGCCTCGCGTCTCAAACGAAGAGATGCAGTGCGGTGGAAATCTTCGATTCTTAGGTGTAATGCGGTGCAGACCGGTACATTGGTTATATGACGGGATTGAGACATTTGTGTCGATACAGGAATGTACCCTAACAGGATGTGAGCATTTGCTGCTTCCTGTCAGTCTTTACCATCCCAGCTTGTACGTGGGGGATTTTGCCTAGCTCATGTATGGCTGGTCGTGTGTGTGCATGCCTGCTGCATGCACCATATGTGTGGGTCTCCCGCACTTCCCCTTTCTCACCAATGCTACCTGTGTGCCTCTCATCTCAACCTCACTCTCACTCAGCTCAGCACCTTGTCCTCCTCATACAACGGCATGAGCCAGGAGGGAACCTGCAGCACGGCACAGCACCTGCAGCAGGAGGACGCTCTGCCCTGCTTGAGTCCTTGTGGTATGTGCCCAGCCGCCTTCCAAGTTGTGCAACCCACCCACCTACTCTACAGCATGCAGGCCCATCCCATCCAGCACAGCACAGCGCAACACAGCACACCTATGCAAAGATAAGCACGCCTAAGCAGACCTAAGCAAAGATATGCACACCTAGCCACGCCTAAGCAAAGCTAAGGACAGATAAGCAAGCACGCGCGGGTAAGCACAGAAGCGGTGCATGTTGAGTTGTTGGCGGCCCACCCACCACCAAGCAGCAATGTGGCAGTCCAGTACCTCGCCCTGCAACATCACCACACAAGGGCCAGCCAGCAGGACAACAATGCCACATGGAATCAAGGGGAGGACAAAGATTAGGGAGAAGGAAAAAAATACACATACTTGTGCCAGACAGCCGTTGTGAAAACTATGTGAGAAATGCACGTTTGCAAGGGCAGCAACTCCCCCCTGCAGAATCAAGCGGTCCATTTACCATGAAGATATATGCAGCACTGCTGTTGCTGCCACCGCTGTTGCTGGCACTGCTTTTCCCACAGTTGTGGTCAGGGACATGAATGGGCCATGGAGAGGGACCACAATAATAGGACACAGAAAAAAGGGAGGACGAGAAACATGAGAAAGAAGAGGGAAGGTCGAGAAGAAGCAACACTTGGTACACTCTCACTGCTGAGACAAGTAGCAACACTTGGTACACTCACGCCGCTGATAAAAGAGGCAATGCATGGTGCACTCGCGCTACTGCGGCACCGTCAACCCCTTGTGTTGGAAGAGAAAGCAGCTTGCTGTAACGTGCGGATCCCCCATGTGGAATACGCAGCACTGCTGTTGCTGCCACTGCTTCCCCCACGGATGCTGCCAGAGAGAGCAATGGGGCATGGAGAAAGGAGGAAAACAAGGTCGCAACAACGATAGGATACAAGGGCACGGGTGAAGGGATAGGGGGGGAGAGGCGAGGGCACCATAACTTTACGATACAGAAAGAGAGGAGGGAGGGCTGGGGAGAAGGGATGACGGGAAAGAAGTAAGGTACTGGAGTCTAGAGAAGAACACAGGCGATATTAAACAAGAAACATATAGAGGGAACTTGGAAGCATAGGGTCGACTGTAATTACCCCTCCATTGGTGCAGCTGCAACCAGTGCAGTGGGAGTTGATGCTGCAACTACTGGTGCCACCACCACTGCTTGTGTGCTCGCCACTATCCTGCAGTTGCTGTCGGCGAGGGGAGCAAGGATGGAAAGGAGGAGGAAGAGAGAACTGAGAAAGGAGAGGAGAAGCGAGTGGATGAGCGGCTGGGGATGAGAAAGAGCACTGACAAGCCAGAGTAGATGGCAGATGGCAGCTGGAGAAGGAAGGGACTGAGACAAGACGCAATGGGGATGCGCTCACCTGCTGCTGCATCTTCACCATGTTCCATCCGTTGCTCTCCCACTCCTGCACCACGAACAATCTGCCACGAGCTCGAAGGCTGAGAGGCACATTCAGAGGCATGCACACACGCACACGCACACCCACACGCACACGCACACATGCACACGCCCGCCCCCACCCGCCTCCCCCTTCCCCACACACGCACATGCACAGTCCCCGTCCACACGCTGCCATTCCCGTCCGCCTCGCAGGACGTGAGGCACACACACGCATGGGGAGAGAGAGACAGAGACACACACGAGCACAACAAGGGAGGGTCAGAAGCAGCAAAAAGCGAGTGGCGGAAGCAAGGGCAACAGACACGACACATGCCTCTGCGCAGCGACACCCTACGACTCAATTCACGGCCCCCCTGCAAGCACCCCCTGGCACGTACCACGCTCCGTGCGCTGCTCTCCCAGTTTAGCGTCACGCCTTCACTTGAGGCGTCCACGTGCTGCCATTGCTCTCCGTCTCACAGGCCACGAGGCACACACACACAGGGGTAGAGAGAGACACACGCACATGGGGAGAGAGAGACACATGCACATGGGGAGAGAGACACGCACACATGGGGAGAGAGACACGCACACATGGGGGGAGAGAGAGACACACATACATGGGGAGAGAGAGACATACGCACACATAAGAGGGTTAGAAGCAGCAGGTGGCGAGTGGTGGACTCGCAAGCAACAGACACGACTCTTGCCTCTGCGCGGCGACACCCTAAGACAGTTCACTCCCCCCCTGCAAGCACCCCCTGGCACGTACCACGCTCCTCTGTCTGCCGCTTTGCCCCTCGGTCGCTCTGCCTCCTGCTCCACGCCTGTGTGCTCCGTGCTGCTCCATGTTGCTCCGTTGCTCCTGCACCAAGCCTTCGCCCCAAGCTGCTGCCCGCGCTCCAGGTTGCTCGAAGTCCGCTGCTTCTGCTGCAGTGGTTGCTCTCGCCGCGTTTTTGCAGAGAAGAGGAGAGGACAGGAAACGAGAGGTTTGGGAAAGACTATGAGAACCGTGGGAAAACAGTAGACAAGACGGAACGGAACACAAAAAGCAGGAAGGTGGTGAATAGAGGAGTAGCAAACTGTTGGTCTGCTCGAGTCACAAGTCCTTGTGTGCTTGCTTTCCATCATGCTGTGGTTGCTGCAGCCACTGCCTTCCGTGAGTGCTGGAGGTGAGGTGAGAAGGGATGGCAAGGAAGAGGAAGAGAGGCATGAGGACGCAAAAGAGCAGATGCTAGCTTGGGAAGGGACTAAGACAAATTGCAACGCACTGTGCATTCGCCCTGCTGCTGCATCTTCACTCCAAGTTACCTCTTGTCTTGCTGTCCCCACCGAAGGGCAGGCAGCTTCACAAAGAGCAATCCGCCACACTCCAGAGCTTGAAGGCTGAGAGGCACACTCACACGCACACACGCACACGCACACATGCACACCCCAACCCTCTTTCCCCCTTTCCCTCACACGCACATGCACAGTCCCCCTCCACTTGCTGCCATTCCCGTCCGCCTCTCAGGACGTGAGGCACACACACACATGGGGAGAGAAAACATGCACACCGAAGCAGCGCAACAAGGGAGGGTTAGGAGCAGCAGGAGAGGAGGCGAGGCAAAGACAAGAACATGAGACACGACTCTTGCCTCTGCGCGGCGACGCCCTATGACTCATTTCACGCCCCCCCCCGCAAGCACCCCCGGCCACGTACCATGCTCCGTGTGCCACCCTGCCGCTCTGCCTGCACCACGCCTTGTCTGCCAGCGTGCTACTCCAGGCTGCTCTGTTGCTGCTGCGCCATTCCTTCGCTCCAAGCAGCGCCCTGTCGCTGCCTGTGCTCACGGTTGCTCCGTTGCTGCTCACAGTTGTCGCAACCACCGGTCGCTGCAGAGAGGAGAGGAGAGGACAGGAGAGAAGGGATTAGGGAGGTGAGAAGAGAAGAGTGGCACGATCAGCTGACAGCACCGCTGCAAAGACTCATGGCCCCGTGGAAGAATGGTAGACAAGAAAGGAAGTGACAGAGAAAGCAAGAAGGCGGTGAGAAGTGAAGCGGGGTACAGCTTGACCTGATCCACTCACAACCTCTAGTGTGCTGCATCCACTCACGACACTCGCCATCACCCTGCAGTCGCCGCAGCCACCGGTGATCCCCGTCCACTTGCTGCCATCCCCGTCCGTCTCGCAGGACATGAGGCACACACACGCATGGGGAGAAAGAGACACACACAGAAGCGGCACAACAAGGAGGGTCAGGAGCAGCAGAAGAGGAGGTGAGAGGTGTAGGCGAGAGGTGAAGACACGACACTTGCTTCTGCGCGGCGACGCTCTACGACTCCTCATGGTCCTTCATTGAATAAGCAAGATAGTACAGCACATTCGTAATACAGCCATACAAGCAAGGCAAGGTAAAACTAAGGCATCTCGAGCTCGGGCTCGAGCTCTACGACTCACTTCACGGCCCCCCCGCAAGCACCCCTGGGAACGTACCACTTCTCCTCCATGAAGAGCCTGCCACTCCTGCGCCACACATTCGCCCCAAGCAGCACCTGCTGCGGCCCGTGCTCCACGTGTCAGGCGCTCTGCTCCAGCTGTCAGGCTTGCGTTGTGTGTTGTCTGCTGCTGATACCTGCAACAACAAGGGACTGTGGCTTGTAAGTCAGTCCAAAACCAACCAGTGGCGAGATTTCAGAGGAGAACGCAGTGAAGCACATGCACGACAAGGGATGAGCGCTTGGCATCACAGCCCGCTGCTGCACTCACCAGCGCTGCTGCACTCACCAGCACTGCTGCTGTGTCTTGGGCCGCCTAATCCCCCAAGCTTGTCACCTCCGCTCCACTCCCCGCCATTCCCCTCCATCTCACAGGCCATGCAGCACACACACGCGAGGGGAGAGAGGAACGCAGACAGAGCAGCGCAACAAGGGAGGGTTAGAAGCAGTAGGAAAGGAGGCGAGTGGTGGAGGCAAGGGAAAGGACTCTTGCCTCTGCGCGGCGACGCCCTACGACTCACTTCACGGCCCCCCAACCAGCACCCCCTGGCACGTGCCATGCTATGTCCGCTGCTGTCCCTGGCAGTGCAGAGCGGAGAACGAGGAGGACAAAAAAACAAGAGTAGACGTGTTGGTGGTAGGGTAATTTCAAGCGGGGAAAACGACGAGACTCTCTAGGCGCCTACCAGAATCCCCTCCCCACAGCCCTCGCGCTTACGTTCCGTTAATTGCCGCCGGTCGTCAACGGTTCTCAAGCGAACGCCTGCGATCTCCGAAGGCATGCCTGCGAACTCTGAACGACGCCTGGCGATTCTTGAAGTGCTTGGCGACTCAAGTGCTTGGCGACTACAGCGACGGCGACGACCCGAAATCCGTTCCTCGGAGTTAGTCGCACACATGCAGAGAGGGGAAAGAGGAGGACAGGGGGAGAAGGAGGGGACAGGAGTTAGTGGGAGGGTAGTTTCACGGATGACGCGGAGGAGGAAAGCGACGAGACTCTCTACGCGTTCCTATCGTAGACGCCTACATGTTTCCCCCCACCAAGCTTCGCTCTCACGTACCGCTGATCTTTCCCTGATCGCCAACGATTTAGCAAAATAACGGTTTTCGAACTTGGAGCGACGTCAGGCGATTCTGCGAATGTCTGAAGCAGCCTTCGAGTTGGTCCGACACTGCGGCAGTCCTTCAAGCGGCAGCGATGGCGACCGTCCGTGACAGTGCTTCCAACACACACGCAGAGGGGAGAGCGTCGGGGGTGAGTGGTGCGATGGCGACCGTCCGACACTGCGGCACCGATGGCGACCGTCCGTGACAGTGCTTCCAATGCTTCCAACACACACGCAGAGGGGAGAACGTCGGGGGACACGCGTTAGTGGGAAGCTTGATTGAAACGCGACCCGAAGAAGGAGAGCGACAAGACTCTCTAGGCGGTGCTGATTCCAGACGCCTACAAGATTCCCTTCCCCCCACCAGCCTTCGCTTTTACGTACCGTTGATCATTCATTGATCGCACGGTGCGAAATTCGAGGGAACGGCGAGGAACTCGATGCGATTGTCATGCCGTACGGCCCAGAGCGATCTCCCGTGCCGCGTCCCGCTGCGCCCTGTTGACCGTTTCGACGCATCGGAACGTCCACTTGTTGACTCTTGCGATGCCGGTCCGCGAACACTACTGCTGCCATATGCGAACAGCTGCTTTCCGCCGCTGATTCGTACTTCGAAAAACGGTGCGTTGTTCCCGGCCGGCAATCTCGGGAATCGTTCATTTCAGACTGCCAGTTTCGACGGCCGATATTCCGTCACTCGGAATGAAGGATGCTGCTCTCGGCACTAAGCCAAGACTCAGTGGAGCAACCGCTTCCGTCGCACGCAATTTTCATGATTCGGAAGACCATTTCCGGCTGTTGCGTCATGTCGTCTTTGTCGCCGCGTCACTCCACTCACGAGTTTCGCAGGTCGCCGGAGGGCAAGCAGAGACAGTCCGGAACCTGAGAAGCAGTTCGCTGCTGTGAGAAGCCGCCGTCGCGAAGATTTTCGCTAAGAGTCGCAACCGTCGCACAGCAACGTGCGACGGTGCATCAGTGAGAAATCATTCTAGGCGTCAACTGTATCAACGCTGAGCCTAGCTGAATCTACATTAGCACGAGCAGCAGATTCTTCTGGAAGTTACTTCTCGCTAAACGAAACGAAGACGACAATAGGACCTTTGTTCTGAGGAGCTAAATGTATACCATTGTCGGAACCCAGCACCGCCAGGCAGCTGATTAATGCGAAGCTGAGCCGTGGACTAGTACCAGATACAACAGGACAGGATCCACAGGCTATAGACAAGTTGAAATAATCGGCTACTATTCAATAGTAACTCGTAGGTCTAACCAGCTCGAACCGCCTTAGCCGTACTGTTGCATAACTCGGCAAGAGAGAGGACTAATCTTGATAGGAGAAGTACCAGGTCCAGTGATTCGCATTCATGGATGACCCGAGAGGAAAGCCTTGGGACTGCCTTGGGGCAACAATCCCCCCTCTACAAGGGTATGCCATGGAATGGAATGGAATGGAATGGTATGGTGAGAGCTCGGCGGCACCTTTGTTGGCGCGGAAGCTTTCTGACATGCTCTTGGGCTGATTGGGCCGAAGTTTGGCGCCAAAGCCTCCCGGTTTGAAAGCTTTCGGGGAAGTCTCGCTGTAACATGTCGCGATACGGCTTCGTACGCGATGCCTTCACAAAACCATCTACTAGCCTTACTAGCCTTGTGAAACCGTCTACCTGTTTATCATTGAAAATTTCTGGGTGCCAAAGTCCAAAATGGTAGGAAAGTACGGGAAACATTCTGGTAGTATCTTTATTATTTGCCATCCAAGATACACATAAATCTGCAAGCAAATGTCCCTTGAAAATTTCTCATAACGTCATGAGGGCCGTGAAACATCTATGCAACCACCACTTGACTTTTCAACGAAGGTCATAAAGGTACCCGAGCAAAAGAACTCCAGCAGCGACAACAGCACCAAAAGCACTTCATTCGGGCCAAGATGGTGGACACACTAACAGTCTCTTTGGCTGCAGTGCAGCATCAGCTTCCCAGAATGCTGGAGAGGTACCCTTGCACCCAAGCACAGACATTTTCTTGTGTGCAGATGCATAGTCTGAAAAACGCCTCCTCATCCCGCAAGTAGCAAAAGCAAGCAACATGCACCCACTATGAAGTCATACATCCGACAAGACAACCCCCTCACAGAAAAATCATAACTGTCAACACCTTTACTGCTTACCTTTCCATACAACTCAACAAGCGGGTGAAGCTTCGGCCTTCTACGAGGCACTTGGGAAGCTTGAGCAGTCCTGCTGCGTCTCCATTCAAGAGCGCAATGGTATGGTGTGGCAACATTGATGTAGAGGCACAGGGAAAGTACCGTAATGGTTATACATACTGCCCGACTGGTGTAGCTTCCATTCCCCAAGTGAACATACTGGTAGCTGTGATTACCGCTCGTCACTGCTCCAGCGCTAGAATTTGGGGTGTGTGAACATATCCCCGTGACCATTCCTGTACTTCACAGGATGTGAGCATTTGCTGCTACCTGTCAGTCCTCACCTGTGGCCTTCACCCACTCTCACCACTCACACTCACCTGTGCCTATCACCCACTCTCACCACTCACACTCACCCGTGCATATCACCCACTCTCACCACACTAACTGCTCGCCCTCGCCACCCTCTCTGCTCTCACTGTCACCGCGCACACAACTCTAAACCTTCGGCTCCCAAGCTTGCGGCTCTCTCACATCCCACTCTCACTGCTCCATACCACCACTCTCAGAACTGCCAACTCTTACTCTCACCACTCACCCTCACCACTCTCACCACTCACGCACTCACGCTCACTCTCACCACTTACCCTCTCAATAACCAGCCTCACCACCACTAACTCACTCGTTGACTCACACTCACCAACCAGTTGCACACCCAGTTTCACCACTCACACTCACCACTATGACCTCTCATGCAACAGGTGGCATCAGTGCCATACGGCCCATCATGTGCCACCCAAGGGGACTCAGCCCCTTTCACTTGCTCTCACCCACCCAAGGGGACTCAGCCCCTTTCACTTGCTCTCACCCACCCAAGGGACTCAGCCCCTTTCACTTGCTCTCACCCACCCAAGGGACTCAGCCCCTTTCACTTGCTCTCACCCACCCAAGGGGACTCAGCCCCTTTCACTTGCTCTCACCCACCAAAGGGGACTCAGCCCCTTTCACTTGCTCTCAACCACCCAAGGGGACTCAGCCCCTTTCACTTGCTCTCACCCACCCAAGGGGACTCAGCCCCTTTCACTTGCTCTCACCCACCCAAGGGACTCAGCCCCTTTCACTTGCTCTCACCCACCCAAGGGACTCAGCCCCTTTCACTTGCTCTCACCCACCCAAGGGACTCAGCCCCTTTCACTTGCTCTCACCCACCCAAGGGACTCAGCCCCTTTCACTTGCTCTCAACCACCCAAGGGGACTCAGCCCCTTTCACTTGCTCTCAACCACCCAAGGGGACTCAGCCCCTTTCACTTGCTCTCAACCACCCAAGGGGACCCAGCCCCTTTCACCACCATCAATTCATGCTGCTGGCATCAGCGCCATACGTGCCATCATATGCCAACGCCAACCCCACTGCCTCTCACCACCAATCAACCAAGCATGAGCATCATGCTTCCATGCTTGAGGGTGGCATCAGTGCAACTCATCATGTGCCCCCAACCAGCCAAGCATGAGCATCATGCTTCCATGCTTAAGGGTGGCACCAGTGCAACTCATCATGTGCCCCCAGTTAACCAAGCATGAGCATCATGCTTCCATGCTTAAGGGTGGCATCAGTGCAACTCATCATGTGCCCCCAACCAGCCAAGCATGAGCATCATGCTTCCATGCTTAAGGGTGGCACCAGTGCAACTCATCATGTGCCCCCAATTTACCAAGCATGAGCATCATGCTTCCATGCTTAAGGGTGGCATCAGTGCAACTCATCATGTGCCCCCAACCAGCCAAGCATGAGCATCATGCTTCCATGCTTAAGGGTGGCATCAGTGCAACTCATCATGTGCCCCCAACCAGCAAGGCATGAGCATCATGCTTCCATGCTTAAGGGTGGCATCAGTGCCATATGGCTCATCATATGCCACCGCCAACCCCACTGCCTCTTACCACCATCAAAACCCAACCCACCCATCCCCTCCCCACCTTACCTGCCAGCAGTAGGAGCAGCAGACAGCCACTCCCCTTCGGAAACAGCACCCCCAGGGGCTGTGCCTTGAAGGGCGAGGTTTGGTAGTGGAAAATTGCTTCCAGCCCAAGACTCAAATCCTGCCCCTGACGTAGCTAGAGCTGACGCGAACCAGAGTCGCCGGCCGGTCGACTCTGACGGTGCCCATTAAGCCTTAACGTCAGGTTAGTTACTTGAGCACCGAGTGCCGTGCCGCGCAGATTCCACCCACCACACCCCGACCCGCAAGAAACATTCCTAGAGGATGCTGCCCCTGAGAGAGTGACCTGCCCACTTGCTCCCATGCTTCCCACCGCCTCCCCACTCTCCCCTTCACCCCATGCCTCTTACCTCTACCTACCACAGCCATGCGGAGCGCCATGTTGCCTCAGGGTGTTGGGAAGTGGGGAGGGAGGAGGAGGGGAAGGGGGGGTTAGTGCGATGGCTCTGGCCCGCCCTTGCTCCCTCTCTCCCTCAGGCTGCATCGACCGTGCTGGGAAGTGGGGAGGGGGGCAGCGGGAGGGAGAAGGGGAGGGGAAGGTGAGGATGAAAAGAGAGATGCATCTGTCCCGCCCTTGCTCCAGTGCTCCCTCCATACTCAGGCTGCAAAGAGAGGTGGGGAGGAAGAAAGAGAGGAAGGCATCAGATCTCCATACCAAACCTGTTACCATACCTTACCTGATACCATACCACACCTCGCTCACGACTCGACCTAACCTAGCCCGCCACTACCCCCCCCCCTTCCCCCCCACTGCTTCTGCTGCTGCTGCTGCTGCTGCTGCTGCTGCCGCTTCTGCTGCTACAACTGCTGCTGCCGGTCTGCTACTCAGCTTCTCTGCTACAGTCTTCTCTCGATGCCCAGTGGCCTGCAGGGGTGGGGCAGAAGAATAGGGGGAAAGTAAAAGAAAGTGAATAAGCTGGTCTAGAGAAACCAATGAACTGAAGTTGACGAGAAAGAGAAGGCGGAACTACAGAGCAGAAATAGAGAGGGTTGAAGGCAAAAGGGGAGACGGCGTACCTTGAGAGGCCAAGCCCAACCCGATACTCTCCCTTGTGGCAGCGACTGGCAGAGCTGCCCCCCTCCCATCCCCACAGACAGGCACCTGCACGGCCACAGGCGAGGGGGGTGGAGGCAGACGAAAGGGGGGAAGTAAAAGCAAGTGAGTTGGCTGGACCAGAGAAGGAAAAACAAAACTGAAGTTGACGAAATCGAGATGGCAAAACTGAAGAACAGAAAGAGAGAGAGACGAGGCAAGAGGGCAGGTGACGTACCTTGAGAGGCCAAGCCCACCCCGATACTCTCCCTTGTGGCAGCGACTGGCAGTGCTGCCTCCCTCCCATCCCCACAGGTACCTGCACGGCCACAGGGGAGGGGCGTGAGGGAGCGTCGGTGTTGACCCACGCCCCTCCCCTCCACCTGCAAGGCACACACGCAGAGCTGGTCAGTGGGCAGCGAGGGGAGGAAGGGTGAGAGTGCAAGAGCGAGAAGAGAGTTTGCAAGGCGAGAGCAGGGAGGGGCCACTGGTGGAGGCCAAGCCACAAAGCACAGACCCCAAGGGGTGAACCTGAGAGCATACCTGCACCTGAAGGGGGTACCTGCACCTGATCTACACCTGAGGGGTTACCTGGAGTTGGGGGGTCTGTGGCATGTGAGGCCGACCTAACCAGTGGCACTGCTTCAAGAGGAAGGGTGCGAAAGCAGATGCGACAAACGAAATGGCAGCAGCAAGGGCGAGGGCATGGAGGAAGGGACACTTAGCTGATTGTGTGAGAGCGAGCAGAGGGCAGCTGAAGCACCACTGCAGTCTTCACTCGATGCCAAGTGACTTGGTAAGGGGGGAAGAAAGGGAGGAAGTAAGAGCAAGTGAGTTGGCATGATTAGCAAGAAAACAAACTGAAGCTGAAGAAAACGAGAAGGCGGAATTGAAGAGCAAAAAGGGAGAGGGATGAGGGCAAGAGAGAGGCTCACGTACCTTGAGAGGCCAAGCCCACCCCGATACTCTCCCTTGTGGCAGCGACTGGCAGTGCTGCCTCCCTCCCATCCCCACAGGTACCTGCACGGCCACCGGGGAGGGGCGTGAGGGAGCGTTGGTGTTGACCCACACGCCCCTCCCTCCACCTGCAATGCACACACACGGAGGTGGTCAGTATGCATGGGATGGGCACAACACAAGCCAGAGACCGGAACTGCCAAATGTGAAAGAGGGCCACTGGTTGAGGCAAGGCCACACGCCACAGACGCCAAGGGAACCTGCACCTGAGGGGGGGACCTGCACCTGAGGGGGTTACCTGCACCGCACCTGAGGAGATACCTGAAGTGTGGGGGTCTGTGGCATGTGAACCGCGCTGGACCAGTGGCATTGTTTCAAAGGGAAGCGAGTGCAACCAGCAAACGAAATGACATGCGAAGAAGGTGAGGGCATGGAAGAGGGTTACTTAGCTGGTGGCGTGAGGGCGAGCTCAAGGCAGCTGCAGCACCACCAGCTGCCTCCCTCCGCAGCAGCCCTCCTCCCAGCCTTCTTGTGTGCGCCCCTGCACGGCCACAGGGGAGGGGCGTGAGGGAGCGTCGGTGTTGACCCCACACCCCTCCCCGCCACCTGCAATGCGCACACACAGAGCTAGTCAGAGCGCAGTGGTGGGAGCAAGTTGAATGGGAAACTGTGACTTCAAATCCAGCGCAAGGGAAGGGAGGAGGAGCCACTGGTTGAGGCACGGTTACAAGCTGCAGACCCAAGGGCACCTGAAAAAAACCTGAGGGGTGTACCTGCACCTGAAGGGGTTACCTGAGGGAATCACCTGAAGCAGGGGGGTCTGTAACATGTGAGCAGTACTCAACCAGTGGCATTGTTTCAAGAAGACGGAGCAACAGCAGATGAAACGAAAGAAATGGAATGGCAGGCAAGGGTGCGGGCATGGGGGAACGGGTACTTAGCTGATTGTGTGGTGCAGGCGGAGGGGGTGCTTCAATGAAGAATGGGCAGGGCGAGCGGGGCTTGAAGGGACGGACCTGCGAGGCAGAGAAGGGAGAGAGAGATAGAGAGAGTAAGGGGCAGGTGGGAGGGAGCGACTCTTTCAAATGAGAAGACTCTGGCAGCAGTGCGAGTGCAAAAAAGACGGTGCATGTGACGCCAACCACAACCCCACAAGAGCCGCTACCAACCTGCACCTGAACCTGCACCTGAACCTGAACCTGAGGGGGAGTGGGCTCGAGTGGAGTGTGGTGGCAGGGGCGATACTGCAACCTCAACCGTTGATGAGGCCGGCGCTGCTGCCCCGCTGCCCGCGCTCCTGCTGCCCGCCCTGGTGCTCCCCTCGCCTGCTGCTCGCCTGCTGCCCTTCCCCTGGCTTGTGAAGGCCTGGCAGGGAAGGGATGGGAGGGCAGGGAGGGCAGGGCGGAAAGAAAAGGCAGCCGAAAGTAAGAGAGGTTGCAATGAGAGGGCTGGAGCAGAGAGAGGAAGGGAGGGAAGAGAGGACGGGGATGTGAAGGGCAAGGAGAAAAGAGTAAATGCAGGTTAGGGAGCATCAAGGGAAGTGAGAATGAGCAGAAAACCAAGCAGCAGCGTGAGCGAAGGAACAACAGACATTCAAGCATGTGTGGCAGGAACAGGAAATGAGGCTCACCTTGTTTCAGACAACCCATCCCGATACTCTCCCTTCTCATCCCAGCGGAGTGGAGTGCTGCACACCTGCACAGCCACATGGGAGGAGCATGAGGGAGTGGCGGTGTTGACCCCCACGCCCCTCCCCTCAACCGGCAAGGAGAGAACTGAAGAGAAGTGAGTAAGCGGCTAGGGGTAGAAATGTGAGAGGGGTGCATGAGATGGCATGTGGGAGCAGAAACGGGGGGCACTGGTGCAGCCTCAGCTACAAGCCACAGACCCAAGAGAGGTACACACCTAGGGAGGCTTACCTGCAGACCTGAGAGAATACCTGCAGTACCTGGAGGAAATTCCCAAGAAAAAGGGGTCTGTGGCTTGAAGTTTTGGCTCAACCAGAGGCTTGCGTTTGAATGCACAAGCGGCAGGAGATGCAGCAAGGACTGAAATGGAATGAAAATGAATGCAAGAGGCAGTGCGGGTACTTAGCTGCATGTGGGTGGGTTGGGTGGTGGAGAGCAGCAGCTGCCTGTGCAGTCCATGTCCCCCGCCACTGCTGCTCCCATGAGAGCGACCTGCTGGGACGAGAGGGGGAAGATTGGGGCAGAGAGGAGGGAGGAGAGGACGGGAATTGAGGAGTTGGGGGAGGACAGTGAGGAAAGAAGCAAGGACAGGTGAGTGACGTGAAAGCATGAAATAAGCGAGCATGAATGGACTGCTGCAGTGGCACACCCAAGAGACCTCATACCAGCTAAACCATACTAAACCTAATACCTGGGCACTTACCTGCTACCTTGCTACCTTGGGGGAGGGAGGTCTCTTGAGTGTGACAAAGGGCAGTGAGGGAGGGAGTTTGATATATGATGCAAGCGAGGCATGTAAAGCCAACACAATTACGAGCGTTGGGAGAAGAGAGGCAGGGCGAGGTACTTAGCTTAGCTGTGAGTGGGTTTAGGGTTTAGAGCAGCTGCTGCCTGTGCACTCCATGTCCCCCGCCACTGCCACTCCCGTGTGAGCGACCTGCTGGGACGAGAGGTGGAAGATCAGGACAGAGAGAAGGGAGGAGAGGACGGGAATTTAGGAGTGGGGAGGGAAGTGAGGAAAGAAGCAAGGACGAGTGAGTGAAGTGAGAGCAGAGTGAGTAGAAATTATGCGAGCATGAATGGACTGCTGCAGTGGCACACCCAAGAGACCTCGTACCAGCTGAACCACACTAAACCATATACCTGAGCACATACCTGCTACCTTCCTACCTTGGGGGAGGGAGGTCTCTTGAGTGCGACACATGGCAGTAAGACAGGGACAAGGGTTGAGAGGAGAGAGGCAGGGAGGTGTACTTAGCTTAGCTGTGGGTGGAGAGCAGCCGCGTGTGACGGAAGAGAGTGGCCCGAAATTGCAGGTCGCGAGAGTGGTTCAACGCGGTACCCACCAGCGTGACACCCGTTCGGGGGGGTGGGCAACGGCGTGACGCACGGCGGCCTGCAGTGGGTGGAAAGACGCGGCGACAACCATTTGCGAAATCGATTGGGAAACGTACGTCAGGGAAGCAGCTCGCGAAACGACATACTGTGATACGAAATCGATCTGCGAAATTAGATCGCGAAATTGAAATTCGAGATCTAGTATCGCAGAGTTGAAACGGGAAACTGAAACGCGACAACTAAGAACGAAATCGATCGGCGAATCTGCTCATCAAGATTGAAACGCGAAGCGGAAAAGCAACTATGTGCGTGCGACATGCGGGAAATTGATTCGCGAAATCGACTTTATGAGTGGTTGTGGGTTCGCGCAATACCTGAGCTGCCAGTTGCACGCACTCCCCGAAATCGCACGCACTCTACGAAATCGCAAATGTCGTTGGTGGTTCATGTGACATGTCGCCTCTCCAACAAACCTGCGACATGCAATCAGGATGCAGTCATACGTCAGACGCGCCACTCAACAATCTTGCGTGTGCTAAAACGAAAGCGTGGTACACCACTAAATAAGGTCAGACTCGGATACGTGGAAAAACGCAGTTGCACTCAGGCGTACCTTCCATACGAAAATCGCCATCCTCGCACTTGTTCTTTCGTAGTCAAAGTTTCCAGGCTACCACACGCCATTTCCTCTTCCTGAAACGCCATTTCCTCTTCCTGACACGCCATTTCCTCTCCTGACATGCGATCTCCTCTTTCCAACGCGCCATTTCCTCTTCCCGACACGCAATTTCCTCTTCCTGACACGCGATTTCCTCTTCCCAGCACGCGATTTCCTCTTTCCGTTAACGCAGCTTCGACATCAAGCCAGGCCTGAATAGAAAACGATATTCCTAGCGGCTCGCCTTTCCGCAGTCGCAGCAGCTCTAAGAAAACGAGCAGAAGAAGCTGAGCGTGAGAAAATGAGAGCAAGAGGCGAAAGCGGTGTGAAATCCGAGGCTCAGGCGAGAATGAGGCGAGAGACGACGGTGACGCTGGAATGAGGCGGAGGGGTCACCAACTTGTCTCCTCTCCTTACACCAACCCTCTTCAGATCTACCGTCCAGAATTACTGGATTGACTGAAACTCTCTCGGTAACTCAGATCTCAGCCGTAGGTTCGGACCTTCTGCGTGTTTCGTCACGGCAACCCTATCAAGTTCCGCATTGGTCTACAGGCTAACCGGCTGCGTTGGGTCGCGAGGAAAAGTGATGGTGGCTGCGAATGGTTGGTTCGGTCAGGCTTAATTTTTGTCCATGACAGGGAGATTCGAGAGTCCATTTCGGTGGCTGGTTGAGAATCGTCCGCGTGGCACATGAATCTGCCGGTCAAGGAAGGGAAAATAATATTCCCAAGTTTACGCCGTTAGCTTGTCCCCTCATTTCGCCTCAGCGACTACGCGAGACAAACGACACCGACATTTTTCAGCGAAATTCCGTTGACAAAGGCGGGAGCTGCGGGCTGGTGAACGTTGGACCTCGTGACCTAGGGATCGTCGATTGCCCATTCATCTGGAGGTGCAGAGTCGTCGTGTCAGTCTGGGACGCGGCAAACCCAATGGGTTTGAATTTGAAGTTAACCACGAGGAGCGAAGTAGATTGTAGCCGTGGATACAGATTGTTTGGAAGCAGCTACGGTTGAGATTTGGGATGAGACTATACATATACTCTGCTATTGGTGTTTGGATGGTGGTCAAGGAATCCACAAAATCGGTGAAGATGGCGAGACAACTCTGCTTCGCGATCGCTGTTACTCGTCGTTCACTTGGCGAAGAATTTATCTTCTGACACCCGCTGGCTCCACCAATCCGAGCAGAGGTGGTGTGCGAGCCAAGAAAACATGGGAGCTGGTGCAAAGCAGGTACACCACCCTCAGGTCAAAATAAGATAAACACTTAAAGAGGCGTTCCATAACGAAGCTCTCAACCACTCTCGAGATTGACATTTGTGGCACTTCCGAGACTACAAATTTCCATCATCTGCAAACTCTGAACAACATTTGCCTTCGTCCCGATTCTCTTCTGATCGGTTTGATATTCACTATGGTCTTGGAAACTGTCATTGAGTGTCCTGAGGAAGGTATGGTTGACCAGAGCTCTGAAGAACTTCCACAAGAAACCGGCATAGGCAACAGCACGCGGGATCTAATCTCGCAATTGCTGAATCAGACGCAAAGCGCTATGGAAGGTCTGCTGCCTGACATAGAGTAAGTGCCATCTGGCGTCATGTCAAACGCCCGAAATTCTCAGTGCCAAGTCGACGATTAACATGTGCGTGAACTCTTTCAGCTCTCTCAATGACGAAGGAATTGACATCGGAAGAGAGCTCGAACGAATTAAGCTTGATACTCTTGCCACTCAAAGCAAGCTGCAAGAAGATCGCAAAAATGTCCAGGACGCCGTCCAGCGAGTTTTGGATCTGCTGCACTGGTAGTCGAATAACTTGGAAGATTAACGCTGTACAATATATCTTCAAATGAAGCGTCCCATATGTTTCGACCTATTATGCCTCGACACTGGACGGGGCGATTGCTGGAAGTACATTATGCACAAATCTAAGGCTTCGGAGGACTATTTACCACGCCTGTCATGTCAGTGAAAAAGCATCAGAGGAATTAAACTACGGCTGTTGGCTATGGTTATGGAATCTAAATGTTATCGGCTGTCAGCAGCTATTCCACAACGCCTTCTCAGTTAGTAAACGAGGGGCTGCGAGGCACAAGCGGACACTAATTTCTGTATCCTCTCGAGCTCGTCGGAGTCAGCTTTACCTTCAATCTCCATTGCCAAGGAGGAATCCCCTCCTATCTTACCATATACGTCATCTGAAATCGGAATCAGTTGCCTCGGCGGTCCTTGTGCGGTTATGTCAACGTTGCTGAGTCTCACGTTAGTACATGGCACTGTTTTGCTGCAACGAAATACAGCACCTTCGTCTCCAATGGTTGTGCCTTGGATGTTCGAGAATGAAACATCCGAGATAGCGACGTTCTTGGACTTTGCTGAGCTTCGCGAAAGCAAGCTCCCTCCATTATAGAACTGCAGGTTGAAGCAGCCACAGAAATCAGTTTCAATACAGAGAGGCAAAGTTGGAATTGGCAGATCAAACATGGCGTTCACTCACCTGATCCAGAACCAGTGGGTACCGAACGCCCTCCATTGTGATGTCCTCGTACGCAATGTTAGTCGCTGCACCAGTTCCGCCTTGGAAAGTCTTGATGCGTAGGCCTATCTTCGTGTTGAAAAAACGGACGGACTTCACTGTCACGTCTGAAACGCAGGAGAGTGGCGATATCTTGCCACTGCCAAGTGCTCCAATTCTGCTCATATTGCAATTAGAGAAGAGTGAGGAACACCAAGATACTGAAATACAACAATTGCATGACCACACACGGCTGTAAGCATTGGGGTACGAGTGACATACGATATTCCATGTCCGCTGAAGGCGGTAATGTTTGAGATGCTGACTCCTCTCGTGCCGTCCCACAGAACAATGTTGTCATCACCTGCATTGGAACATAAAGTTATGATATTCATGATAGTGTGGTTTATTCAACATGTACTGACAAGACATTAATTGATCAGAATTGATTTATTCACTTACCACCCGCCAGGATGCAGTCACGTATATCAACATTTGTTGACACGGATACATGAATCCCGTCCGTGTTTCTGCTCTCTGCAGGGGTATTTGTCTTGAAGTCAAATATCCTCACTCCCACGCAGCGAGTAACTTGCAGGTGGAAAAATGGTGCATTCCTGTGAAACGGCAAGCCATTGACATGAGTCAGATTGCATAGTACTGCTGAGCGTGAGCGTGTAATAGACGAGGAAGTAAATTGTGCGAAGGACAGGGAACCAGCGGGACTTACTGAAGGGTGATGCCGCTAATGCTCGTGTCGTTGCACATGTAAACGTAGACCAGCACCGGTCGGTCGCCCCCTTTATCCCAGAACGACTCTCCTTGCCCGTCAATGAACCCCGAGCCGAACACGGTCAGGTTCATGATCATCCCAAACTGAAGAAACGCGAAAATACCCTTTCTGGATGCCGACGGATGTCTTGAGAGCTTCTCAGGCGCCGTAATGTTCCCGTCGATCTGGACGTTCACTCCTCCTGGTCCGCACGGTCCGACCAGCTGAATAGGCGTGAGGTAGAAGGTGTATCCACTTGGAACGAGCATCGTTGGAGGGGCGGTGCCGTCATCTGCAGAAAGAGACGCGTTACACGCTGCTGCGAATGCGGCCAAAAAGCTATCGGAATCGTCCGACTCTCCGTTTCCCTTGGCTCCAAAACTCCGCACGCTGAATATCGTGCCAGTGGGACGCGGAGCGGGAAAGCTGCTGGTTATCTGGTTACCAGCACCCGGCTGCGGGAAAGAAGGTTGGATCCCGTTGCCATTTCCCGAAGAGCCACTTGTGATATCCACGTTCACCCCAGTCGGGCCACTCACTACCGCGGATGGATTCGTGACGAAGGTAGCGGGGTCTGGGTCCGGCATGGAGAAAATCACGGGCTTTTTGGGAGTGAAGAACGGATTGCCTGAGTCGAAACTCGGGTCCGCTTCGGGGAGCAAGTCCGGAGTGTCCAGTACGTACGGCGTGGGGGAAGCTTCGGCGGAGAAGTCTGCGGCTGATGCGCTGCTGCTTTCCGGCCAAAATGTGGAATCGCCTTGAGAGGACGACTTGAGGAGCCGGGGATAGAAGCGGGACGAGTGGATATGGCTGTCCGGCTCGACGAGAGGTATTCGGGAAAAGCCTCCTCGTATCAGCTTCGAACGCTTACTGTCGTATCGAGGGGTTGTTGCGGTGGCAGTGGACGATTGCGCGGAGAGAAGGGAGACATGATGCGTCAGTAGCGAGAGAGCTGTTCCGAGGAAGAGAAAGGAAAGGCGAGGGAGTGTGCTGCAGATTCGTGGCCGGGGAATTTTGGAATGGCTAATAGGCGTCATGGCGCTGTATCAGTATAAAGCAGAAGATGTGCAGTCTGTATCGCGTGTAACGTCGTTCACAGCATGCACTGTCCTAAGAAATACGCACTTGATTTAGCGACTCTCGGATTCCGTAGAAAAAAAGCTCACGATAAACAATCTCATCTGCAGTACGCCAACGAAGGACCAGTGCTGTTGCAGTGGGAGATTGTTGGTTTACTAGCCACTGAGCGCAGCGATGACTTTGGAAGGCAGTTCCCAACCGTATTATCCATGACAGGAACCTCAAGCATCATGTGTGGAAACCACCTCGAGCTAAACTTGGCAACTAAAACGTGTCGTTTAGTTGGTTCTCACTAAACGTGTCGTTTTACGGTATTTCCTTGAAGATGCTGCTGGAACAACGGTGAGAACCAACCACCATATGTAGATGAATTGGGTCTTGATTCTTGCCGCCTCTTTGGTTGAGAGAGCTCTTCCTCATCCAATTTCTGTGGGAAAATGTGCGACTCGGATGGCTGGAATTTGTGAGATCGTTGCGGCTCGGGGAGGGCGAACATGCCGTGAAATTGGTCGAAACGGTCAAATTACTCAGGAGGAAGCGTGTACATGCATATCGGTTATTGTAGATATAGCCAATTAGCAGAGAAGTAGGAGCCACATTGTAAAGCTCCATACAGATAAAAGACACTCAATCAGGACAGCTACCAGACAAAACTGATTACTCTGGGAACCATTAATGTAAGTATTACATGGTTGCTTCCACACAAGAGCACACATATCATACAGTCCCAATGCTAATGCAAATTAGACTGAAAAGCATAGCACGCACATAGTGCTTGTATGAGAAAAGGGAACAAGTAGATTCCCCAAATAATGACAGGACAAGACCTTGATAGTGTTGGAAATAGTGAATCTTAAGCGCTTCAGTCGTGTCGAAACATCGCACCAGAAGCGAAGCAAGCTGTATCGAAACAAACGCGAGTCAACCTTCGGAGGTTGAGAAGTTGCCGGAGGTTACGCGAAAGTCAAAGGTCAAGCGACCTTTGACCTGACAAATACAGCGCGACAGTTAAGGACACACAACTGACTCGTTACAGAGCAGTTGCCCGAGTCGTACTGTATCGAACCGCAACAGCAACAGTAAAGAAGTTACAAACTGCATCCTTTCATATTCCTTGTATTATTATATAATCTTGTACTTCCTTGCTATAATCAATCTACTTTGCCCTCATATACCAGCGCAAGGTGGTTCACAAACTTTGTTAAACGCTTCCGCTATTACAACACTATCCCACCCAGAGTTCTCCCTTGAAAAGATCCTAAGGGGCTATCTCAGCCCAACATGGTATGAGAGCAAACAGGGGAAACTCTACTACCTTCAAATCATTACAAGACATGGCAACAAGCAAGGAAAGGAGCTCATCTAACGGCTCCCCAGGCACTACTCCTACTCCACCTCCTGCCTCTGGCCTGCAGACAGAGGAAGGCACGGCAACAAGACCAAGAATGACATCTACTGAGACTCCCGCAAATCACCCCGCGAACTTCGACCCGAGTATAATGGAGAAGTTCTTCTCCTTCATGTCCTTCTACGAGCAGCACCAGCAGTCGGGACCTGCACAATCACACAACAGCAACAACAACGGAGCGACACCCATGAGCCTCGACGGGTCGTCATATGCACGCGGAAACCAACAGCAGCAACCTACCTTCGCCCCGTACGAGCGCGGGTCGATCAGCTTCATGCCGCAATCTTCACCTGCACAAGACAAGCCACTGGACGCGTTACAAGTGCAATCACAGTTCGCGCACGCTCTAAAACTGCAGACATCAAGACCTTTCGACGGAAAGGACTTCTTTACTTGGTCATTCGAGTTTGAGTTAATGATGGAAGGCGCGCAGATACTCGGCTTCTTCGACGGGTCCCTGCAATATCCAGCAAACGGCACACAGTATGAGAAGCAGCAGTACACGTATCAATCGATGATGGCGTATACGATTCTGCTGAGGAACGTCACACCAACTCAGCAGCAGAACATACGCTCTTACCGGGGTTACGGCAACTCCGCTGAGCTCGCGTACAGCCACCTGAAGAGCCTGTATCAAGCAACAGACAGCGTAAACCAAAGCAAGTTAATGGCGCAGTTGACAACAGTTGAAATGAAACCGGGAGAAAAGGGGATGACGTATATCAGCCGATGTCGCGAACTGCGCGACAAGCTTCTTCGATGCGGAGGATCGATCTCCGAGGATGCCTTCGTGACAGTCATCATTGGTGGTCTCGGTCCCCAATGGCGCGCCACCAAAGCTATCCTCCGAGCCCACGGCAGAATTTCTGAAGCAGCACTCTGCGCCGAAATCCACGCCCAGCAGCAGGACATGGACCTGCAAGAAGAACGACACAGAAAGAAGACGACAACATCAGAGTTCGCGTTTCACACTCAACGACGTCACAACAACTACAACAATCGACAGCAACAACCGAAGCCAGTACCTCCTTTCTGCCACATCTGCAAGACTTCAGGGCACCCGCGCACACATTGCCCAAACCGTCAACAGTCAACAACTCCGCAGCGGCATCTACGGCCTTCAAGCAATCAAGTTGCGTCAACACAGGCGAACCCGACGACTCAAATTCAAGCTTCAACGACCTCAACGGGACAACCTGCACAAGAAACAAGAAATATCGTTAGCTGCATGGCAAGACTGAGTGACTCTTGCGTCACGGAATCACCACCATACTACTCACCAGAAGAACAGCTCGATGAAACGACACCTCGCCGCGAAGCACTTCAACCGAATCCAACCTACGCAGCCATCGCCCAAAACGAGCCATCCGGAAAAAGACACGTGGTTCTTGGACAGTTGCTGCGGGCAACACATGTGTTCTTCAGGACGCTTCGTGCAGCGAGAGTACCAGCTTCAACGGGAAGTTGTCATCACCGTCGCCAACAATCAGAACCTGCGCACACGATGACAAGGAGTTGTTCAACTTCAGTCACGAGAGACAAATGTTATTTTGCAGATGTCCAAGGTCCTAATCGCAGAGGGCTTGGGCTACAACTTACTGAGCGTCAGTCAGTTGATGGCGAAAGGCATTCATCTTGAAGCAGACAGCACAACTCAAGAGTTCAAGCTGTACCACGGAAGGGGAGGTCTCTACATCGGGAAGGCGGTCCTCAAGAACAACGTCTTCGTTCTCGACTTCGTTCCCGATCTTGGCACGGCCGACAGCGACGCCATCGTAAACTTCACCAACTGGACACATCCTCCAGATCTTGGTCCAGACTTCAGTCCAAGCGGTTTCTGGTACTCGCACACCATTTCTGAAACAGAGAGAACAAGGGCATTAGCGACAATTCAGCAGTCGGCAGCAGCACAGACAGCATCGGCAGCAGCAGAGACAACATCGGCAGCAGCACAGACAACATCAGGAGCAGGAGAAACAACATCGACAGCAGCACAGACAACAGCAGCAGCAGCAGAAACATTAACACCAGTCACTGGTCCCTCAACGGCACAGCCCTTCATCAACGAGACGCCGCCGACACCGGCACAGCAGCTCAACCCGGCACCACGGGAAGTTCACAGAAGTGCGAACATCATCGCTGGCTTCTACTCCAACTCCGACATGTACCGACGCTCGCCAGGACACCGCGCCAATGAAGAAACCTGGCACGCAAGAATGGGACACCCGAGCAACACAGTATTAAACAACACGATAAGAGCTGGAGTACTTGACAAGGATTCACTCTTACTGACCGACGGCAGAGAACTTCAGCGAGCTCGAGGAACGTGCTTCACCTGCCCCGAAGCTGACTTACCACATCAGCCCTTCGTTTCACATCACAACCCAAGCACACCTGCATATGCACCACTCGAGAAAGTGTACAGCGACATCTTGTACAACCGCGAACCCGGACAAAACGCGTATAACTACACCATCACCTTCATCGACGCCGCTACACGTTACGTGTGGCACCTAAACTTACCAAGTCGCGACATGGCTTTCGAGGCTTTCGTGGCATGGCTTCCAGCAGCAGAACGGGAATCAGGAGCTAAGCTAAAAAATTTCCAATCAGACGGAGGAGGAGAATACTCGTCACAGCGGTTCAAGCAGTATCTGGCGGAGAAAGGAATCAAGAGACTCATCTCCCTTCCCTACGCCCATCAACAGCAGGGTGTAGCAGAAAGGATGAACAGGACTCTGCAGAACACCATGCGCAAACTGTTACGTGGCATGCGGCTACCCAACCACCAGTGGCCCAAGGCAATGGACCACACCGTGATGCTGCACAACTTGCTTTCTTCGTCGTCACTCCCGAACAACACATCACCGCATCTGCTGTGGACAGGGAAACTGGGCAGCACAAAAATGTTACGAGTCTTCGGCTGCATGGTACAGTACCGACCCCCATCTGCACGAGCCGGCCGATTCTCCCAACGGGCACAGTGGGGACTACACTTGGGCATCGAAAAACATTACAACGCGTGGAAAATCTTCGACATCCACACCAAGGAAACAGTAGCAGCACGTGATGTCATTTTCTACGAGCGGCTCACACTGCCAACATACCTTGCAAACCTGGACGAAAATCGAGACCCCACAGGTGGCTTCCGTGGCGATCGAGCCTTCGCTTCGGCAGGAGACGAAGCTGACTGGGACGAGCAGAACGTGGAAGGAGCCTCGGAAGAAGCCTGACCTCTCCCCTACTGCTCAGTGGACGTACCGATGGACGAAGATAACCCTCGCGAAAGCGTCAACGCCGAAACCTACTACCACTTCGCCGACAACGGTTACGTAACACCTGCTGAAGTCAACACCAACGAAGCAGAACGCATAGGGCCCAACTTCGCACCTGATCCAGAAGCTGGAGACGAGGCAGTCTATCCCGAGGACACCACACTCCCCCGCTACACACAGAGTGGACTCCAGATACTCAGGCTCGTCACCGCGGTCCACGGCGCCGCCATTCCTAAAGAGCCTGCAACGGTTCAGCAGGCTCTGGGGGGGGAACACAGGGAAAAATGGCGCGAAGCCATGGACAAGGAGCTGAAAGCGCTAGAAGAACGCAACACCTGGAAAATCGTTCCTATCGGTGTAGCACGAAACAAGACCATCCTCACCGGAAAATGGGTCTTCCGCGTGAAGACGAAAGCAGATGGCACCATCGACAAATTCAAGGCGCGCTGGGTCGTATGCGGCTTCGACCAAGAGCACGGACGCGACTTCACCGAAACCTTTGCTCCGGTCAGCCGACACACCTCACTACGCATTCTCCTCGCAATCGCCGCCATGAAGAAGAAAAAGCTACGACAAATCGACGTCGCAAACGCCTTTCTCTACGCGCCTGTTGACGCAGAAATTTTTGTGGAGCTGCCGCACGGCTCCAACACAGATTCCACGCATGTCTGCCAGCTGCTCAAGTCGCTTTACGGAATCAAACAGGCCCCGCGACTATGGCAGCAATACCTGCACGCTCGTCTCATCCGCATCTGCTTCAAGCAACTCCCGCACGACCAAGGCATGTATCGACTCACTAAGAACAACGACTACGTCCTGTTAATCGTCTACGTGGACGATCTCCTCTACATCGGGTCAACCGATAGCATCGCAACCTGGTTCGAAGGGGAGCTGCAGAAAGACCTCACACTTACGGTCTCGTCTACCGTCACACAGTACCTCGGCCTCAACATCCGAGAAGAAGAAGATGCGATCTATCTCAGCGCCGAGAAATACGCCGACACTATCACGCTTCGCTCTCACACCAGCCGCCATCTCCACACCATACCGCTACACGACAGGAACCGAGAAGGGACGATCCACTCTACTCAAACCAGCCGGCATACGCGACTATCAGAGGAAGCTCGGATGCCTCCTCTTCGCAGCCGTCACATGCCGTCCCGACCTCTCATACTCCGCAAGTCAACTCGCCACCTACCTCAAGAAGCCTGAAACAGAACATCTGGCGGAACTTGACCGCGCTCTTCACTACTTCATCAGCACCACGACGATCGGCCTAACCTACCACAAGAACGCAGCTACACCAACTAAGCTAATCGGCTATGTCGACGCCGATCACGCCGGCGACTCCGACAACAGGCGCTCACGTACCGGCTACGCCTACCGCCTCGAACCTATCGGACCTATTTCCTGGCAGTCGAGCAAGCAGGAGTTAATCGCGCTATCATCAGCTGAGGCAGAATATATCGCACTCTGCTCAGCCACCAAGGAAGGCCTTTATCTCCGCGAGCTGCTGGAAGAAGCAAAGTTAGCTGAGTTACCCAACTTCACCCTGTTCTGCGACAACCAGTCTGCAATTCGCATCGCCAACAAGAACGGTTTCGCGAACAGGACGAAACACATCGCACTGCGCTACTTCTTCGTGAAGGACGAGATCGAGAAGGGGAGACTTCAGCTGTCATACTGTCCCACGTCCGAGATGGCAGCCGATTATTTGACCAAGAAACTCGGAAAGCAGAAATTCGAGTACTGCATGCTGCTGACTGGACAGAGCCACGTCATCAGCAACGACACTCCAGAAGCGAAGGGGAGTGTTGGAAATAGTGAATCTTAAGCGCTTCAATCGTGTCGAAACATCGCACCAGAAGCGAAGCAAGCTGTATCGAAACAAACGCGAGTCAACCTTCGGAGGTTGAGAAGTTGCCGGAGGTTACGCGAAAGTCAAAGGTCAAGCGACCTTTGACCTGACAAATACAGCGCGACAATTAAGGACACACAACTGACTCGTTACAGAGCAGTTGCCCGAGTCGTACTGTATCGAACCGCAACAGCAACAGTAAAGAAGTTACAAACTGCATCCTTTCATATTCCTTGTATTATTATATAATCTTGTACTTCCTTGCTATAATCAATCTACTTTGCCCTCATATACCAGCGCAAGGTGGTTCACAAACTTTGTTAAACGCTTCCGCTATTACAACACTATCCCACCCAGAGTTCTCCCTTGAAAAGATCCTAAGGGGCTATCTCAGCCCAACAGATAGATCATGACACCAGAGTATCATAAATCAAATAATGAGGTTACGATTGTTGTGCTCCAGTTGGCTGCATCATGCCGCAATGCCGGTCCATGTTGCAATCATTGCACTGTCCATAATCTCCTGAGCCTCTTCGTCAGTCTGCCAATCAAGTGATTCACAAGACACACCACAACGAGGAGATGGTTACTCATTTACACGATTGCACATATATCTTTGCTCACAATTAAATCCACACATACGCACACACCCATGTGCATGCACACACGCGCATACGCACTCACTCCGACCCACAACAAAGCAGACAAAACTGCAAACTGCCACACCGCTTCTCCTTAATCCCAAACCTCTCATCCCACCACCCTCACCTCGCACTGTTCGCGGACAGAAGCAGCATCAGGAAGGCTCCACCCCCACAGCCGCTCACTCACCCTCACCGCCCGCATCCTCAGCTGCCCCTGCTGCCCCCCCACTGCCCCCACTGGCCCCACTGCCCCTGCTGCCCGCCCTGCTGCCAGCCAAAGCGCTTGTGAGCATAGAGAAGCAAGCGGGCAATGTATCGTGCATTGTCCCTCCGCTTGGGCCACCGCCAATAGATGTGCGCCGCCATGCGCGCTGCAACGGCCAGGATTAGATCCCCGATGTCCTTCTCTCGTGGATCGACGGTGGAGATGAGCCGCTCTATCCAGGCCCAGGCTGAGACGAGGGAGGAGGGCGAGCGGTGGAGGGAGGGGGTGAGGGGGGAAGGGGAGGAGGAGGAGGAGGAGGAGGAGGAGGAGGAGGAGGAGGAGGAGGAGAAGGAGGAGGAGGAGGAGGAGGAGGAGGAGGAGGAGGAGGAGGAGGAGGAGGAGGAGGAGGAGGAGGAGGAGGAGGAGGTAGTGGTGGTAGTGGTGGGTGCAGAGAGGGCTCCACGCGGTTGTTTGTTGGAGGAGGAACGGGAGAAGGATGCTGAGGATGTGGAGGAAGAGGAGGTGGAAGCAGATGTGGGGAGAAGCGAGGAGGAGAGGGAGCAAGGCGAGGCGGCGCAGGGGGTGGAGTCGAGGTAGATGGGGCCGGGCGAGGTGAGGGTGATGAGCAGCCCTTCCAGCCCCCAGTCAAACACCTCCAGCACCTGCTGCTCTGGTATGGCCCCGTCTGGTGTCACTGCCTGTGGGGTGGGAGGAAGAGAGGAAGGAACGAGGTGAGGGTGGTAAAGGTGGTGGGTGGCCCTTCCAACCCCCAGTCAAACACCTCCAACACCTGCTGCTCTGGTATCGCAACGTCTGGCGTCACTGCCTGGAGGGTGGGTGCGATGGAGAGAAGGGAGAGGGAGAAGAAGGAATGTGGGGGGGATCAGGAGAGGTGAGCGTGGCAAATGTGGCCTGCAAGGTCTGCTGCCTCCAGACCTCAATAGAGCACTTCTAGCATCTATTGAGAGGAGGAGAGAGGGGGGAGAAGGGAGGAAGCGGAGGGGGGTGGCCGAGATGACCGAGTGGAGATGTGACCCAACCACGCCCTGTTTGAACAATCCTTTGCAAAAAGAAAGTCTCACCTTGAACGTCCCTTTGACTGCCTTTCCCCACATCACAGGCAGTGCCTTGTGGGCCAACGCGCTTTCCCTCTCCAGCAGCCCACCCACCGCCTTCCACTGCGCCCACCCCACCTCCACGCCCGGGAAACTCACTTCCGCCGCCCACCGAACCAGCGCCGCCTCCCGAACCTGCCGCTGCCGAGCCTCCCGCACAGCCTCGGCCGGCAGGCCGTCCGGGCCTTCTGCCACTGCCGAGCCTAGCGGGGAGGGCCGGGGAGCGATGCGACCGTTTTGGGTGTGCAGGGAGAAAGGCGGAGGGCGGGACGTGGGGGCAGTTTTGGTCGAAGAGGCGAGAGAGGAAGAGGTGGATTTTGGGAAAACGGTGAAGGGAGGGAGGGATGGTGGTGGGTGTTGGGGAGAGGAAGAATCGCGTGAGTGAATGGTGGAGGCCTTGCCAAACGAGAAGCTATCCTCGCCTTGTTCCTCCCCATCATCTTCCTCCTCCTCATCTTGCTTTTCCTCCCGCTCCTCCTCACTACCCTCCTCGCACACCTCCCCATCAATCCCCTCCTCGCTTTTCTCGTCACGCCTACTGCCCGTCTCCTCTCCTTTTGCCACCCCCTTCAAACCCCTCACAACTCCCCTCACAACTCCCTCACTCGCACCCCCCTGCTCCAGCACCGCCTTGAGAGCCCCTTGCCCCTCGTTGAGAGCGCCCTGCTTGGTGGTAAAGAAGCTTGCAATTGCCCGCCCCTCTCCCGTATCTGCTGCCGAGCGCCCATCACCTGATCGCACACTCTCGCTGCGAAACGACTCGCGAGCAGACTCAAAAGTCTCTCCCGTATCTGCTGCCGTGCGCCCATCACCTGATCGCACACTCTCGCTGCGAAACGACTCGCGAGCCGACTCAAAAGTCTCTCCCGTATCTGCTGCCGTGCGCCCATCACCTGATCGCACACTCTCGCTGCGAAACGACTCGCGAGCGGACTCAAAAGTCTCTCCCGTATCTGCTGCCGTGCGCCCATCACCTGATCGCACACTCTCGCTGCGAAACGACTCGCGAGCCGACTCAAAAGTCTCTCCCGTATCTGCTGCCGTGCGCCCATCACCTGATCGCACACTCTCGCTGCGAAACGACTCGCGAGCGGACTCAAAAGTCTCTCCCGTATCTGCTGCCGTGCGCCCATCACCTGATCGCACACTCTCGCTGCGAAACGACTCGCGAGCGGACTCAAAAGTCTCTCCCGTATCTGCTGCCGTGCGCCCATCACCTGATCGCACACTCTCGCTGCGAAACGACTCGCGAGCAGACTCAAAAGTCTCTCCCGTATCTGCTGCCGTGCGCCCATCACCTGATCGCACACTCTCGCTGCGAAAGGACTCGCGAGCAGACTCAAAAGTCTCTCCCGTATCTGCTGCCGTGCGCCCATCACCTGATCGCACACTCTCGCTGCGAAACGACTCGCGAGCCGACTCAAAAGTCTCTCCCGTATCTGCTGCCGTGCGCCCATCACCTGATCGCACACTCTCGCTGCGAAACGACTCGCGAGCCGACTCAAAAGTCTCTCCCGTATCTGCTGCCGTGCGCCCATCACCTGATCGCACACTCTCGCTGCGAAACGACTCGCAAGCCGACTCAAAAGTCTCTCCCGTATCTGCTGCCGTGCGCCCATCACCTGATCGCACACTCTCGCTGCGAAACGACTCGCAAGCCGACTCAAAAGTCTCTCCCGTATCTGCTGCCGTGCGCCCATCACCTGATCGCACACTCTCGCTGCGAAACGACTCGCGAGCAGACTCAAAAGTCTCTCCCGTATCTGCTGCCGTGCGCCCATCACCTGATCGCACACTCTCGCTGCGAAACGACTCGCGAGCCGACTCAAAAGTCTCTCCCGTATCTGCTGCCGTGCGCCCATCACCTGATCGCACACTCTCGCTGCGAAACGACTCGCGAGCCGACTCAAAAGTCTCTCCCGTATCTGCTGCCGTGCGCCCATCACCTGATCGCACACTCTCGCTGCGAAACGACTCGCGAGCCGACTCAAAAGTCTCTCCCGTATCTGCTGCCGTGCGCCCATCACCTGATCGCACACTCTCGCTGCGAAACGACTCGCAAGCCGACTCAAAAGTCTCTCCCGTCCCTGCTGCCGAGCTGCCCTCGCACTGCCGCACACTCTTGCTGCGGAACGGCCGCACGCTCTTCCCACCGCGCTGCACCGCACTTCTCCCATAGTACTGTCCGGCATAGATGATAACGTTCTCACCCTCACCATCGCTTTCCGTGCCCTCTTCCTCTCTACCTGCCACCCCCTTGCCATCATCCTCAGCCTCCCCCTTCCTCCCCTCCTCCCCTTTCTCTTCCTCGCCCTTCCCTTCTGTTCCGTTCAATTCCCCCTCTTCCCCCTCCACCACTCCCCTTTCCACACCTTTCCCCTCCGCCCCTTTCTCTTTTCCCTCCCCATCCCCGTCCCCTTCCCCTTCCCCATCCCCCTCCCCCTCCCCTTCCACCTGCACCTCTTCCCCCTCCATTCGTTCCCCCTCAACCCCGTTCCCTTCTCCCCCTTCCACCTCGGCCCCTCCCCTCTCCACCCCCTCCTCCCCTTCCTCCTCCCCATCCTCATCCCCTTTCAACTCATCCTCCCCCTCCCCCTCCCCCTCCCCCTCCTCCTCCTCTTCGTCCACCACCAGCAGCGGCTCAATCGCCAGCCTCAGCACGAACCGGGCGCACAGGGCGCTCATCTCGCCCGCGCGCTCCTGCTCCTCGCGGGAGGGCGGGGCACCAAACACGCGGCTCAGCTGCAGGAACCCGTTCGCTAGTTCATACGCCCATGGGTAACTCACCCCCCTCCTCGCTGCTGCTGCCCCCCTTGCTGCCCCTGCCCCTGCCCCTGCTCCTGCTGCTGCTGTTGCTGTTGCTGCCGCCCCCACTCCTGCCGCCCCCACTCCTGCCGCCTCTCCTCCCGCTCTTAGCGCCCTCCCTGCTTCCCCTCCAAGGCCCAAGCCCCCGCCCACTCCCATTGCTGTCCCCCCTCGTCCCCCACCCATGCCACCCCACCCCAGCGCCCTACTTCTCGCCTCAGCAGCAGCACTCGCAGCAGCAGCCGCCCGCAGAGGCTCCAAAAACGCCGCCCCGAACGCCATCGCATACTGCCACCGCACACCGCCCGACGGCGCGTGCGTCAGTCCGAAATGCGCCGCCCCGAGCAGCCGGTGGATCCGCTGCGGCACGGGCTCCGTCCCATTAGGCACCATCGCCGCCCGGACCGTATCCGCTACAGTATCCAGATCATCATAAGCGACAGCGGCAGCTCTAAGAGAGATTCTTATAGCCGCCTCCATGCACCCCATCTCGTCCGCTCTATCGGCTAAAAGCCACAGGTCCTCCTGGGTTAAATGGGGTAGTTCCGCAACTTCCCCGGCCAAAACGAGGGCGAGAATCCCGGGCCCGAGCGCATGCGTGGTGAGAAGCGAATCCAGCTGGCGCAGACGGTGAGAGTAGGGAGTGGACTGGTTGGTGGTGGGGGCGTTGGTAGGGGCTTTGGTTGGGCCATGGGGCGAGGCGTTGGGAGGGGTGGGAGCTAGGCCGGTCCTACCAGCGGTGGTGTTGGGAGGGGCATGGAGAATGGAGCGCATGAGGGCTAGTTCTGCCAGCTCTGTTAGTCGCGTGGGACCAAAGAAGCCTGCAGCTGAGGAGACGGATGCAGAGGAAGCAAACTCGCCAGCAGCACCAACAGTGGCGCGGCGCATGGGAGCAGGGGCATGCGAGACAGACAAGCTTCCCGCCCGACCCACACCCGAGCCTATTGTCCCGTGCCTCCTCCACAGCCTCGATGGATCCCCCATGCCTTCCTCCTCCTCCCCCCCCCCTGCCCCTGCCCCTGCCTCTCCTCCTGCTGCCCCCCGCCCCTCCCCCAGGAACAAGGCACCGATCTTGCTGCGGAAGCCCATGGACGGCTGGCGCAGGAAGGGCGACGCACCCCCCTGCAAGGATGGTTGTCGCTGGAAGGGCGCGGCACTGCCCCCCTGCCACGACGGCTGGCGCTGAAACAACGCACTGTCTCCCCCATCCCCGCCCCAGGACGGCTGACGGTACAGCGAGGAGCGAGCAGCAGCAGCAGCAGCAGCAGCAGCGGCAGCAGCAGCAGCAGCGGCAGCAGCAGGAGGCTTACCTGCCTCCCAGGCAGCAGCAGCAGGAGGCTTACCTGCCTCCCAGGCAGCAGGCCTGCCGGAGGCCCAGGAGGGCTGGCGCTGGAAGAGAGCCGGAGGGTTGAAGCCTTGCCCGTTGAGCAGTGGCGAGGTGCTGCCCCCACCGGCTGCACTGCTTCTTGTGCCCCTGCCGCCTGCCACACTCCCTGTGCTCTCCTCCTCGTCCCGGAATCCCTTCATCACTGTCACACTCCCTGTAGGCGTCGCTACTCCCCCATATATCCCCATCCCATACCCCTCCAATGCATAACCTTCCGCCCCTGCAACCACCCCGTTCACCCCCCCCAGTCCGTCCACTCCCCCCACGAGCCCCTCTAGATACGCGCTGGCAGAGGGCGGTTGTAGTCTCAAGCGGCACTTGAGGGCCAGGGCGTCTACTAGGTCCAGCAGGCACTGCAGCACGAACATGCGACACTCCCGAGCCTCCATCTCCCGCTCCACCGCCTCCCGAGCCTCCGCTGCAGCTTCGGAATCCGCAGCATCATTATCATCAGCATCATCAGCATCATCAGCATCAGCACCATTGTCACTGGTCCTCACTCCCTCTCTCCCTTCCCCATCCTCCTCTTCATCCTCCTCCTCGTCCCCCAACAAACCTCCTCTCCCCCCCACACCCACACCCTCACCATCCCACCCCCCACCTCCTCCTCTCCTCCCCCCTCCCGCCGCCGCTGCTGCTGCCGCCCTCGCAGCCGCCGCCGCTGCTGCTGCCCCTCCTCCTCTCCGTCTCCCCCTCCCCCGCCCTCGTCTCACCCACTCCCCCGCCTCCCGCTCCTCCCTGCAAAGCCTATCCAGCAACCTCAGCACACACACAGCGGCACTCACAGGCAGGCAGTTAGACGCCGCTGCTGCCAACCCCAGCACCCGCACCACATCAGTGTGCTGCAACGGAGGGGGCGGGGGAGGGGGAGAAGGCGTGGGGGTACCTGCAGGGCTGCTGCTAGCAGAGTGGTGGGTGGAGTGAGAGGAGGAGTGAGGGAAGGAGTGAGGGTGGGAGAGCGGGTGGGAGTGAGAGTAGGAGAATGAGCTGCTTCGGAGGCGTTTCAGGATGTCAACTGATGGGTTGTAGCTGCTACAGCCCAGACCACTGCCTATCCCCACCTCTCCCATGCTGCTGTAGCCTCCGAACCCGCTGCCGAACCCACTGCCGAGGCTGTTCCCGAACCCACTGCCGAGGCTAGGCCCGAAGCTGCTGCCTGCTCCGCCACCGAAGCTGCTGCTCCTGCTGAAGCTCCCTCCGGTGCTGCTGCCGACGCTGCTGCTTCGGAACCCAAACGCACCCCCACCACCAGTCCCACCACCACCAGTCCCACCGCCCCCAGATAGCACCTCCCCCCACGCGCCCGGCTTGCCACCCAG
This sequence comes from Closterium sp. Yama58-4, assembly GCA_947470075.1. Lineage (NCBI taxonomy): Eukaryota > Viridiplantae > Streptophyta > Zygnematophyceae > Desmidiales > Closteriaceae > Closterium > Closterium sp. Yama58-4. Next base: position 283,827 of record CANIUD010000133.1, read on the forward strand.
AGCGCCTTGCCGCCCGTCCAGCAGATCCGCCAAAAGCTGCTCCTGCAGTTGCCGCCCGGCCTCAGCCCGCAGGTCGCCCTCCACCTCTGGCACGTGCACGCCACACCCCGCCCCGTGTGGGGCACACGCTGAGAACGGCGTGCCGCTGCTGCCCCTCGCGCTGTAGCTGTTAGCGCTGTAGCTGCCGCTGTACTCGTTATAAGATCCGAACACGTTATAAGCACTGCACTCGTTATAAGCGCCGTACTCGTTGAGATTGTAGTAGGAGCTTTCGTCGCTCGACCCATTGCTGTCAGAGCTCCAGCCGTCCTCGTTACAGAGGGCTCCGTTAGGAAGCTTTTCAAAATCAAACCTTACAGTGTCACCAGAGAAATCCTCGTCATAGAGGGACCCGTTACAGTGGTCAGCAGTGGCAGCTACAGTGTCTAGCTCTGGGCGGGAACACTCACTAACAGACAGCCGAGCATCTGAACCAACTCCTGCCGAACCAACTCCCCCCACTCCATTGCCTGCCTTGTGCCGCCGTTTCTTCAGCCAAAGCCTCTTGTGCCGTGCGTCCCTCCTCCCATCCCCCTCCCTCACCTCCCCATTCCGCCCCCCACCTTCCCCATAATCAGCGCCAAATCCTTCCACGAAATTTCCAGAATCCTGCCCGTGTTCCCCCCTTCCTGCCCTTCCTCCCCTCCCTCCCCTTCTCTTCCTCCCCTCGTCCCGCCCACTAGTCAAATCGATACTCTCCATTCCCCCCTCCGCCTCCCCTCTCCCCCCTTTATCTTCCTCCTCATCCCCCAGGTCAACTGAGAAGAACGTCCCTTCTTCCAAGGGTTTCTTGCAACTTAACCCGTCCAATTGCACTTCCAGCACGGAATTAACCCCCAAAACCCTCTCCTTCCCCTCTTTCCCCAACACTCCCCCATCCTTCCCCGCAGCTCCCCCTTTCCCCCCATTCCCCCCTTCTTTCCGCCTCATCCTCTCCCTCCGCCTCTTCAGACTCCGCAGCCCCCCTTCCGCGCCCTTCCGCCCCCACTGCCCCGCCCCCCTCCCCAGCTTCCCCCCCTGCGCCGCCAAGCCTAATCCCGAGCCTAGCGCCGAGGCTGCAGCTTCGGCGCCGTGGCTGGCAGGTTTGGCCCACTGCTTCCAGAATTCGACCCACATCGCCAGCCCCACCACGAACACCTCTTCCACTTTCGCAGCCTCCAGCCCCAAATGCCCCTGCGACGCTGTGCGATTTTCGCCAGGCTTCGCGCGCGCCTCTGATTGGCTGCTGCTCGCGTGCCTGTGCGACAGCGCCTGCCCCAGCGACAGCGAGCGACTGTGCCCCGCTTTCGCTGCTTTCTGCGACGAGCTTCGGGGGAACGGCTGAGGTGGGAGGACCGAGCCTGCGTTCCCGGTTCGGGAGCTCGCCGGACCAAACCCGGACCTAGTGCTGGTGCTCCGAGTAAATCGTTGACTGATACTCCCGATCCCCGCAATGCTCCGCCCGCTCCTTCCGCCCGGCCCCCCTCCGCCCCCTCTCGCATTATTCGCGCTGCTCACCTCCTTATTCCCCGCCGCCATCGCGGAAGCTTCCGCGATCTTGCTCACCAGCCAGTCGTACTCGGCGCGCGCCAGCTGTCGCATCGCGTCTTCCAGCTGCTCCAGCGCCTCGCGAGTCGCCGCCTCCCGCGCGCGCGCCACGGGCGCCGCCACGAGCCGCCGGCTGGACAGCCGCTTCAGCGGATGGAGCGCCGGCTGCTGCTGCTGCTGCTGCGACGCGACGGATTCGCTCAGAACCGCGCGTGACGCATTCGCAGCTGCTGCGGCGGCAGTAGCGGCTGTAGCAACCCCTTCCCCCGCAGCTGCAGGTGCTGCGGAATCGGCGGAACGTTCCCCATTAGTGGGGGAGGAAGGGGACGAACGCCGTCCGGTGAGTTCTGGCGCATCCGCCGCGGTCGTGGAATGTGCCTCGCCGCCGCCGCCTCTTCCGCCGCCATCGCCGCCGCCTCCGCCGCTACCGCTGACGCCGGTAGCGGAAGCGCCTAGGAAGATGGCTTCTATGGAGTCCGAATCGCGGTAGTTGGCATCCGTGGCGCCTACTATTTTCTCGACGTACTGAGTTAAGAGGCCCGACACGGCGTCGTGCACGCAGTCGCTCTTCGAGAAGACCGCGCGCACGACGTCCGGATGCCACGCGCGCGGAGTGGTCAGGCGCGGGGAGGGGAGCGCGGCGGAAGGGGAGGGCGGAAAGAGCGGCGGAGGGAAGTTGTAGCGGCCGACGGGCGAGGTGGGGGGCGAACTAGGCCTTTCGAACGTGGAATTCGCCTGCCCCATGGTTGTACCGAGAGTGGGGTTCCTATAACGGGGATGCGGTGGAACAGCAGGATGCACGTGGCATAATTCATGCGGTTCGCAACGGTTCAGGTGTTTGCGGGAACACTATCGTGAAGGAAGTTCACGGCGTAAGAATTGTAGAGCTCCGACGGTCCTACACGGGTTCACTATGTGCCCTATACGCTGCGCTGCATCTAGGCACTAGGTAATGTCCCAAGCTGCGATCGGTCGCCATGACTCGGGGGTGTTAATCGCCATGCACTGATACTGCCACGAATTACGGGTTCAAAAGGCGAATGTCTACAGACGGGAACGAGATATCTTCTAGCAGATGAAGGAACGGGATTTCTGTAGTGACGCAGGCTACTGTACTAAGCAGAAGGAAGCAGCGGGCGATGCGGCACGCGACGGAAAAAGGAGGAGACCAAGACGGAACAGGACCAGCAAATGAACAGTCGAGTGGGAAGAAAAGCAGGAGCAAAAATCCGGCAGGGGAAGGCTGAGTTCTGGAAACATCTGTGTCGTCGATTTCTTGGCCGTGTAACGTATGGACGGATAAGATTGATGGAAGACCTAGGGATTTAGGGCGTGTAAGATCCCCGTGCACACGTTTTGGCTGAATTTTGTCGACCATTTTGGTCGACAAAGCTTTCGCGAAGGTCGACGGATGAGTCGTCACCAGGCCGACAAATTTTCGGCCACCTCAATGTGGCCTCCAAATATGACACGGATTTGCTGGCCGAAATAACAGAGGTGGAAGATTTCGGTTTGTCTTTTTTTCCGACTTAGTGCGACGACGTCGCATACATGTATGCGACGTCGCAATTTCACTGTAGCAGCGTATGCGACTTCGTTTTTTACTGTGGCCAGCTGTTGTCGACAGCATGGCCGATTTGAAGTCGACCACGCGTCGGAAAAGAGTCGACTGGGTTTTTCGGCCATCAAATCACAATTTTGATGGCCGAAATCGACTAGATTCGCAAACCAATCACGAAATGGTTACTTTCGCTACGGCCACCTAATTTTGATGGCCAAGTCTGTGTGCACGGGGATCTTACACGCCCTTAGGCTCCATCTTTCCTGCAACATGGGGAGGGGATGGAAACTTTGTTGTGTGATTCGAGCGAGCAAACAGCGCTCTGCGCAACTGGTTTGGAGAAATGTGTCTGGCTCGGTTCGGGCGCGAAAAGGGTGGTTACCGTGGCGCGTACCGATTGGCTTCCGTCATTCTGGCTGCTTCGGGAGCATCGAAGCTCGACATATCTGGTTTGGGCTTTTCCTGCTCTGGTTTGGCCGAGGCGGTTAGGCCGAGGGAAAGCGCGACCATCATTAGCCGAGCCGAGTCGACGTGGAAGTGTGGCGAGCAACAGGCCAACTCTGGCCGCAGCGAATGCACGTGCTGGCCTATGGCCGATACAAGGCAGCACAGATTCGATTCACAAACCCTACCCCCCCCCACAGCCAAAACTCTACGTGTCGTGATATCTTCGATACAGAGATGCTCGACTGCAGTCACTGGTCTCACAAGGCAAGGCTCAGATACACTAAACTTCTGGTCTAAAGGTTCGATTTGCAATATCTTGTCGTGTGTGTGTGACGCTGAGGCCCACGGAAATTACTTCTGGTTGTAACCTAATCGAATCCTTCCAGCCGTATCGCCTGAGTCCCTACCTAGCCTCTTGGCCACTAATTCCCTTCTGCGCCTCCCCAACTCAGATTCTGATCCCCATCCGCTCGTCGTCACACCCTCACTCGCTCCACCCAGCACCTGTTTCCTCCGCGCTCCGTATAATCACAATCTCCCTTCCTTCCATCGCCTCGCTCGATACACTCACCCCCCGCCATCATCATCTATCTCGATACAGTCACACCGTTACCATGAACAAGGCGACGATCTTGGAGCTGGCGAAGGGGTTCCGCGGGCGCGCGAAGAACTGCATCCGCGCCGCGAAGCCGCGCGTGGAGAAGGCGCTGACTTACGCGTACCGCGACCGGCGCACGAAGAAGCGCGACATGCGCGGGCTGGCCATCGAGCGCGTCAACGCGGGCGCGCGGCAATACGGGGTGCGTGACAGTACGGGATAGGTGACATTACGGGGTGAGTGACAGTACGTGAATGAGTGAGAGGGTGCGGGGTAGGTGGGGAGACGCGGCGCATATCGTGAGCTCACGGGATCCTCCTTCTCATTCTGGCGCTCACATGCGTGGACTGGCACTCACATGCGTGGACTGGCCGTCGAACGCGTTAACGTGGGCGCGCGACAGTACGGGGTGAGTGAGGCACGGGAACGAGTGAGGTACGGGGTGAGAGAGGCACGGGAACGAGTGAGGTACGGGGTGAGTGAGGCACGGGAACGAGTGAGGTACGGTGTGAGAGAGGCACGGGAACGAGTGAGGTACGGGGTGAGTGAGGCACGGGAACGAGTGAGGTACGGTGTGAGAGAGGCACGGGAACGAGTGAGGTACGGGGTGAGTGAGGCACGGGAACGAGTGAGGTACGGGGTGAGTGCATCATGGCTGGGTTGGGGTGCTAAAAGCACCTCAACCTTATGGAGGCAACTTTATGCCACAAAACACAAGGTTACGTCCATCCATGAGGACCCTTTCTGCCAAGGCACCTCAAGTGATCCCACACACCCCTCCATCCCCTTTACAGCACAGCACCGTACAGCACACATCCCGTTCCCCGTTTTCCCTTTCCAATTTCTTCCCAACTACCTCAGTTACCCTGTACATGCCTGTTTTTCTTCAGGTTTGCAGCTATTCCAGGTTATGAGTGTGAATCACATGTCCCGTACATCCCTGGCCCTCCCTCACAACGCCCTCGCCCTCGTTTTCCCCTTTCCGTCCTTTCCCCCTTTCAACCCCCACACCCCTATATTCCCCGTCCCTCTTCCAAATCTCCCCACCACCCCCAATCCATCCTCGGTACAAGCAGGTGCGGTACAGTGAGATGATGCATGGCATGCAGCAGGCCAACGTGCAGCTCAACCGCAAGGTGCTTTCAGAGATAGCAGCCTCCGAGCCCTTCACCTTCCGCGCCCTCGTTGACCTCGCCCGCCAAACCCTCAACATCCAACGGCCACAAATCCCCATGTGACGATAGATCGACGGCTGAAACTGCATGGATTCATGCGTGACTCTCTATCATCCACCATTCACTCTCCTCACCAGCCTCTAAGCCCTTCACCTTCCGCTCTGCTCTCCAGGACCTCGCCCAGCAAGCCTTAAACCTGAAACCCAAAACCTTGAATACTAGTCGACCACAAATTCACATGTGACGCTCCATCAACGGCCGAAACTGCGTGGGGTGAGATCCGTTATCATCGCATCGCAGCATCGTGCTGCTCTAGTGGACACAACACAATTGCCCTTCATCACAGCCGTGCGATGCGATCCCCAGGGTTCAAATCAACGGCTGCAACTGCCCATGCGCCTCACTCACTCTCTAGTACCAGCAGCCATCTCAACCTCACGTTGCTGTCAAGACAACAGCATTTAATCTGAGCCCTTCGTTGGGCGTGCTTGGCTTAGGGCTACAATAGATAAGGGTGCGAATAGAGGGACATTGGAATGACTACAGTTCAAGTTTAAGATAGCAATCAAGTAGGAAATATCTTCCAAATTGTTGCAATTACTGTGGTGGGAGTGCAATCGCACAAAAATGTATTCAGCACTCTCATCCTTGAATACAATATTGGTGGGCTTGCATGTGTTTGTGTACCATATTATTACTTGTGCCAACACTCAGTGTCAAAATAGATAACGAGAATGAATGCATCGAGCAAGAACTAACCCTAATTGGGTTGTACCCCTTATGGGCTACAGCCTACACAACGTAACGTTTTGACACACCCCCATAGGCAAAGTGGGGGAGTACAAGTGGTCACAAGACTAGTCACGAAACGCAAAGCAAGCTCAGGATGGATCACGAAGTCACCACAAGGCCCCTAGATTCGTTTTGAGGCACGCTGATTGATCAACGTCTACCTCTGTTGGAGCTCTGTGAGTCAGTGTGGCCACAAAATTTTAGGCTGAAAATTCAAACAACTCAATTGTTTTAGGCTGAACTTTCAGCGTGAGGTGTAAAAGTTAAACTGATCATGCACATTCATAAAAACATGAATTAAACATATAGCGTGTCTGTTTGCAGGGAAGGTGGGATGGGGTGGATGTTTGTGGTGTCGTGCGAGGCGCAGCGCGCTGCAGGGTCCTTGCTACGTGTACATATCAGTCATTTTTGTCTGATTCATCAGAAGCGTACTATATGTTTCATAGGTTGCTTGGATTTTCGGCAGAACAGCTCTAACACAGCAGATCTGCTGTGTCAGGGCGAATCTCTTTGTTGTCAGAATCACTAGGCAAGAATGAATGAACTAGCAGAAGTTTGGGTACAAATATGAAACCTTAGTTGGGGTTGTACCCCATATTGGCTACCCCACTACAGCCTACAAGCATAATACAGTTTAACACACCCCCATAGGCAAAGTGGGGGAGAACAAAGGGTCACAAGACTAGTCCAGCAAAGCAAAGCAAAGCCCAGGGTGGATCACAACGTCACCACACTCCGAGCACAAGACAAGCAACACAGTGATCAAAACCTAGCAGGCAAGCAACAAGATATATATAAAGTACAGTACAAAGAATGTCAAGCAGTGAGCAAGTGAGGAAACGTGGACACAAGGCCTAAAGAAGTACAGTGCCGCTGATGATCACTAGGCGGGAGCGCCTTGGTGAAGATATCAGCAGTGTTGGCCTTCGAGTCCACGTACACAAGCCGAAGCTGACCGCGCTGCTGAAGCTCTCGAGCAAGAAAGTAGCGAAGAGCAATGTGCTTCGTCCTGTGCTCCAGTCTGTGCTCCTGACACAAGGCAAGAGCCGCCTTGTTGTCACCGTACAGAACTGGAGGAGAACTAGGCCGCTCTCCCAAGTCAGTCAGCAGGTAGGTGAGCCAGCGTAACTCCTGTGCAGCCATGGCTGTGGCGTAGATCTCAGCCTCACAACTAGAGCCGAGAACAGAGGAAGAGCGGGTGGACCGCCACGAGACAGAACCAGAGCCAAGGCTGAAGGTGTAACCCTGTGACGACTGCTGCGTAGCCAGGTCGTCCACCCAAGAAGCGTCCGAGTGACCAGTGAGGGCAACTCTGTCGCGTCCTCCAAGCACCAGCCCCATGCCTGATGTACTGCACAAGTAACGCAGCACCCTCTTAGCAGCCTCCCAGTGCTCTCGCCTGTGTCTCCCCGGCGCAACGTAACGAGCAAGGATGCTAAGAGGGTACGCGAGGTCAGGGCACGTGCAAGTCATCAGGTACATGAGGCAGCCTACAAGCTCTGGGTACGGGCCACTCGGCTCTACGGACTCGTCCGAAGGTGGAGCTGAGAGCGAGTGGCTGGTAGCCAGAGGTGTGGCCTGTGGTGAGGAGAACTGGAAGCCGAAGCGCTGAAGGACCTGCTGCACCATGTGTGACTGAGTCAGGGTGATGGTGCGGCGAGCTCTGTCCCGGGTGATCTGCAAGCCAAGGTAGCTACGCAGTTCACCCAGGTCAGTGCAGGTGTGTCTCTTCTGCAGCTCCGACTTCACACGAGCGAGTGCCTCAGTGTCAGCAGTAGCAAAGACCAAGTCGTCGACGTACACGAGAATGTAGAACGGCGGCAGCGACGTGTCTGTGCGCAGAAACAGCGACGGGTCAGCAGTAGACGGCGCGAACCCAAGAGCCGCAAGTGTAGTCCTCAGTGTGTCGTGCCACTCACGTGGCGCCTGGCAGAGACCGTAGACTGGCCGGCGGAGGCTCCACTGGGTACCAAGGGGAAACGACCCAGTAAAGCCAGGTGGGCGGCGCAGCCAGATCTCCTCGTGCAGGCTGCCCTGCAGGAACGCTGTGCTGAAGTCAAGAGAGTGAAGCTCGTAGTCACGCTGAGCAGCAACATGCAGCAGAACCCGAAGAGTGGTCATCTTCGGGGTGGGGGAGGAGGTCTGGAAGAAGTCGACCCCCTGACGCTGACTGAAGCCTCTAGCAACGTAACGAGCCTTGAAGACAGGCGGAGAACCTGGCGGCCGCTTCACCCTGAAAATCCACATGCCATCGACGATGTTCGCCCCAGGAGGGGGAACCTCGTCGACGTAGGTGCCTGTGGACTTCCAGGATGCCATCTCTGCGTCCATGGCTGTCTGCCACTGAGAGGAGTAGGGACCCGAGATCGCCTCTGCGTAAGTGCGCGGAGTGGGGATGTCTAGTGCATCCGGGTCTCCCTCAGGGGCAAGCAACCAGGCCACGAGATGAGGTACAGCAGCCGCAAGAGAGTCAAAGTCCTCCTGCCTGTCCTCAAGGACGTCCGTGCCAAGAGCACACTCACCCCCGACGGACGGAGGACAGACAGACGCAGACACAGGCTCAGCAACAAGGCTAGCAGCGTAGTCTAGACGACAGGCAGCAGCAAAGGCAACCAACTCAGCGACCAGAGCAGACGCAGCCGAGGACTCAAAGGTAGGGTCAGTGACAACAGTAGCTAGGAGACGCGTGACTGTAGGGTGCTCAGCGCGATACCGGTCAGACTCAGGGTCCGGAATGGCAGGCAAAGAGGACGCAGGAGGAGACGGTAGAGGGACACGCCGAGGAGCAGTAGAGGGACGCAGAGTCATGTAGTGAGTGCCTGGGACAGGAGGAGGACGCTCACGACGGACACGACTACCAGTGCGAGCAGGACGAACAGGCGACGCAGGACGAGACTCAGGCTCACGACGCTCTGTAAGACCTCCTGTGGGACCAGTGTAAGGAGAGGGAGCAGGGAGAGGCGAGGCAGGCGGTAACTGTGACTGCGGCTGGACAGGCGGAGGACACTCTACGGAGGGAGGAGGACAAGGAGGAGGAGCCTGCCCAAGAACCTGCTGAAGGAGCGGAACGAAGTACGGTCGCGGCCGCGCAGCGGCTCCAGAAGCAGAAGAGACTCCAGCGGCCGGGTCCTCAGTACCAGCAGGAGCTCCAACGTCCGGGTCCCCAGCACCAGCAGCAGCGCCACCGCTCGGGTCCTCAGCTCCAGTAGCAGCTCCACCAGGCGGGTCCGTAGCACCAGCAGCAGCGCCACCCCCAGAGTCGGCAGCTCCAACTCCGCTAGCACCGCCAGCGCCAGAGTCCCCAGCTCCAGCAGCTCCAGTCGCAGTGCTCCCAGAACAACCAGTCCCGGTAGCTCCAGTACCCCCAACTCCAGCCGAGCCACCAGGACGGCGAAAGCGCCGGACGTACCAGTCACGAAGCTGCTGCGGTGTGAGAGACTGCTCAGCACCCCGAACCGGAGCACCCCCAGACGCAGTAACCCGAGGCTCCGTAGGCTCAGTAGCAGCACCCCCAGGCTCAGTACCCGTAGGCTCAGCACCCCCAGACTCAGCACCCCCAGACTCCGCACACGCAGGCTCAGCACCCTCAGTCGCAGCACCCCCAGGCTCAGCACCCCCAGGCGGCAAACTCTCAGGCACAGTACCCTCAGCTCCAGCACCCGCAGTCCCAGCACTCCCAGACCCAGCACCCGCAGGCTCAGCACCCCCAGGCTCAGCACTCCCAGCAGTACCATCTGCAGCAGCACCTGAGTCACCTGTGACCTCGACAGGCTCAGCGACGGGAGGAGGGTCTACCTGAGAGACACCTGAAGGAGCAGGACCCTGAGGGGGAAGGGGGTCTACCGGAGGGGGACCAGGAGCAAGGAAAAGCGGCGGGGGAGGGAGGGGGGCAGTGCGGTAGGGGAAGAGACGGTAAAAAGGGACCGACTCGTCAAAGGTGACGTCCTGAGAGGCGAAGACCCGGCGCGAGGTGGGGTGGTAAAACTGCCAGCCCGGCGCGTCAGGGACAAAGCCAAGGAAGACACAGGGAAGTGTGCGGGAGGAGAGCTTGTCCGCGGACGTATCGCGGACAAGGGCACGAGCACCCCACACCCGGAAGCGCGACGCATCGCCAACCTCCCCCGTCCAACGCAGTGTGGGCGAGGTCTCCGGCAAGGAGACACGGGGCCAGAGGTTGAGCTGATGCGCGGCGTACCGGACAGCAAACGGCCACAGAAAATGGGGAGCCGCCGCGTGGACCAAGGAGGTACGAGCGACCTCCATGACCAGGCCAATGCGGCGCTCAGCAACCCCATTCTGCTGCGGGGAGTCCGGAAGCGTGAAGGTCTGCTCGATGCCCTCCGCCTGACAGAAGGTCCTCAAGAGATCGGAGGAAAACTCACCACCTCTGTCAGAGTGCAGACGCAGGACAGGAAGATCCGTCCGGAAACGGCGGCGGAGCTGGAGACGAACTGTGCGGATCCAAGGGATCAGAACAGCAGGGACCTCACCCTTGGTGCACAAGGGGAAGACCGTGGTGTAACGCGAGTAGTCGTCGACAACCAGCAAAAAGTACCGCTCACCGCCCTGACCACGAACGCGGGCTGGGCCCCACACGTCCAGGTGGAGGGTCTGCAGAGGAGCCTCTGTCGGGGGGAACGAGGAGGAGTGAGGAGCGGCGCGCTGCCGCCCCTCGACGCAAGGAAGGCAAGGCGGCGCAGGCGAGGCAGGGAGGGGAGGGAGGGACCTGGGAAGACCAGACACAAGGTGGCGACGGTGCATGCCACGAAGGCGTGGCAAGGAGGGGTGACCCAGGCGGTGGTGCCAGAGAAGAGTCTGGTGCGACAGGGAACGACACTCACAGGCGTGGGCTACCAGACCTGACGCAGACACCTGACCGACAGCAGCGACCTGAGGAGACGCAGTGGTCAGTGTGTAGAGACTCGACCCCGGCCGACGGGTAAACGTAGCCAGGTGACGGCCGGTCCTGGAGCACGTGCAGATCGCCACACGCTGTCCTCCAGGGGTAAAGGTGTCAACCCACTGATCCTGGATGACAGCGTTGCTCACCAGGTTCGTCGAGAACGAGGGGAGGTGGAAACCCGACAACGAGCTAGACGGAACCGCCGGACAAGGGAGGACAGTGGTGGACTGGGCAAGGACTGGGCCCCCAGAGGGGTCAGCCAAGGAGACTGGGACCGGTGCAGGAAGCGGTGTGAGCTCAGTACTGTCACGAAAGGAGCAACGGGAAGCACCTGAGTCAAGGGTGAAGGTGTGACAGGCCTCAGCCGGTGCGGTACCTGAGAGAGCAGTCTCTGTGGGTGCTGTACCTGAGAGAGCAGACTCGAAAACAGCCGGGACAGCACTGGAGGGAGCAAGTACAGGGGGCACCATACCAGAGAGAGCAGACTCACTAGTACCCAGGGCAGCGGGCTCTATACCTGGGTCAGGCGGCACACACAAGTAACAGTCTCCCTCGGCACTAACAGTCAATGCATACATGGCAGCAATAATAGCATCATAGTCAAGAGCAAAGACATCAACACCAGCCCTCATGAGCTCAGCCCAGCGGGGGCGCTCAACATCCGCACCCATCTCCTCACGCCAAGCGTCGTCAAGGCGGGAGAAGCAGCGGTACGGGGTGTGGAACCTCCCACACGTCTGTCCCTTGCGGTCACCTGTGCGAATGACATAAGAACAGCGGCCACTGCCCCCCGACGTCCCACGCTGAGCAAGCCACTCACGAAGCTGCTGGGTCGTCTGGGGACGCTGCTGCTGCTGGGAGCTCTGGCCCGAGCCAGTGCCTCCACTCCGACCTCCGCCGCCACCACTACCACCGCTCCGACCGCCACCGCCACCACCGCCACCACCGCCACCGCCGCCACCGCCGCCGCCGCCGCCACTACCGCCACCGCTCCCTCCGCCGCCCCCGCCTCCACCACCGACTCCACTCCCACCAGCGCTCCCGCCACCGCTCCCTCCAGCACCGCCTCCCCCCCCACCTCCCCCACCTCCTCCCCCCCCAGCGCCACCACCACCACCCTTGCCCCCCTTGCCCTTGCCGGTGCGGCGCCTCCCACCAGGAGCAGAAGCAGCGCCAACAGACTCAGCACCAAGGAAGTCAACAGCAGCAGCAGTAGCGTAGGAGGGAGCGAGGGGAGAGGGAGAACACCCCTCAAAGATGGGGGTGCGAGGAGCGCCACGAGCAGCACCGACAGCTACAATGCTCTTTTCGGCCGCGAGCAGCTGCTCCTCTAGGAGGGTGACTGTGAGCTTAGTGGGACAGCGAGCAAGGAAGTGGTCTCGAACTGAGCTGAGGGTGTCAGGGAGACGGGTGACTATGAAGTGGAGTGTCCAGTACAGTGGAGGGGGGTTCTTAGCGCAGAACTCGGTGGGAAGGGCGGCACGCAGGCGAGCATCACTAGTGCGAAGGTGGGTGATAAGATCGGCGACTGTAGCAAAGGTGGACAGATCGGGGAACAGGTACGGCAGCATGAGGCGGCTAAGCTCGGCTGTGGCAGGCGAGGAGTAGCGAGCAACGACAGCATCGTACAGGGCCTTAGCGGATTTGCAGTCGCCAAAATGCTCGAGCTCAGCTAGCGGCAGGTGACTGCGAATGGCTAGGCGAGCAGCTGCGTCACGAGTCTGCCAGTGGGAACGAACACTAAGCTCGGCTGTGGCAGCAGGAGCAGCGGCAGCACCAGACGCGTAGTCATAGAGGGAGATGTGGTCCGTGCTATTGCTCATAAGATACAACTGCAGGTCGTCGAGCCAGGAAGTGAACTGCACGGGACGGCCCTCAGCATCGAAGGAAAGAACGCGAATAGAGGCCATAGCTCAGGCGTGAGGGCACAGCAGAGCAGCAGCAGCAGCAGAGGGGACGCGCTAGAGCGAAGCTAGCAGCCACAGCAGGAGCAAGCGGCGGTGCACAGGCAGGGAGCAGCAGGCGAGGCGGGCGGCGCTGCAGGCGGGAAGTGCGGCGGGCGGGCTGCGAAGCGGGCAGCGGGACGGGCGGGCGACGCGGCGAGTGGGCAGCGCGGCGGGCGGCTGCGAAGCGGGCAGCGGGCGGGCGGGCGACACTGCAAGCGGGCAGCGAGCGAGCGGGCGACTCTGCGAAGCGGGCAGCGGGCGGGCGGGCGTCGCTGCGCGCGGGCAGCGAAGTGGGCGGGCCGCGAAGCGGGCAGCGAGCGGGCGGGCGGGCTGCAAAGCGGGCAACGGGGCGAGCGGGCGGCGAAGCGGGCGGGCGACGCTGCGAGCGGGCAGCGAGCGAGCGGGCGACGCTGCGAAGCGGGCAGCGGGGCGAGCGGGCGACGCTGCGAGCAGGTAGCGCGGCGGGCGAGGGGCGAGCGGGCAGCGTGACGGGCGGGCGATGCCGCGAGCGGGCGGCTCGGCGGGCGGGCGACGCTGCGAGGGGCGCGCGAGGGCGCTAGCGAGGGGCGCGCGAGGGCGCTAGCAAGGGGCGCGCGAGGGCGCTAACGAGGGGCGCGCGAAGGCGCTAACGAGGGTGCGAGGGGCGCGCGAGGGCGCTAGCGAGGGGCGCGCGAGGGCGCTAGCAAGGGGCGCGCGAGGGCGCTAACGAGGGGCGCTCGAGGGCGCTAACGAGGGTGCGCGAGGGCGCTAACGAGGGGCGCGCGAGGGCGCTAACGAGGGGCGCGCGAGGGCGCTAACAAGGGCGCACGAGGGCGCTACGAGGCTAGGGCACGGGGTAGCGTGGTAACCGCATGCGAGCGGTGGTGGGCCCTAAAAAAAAAACGGTCGGTAGGTCCTAGGGACCTCCTGCTCTGAATACCATGTCAGAATCACTAGGCAAGAATGAATGAACTAGCAGAAGTTTGGGTACAAATATGAAACCCTAGTTGGGGTTGTACCCCATATTGGCTACCCCACTACAGCCTACAAGCATAATACAGTTTAACATTTGTGTCGTGCAAATTGATGTGTCAGGGCGAATTTGCAATGACCAGTCAAGCCCAACGAATCTTGCCAACGCTGCTTGCTGCGCAACCCCGATTGGTCGGATTTGCTCTACCAACACGACTGTGCGATGCCGCGCGGGGGAAATTTCGATTTCTCGCCTACGGTTAGTCCTACACTGTAATGCCAGTTACAGTGTGCAGCCCCTGTACAAGGCTGAGTGCACAGCCTACACTCCTACAAAAAGGCTGGAAAAACAGCGAAGGTAAAAAAAGAAATCACAGAAAAATCAGCCAAGGTACATAACAAAAGACTTTGGATTCAGCCTACCCCTTGAAAAAAGCCTGATTTGACGCTGAATCAGCGTAAAAAGGCTGATATCTAGGGCCCTGCACCACACAGTCCGAGCACAAGCAAATGGCCACAAGGCCAATTCACATGTAGAATAATATAAAAGAGAAAAGACAGTACAATGACCACAAGCTAGCAAGCGTAAGCATGCAGGTATATATTTATATATATCATAGTACAAGCAAGGTCAAGCAGTGAGCAAGTGAGACGAAGCAGGCACAAGACCTAGGGCAGTACAGAAACGCTGATGATCACCAGGCTAATTTGCTACACCTCCACCTTGTACTTGCACACAAGCGTGCACACTGACCGAACCGCCCCACACATCATTTTCTTTGTATAAATACTGTGAATACCATTTATATTTCGCCTTTCCTTTAAATTATACCATTCCCCACCCCCATATCAGGCTCTAACCTTTTGGATCTATGTAATTCGCCAAATATAGGCATTTCAGTCGTGCATGGTACCTGCACTACAGGCGCGCATACCGACCAAACTGACAAGCGCATTACTTATGTTAGTAGAGATGCAGTTGTCAGAATGTGATGTTTGTCTAGCCTGCAGTGGGGTACTCTATAGCGAGTACAGCCCGAACTAGGGTTTGCTATATGTACTCAAGTGCTTGCTAGTGAAAACCCCTCTTTCCTGTTTCTCATTCCTGCCTAGCTATTCTGACATGCTATCAGAGCGGTTACGCTCCTAACCTGTGGGCCCACCGTTAGCTTCCGCTGCTATCCTGTCTGTCGCGCGCCCCGTGGCGCGCGGCGTTTTTTTCATTCCCGCCACGCGCTCCGGCGCTGGCGGTTTTCTGCCCGTCGCGCGCTCGGGGCGCGCGGTGGTTTTCGGCCCGTCGTGCGCCCCGAGGCGCGCGGCGGTTTCCTGGCTCGTGCGTCACCCCGGGGACCCGCGCGTTCCCCCTCGTCAACCGTCGCGTCGCCCCCGGGGACCCGCGCGTTTTCCCCCGTCGACCGTCGCGTCGCCCCCGGGGACCTGCGCGTTTCCCCCCGTCGACCGTCGCGTTGCCCCCGGGGACCCGCGCTTTCGCCCCCGTCGACCGTCGCGACGCCCTGGGGAGCCGCGCGCGGCCCCCCACTGCCCCGTCGGGGCGCCCTGGGGAGCCGCGCGCCGCCCCCCCCGCTGCCCCTTCGCGGCGCCCTGGGGTGCCACGCGCTGTCCCCCGATCTACTGCCCGCGCACCGCCCCCGCTGCTGCCCGCGCTCCTGCCGGTGTTAGGGTTTGGGGTTAGCAAGTGTGGGGTGGCGAGTATGGGGGTGAAGGGTGTGTGCGCCGTCCCCTCCTCCTCCTCCTCCTCCGTCTCCCACTGCTGCAGCTGCTGCTGAGGGGGGTGGATGTGTGGGGGCCGTCGGAGTGGTACTAGGGGGGTGGCGTGTGAGCAGTGCTAGAGGTACAGCAGGGGGTGTGTGAAAGGGGTGTGGGACAGCTGGGGGAAGTTGAGTGGAGTCAGCCGTCTTGTCGTCCGCAGCGCCTGTAAACCAGAGAGCCAGCTGCGTCTGTGGCCTCAGTAGTCCGGGGCTCTGCGCCTGGTAGCCACAGTGTGAGCACTCCTGGTAGTCCAGAGAGCCAGCTGCGTCTGTGGCCTGTGTAGTCCGAGGCTCTGCGCCTGGTAGGGACATTCCGCAGGTGCCATGCCCACACTGCTGGAGCCATGCGTCCACTACGCTCTCTCTCCTTCACCTCTCGTTTTTCACCCTTCGTCCGTTCCATGGCCCCCCACCCACCCACCACGGTCCCACTTCTCTAACGCCTTCATGTCTTCTGGCTCTGCAACATGACCCGGCGTAAGAAAATCGCTCGATTCGAGTGCATCCAACCCCAAAATGCGGAAGGATCCGCACATGTGCAGGAAGTGTAGCGGGCGCTCTTCATTTGCGAGGGCCGATCACCGATGATGCTCGCAACCCTCCCACGCCCTTGCTGGCTTTCCAATAGGCCCAGACAAGCGCAGCCACGTGACACGGCGGAAGAAAAACGCTCGGAACGAGCGCTTCCAGCCCCAAAACGCGGAAGGGTCCACGCATGTGCAGGAAGTGCAGCGGGCGCTCTTCATTCGCGAGCGCAGATGACCGATGATGCTCGCAACCCTTCCGCGCCCTTGCTGGCTTGGTAATAGGCCCAGACAAGTGCAGCCACATGATCCGGCGTAAGAAAATCGCTCGAAACTAGTGCTTCCAACCCCAAAATGCGGAAGGATCCGCACATGTGCAGAAAGTGCAGCGGGCGCTCTTCATTTGCGAGGGCCGATCACCGATGATGCTCGCAACCCTCCCACGCCCTTGCTGGCTTGGTAATAGGCCCAGACAAGCGCAGCCACGTGACCCTGCGGAAGAGAAAACGCTCGGAACGAGTGCTTCCAGCCCCAAAACGCGGAAGGATCCGCACATGTGCAGGAAATGCAGCGGGCGCTCTTCATTAACGAGTGTCGATGACCGATGATGCTCGCAACCCTCCCCGGCCCTTGCTGGCTTGGTAATAGGCCTAGACAAGGGCAGCTACGTGACCCGGCGGAAGAAAAACACTCGGAACGAGCCCAAAATGCAAAAGGATGCGCACATGTGCAGGAAGTGAAGCGGGCGCTCTTCATTCGCGAGCGCCGATGATCGATGATGCTCGCAACCCTCCCACGCCCTTTCTCGCTTGGCACTAGGCCGAGACAAGTGCACCCACGTTACCCCACTCGAAACGAGCGCTTCCAGCCCCAAACGCGGAAGGATCCGCGCATGTGCAGGAAGTGCAGCGGGCGCTCTTCATTCGCGAGCGCCGATGATCGATGATGCTCGCAACCCTCCCACGCCCTCTCTCGCTTGGCAATAGGCCGAGACAAGTGCAGCCACATGACCCGGCGCAAGAAAAACACTCGGAACGAGCGCTTCCAGCCCCAAAACGTGGAAGGATCCGCGCATGTGCAGGAAGTGCAGCGGGCACTCTTCATTCGCGAGCGCCGATGACCGATGATGCTCGCAACCCTCCCACACACTTGCTAGCTTGGCAATAGGCTCAGATAAGCACAGCCACATGACCCGGCGGAAGAAAAACGCTCGGAACGAGCGCTTCCACCCCCAAAACGCGGAAGGATCCGCACATGTGCAGGAAGTGCAGCGGGCGCTCTTCATTCGCCAGTGCCAATGACTGATGATGCTCGCAACCCTCCCACGCCCTTGCTGGCTTTGCATTAGGCCCAGACAAGCGCAGCCACATGCCCGGCGGAAGAAAAACACTCGGAACAAGTGCTTCCAGCCCCAAAACGTGGAAGGATCCGCACATGTCCATGAAGTGCAGTGGGCGCTCTTCATTCGCGAGCGCCGATGACCGATGATGCTCGCAACCCTCCCATGCCCTTGCTGGCTTGCCAATAGACCCAGACAAGTGCAGCCACATGAACCAGCAGAAGAAAAACGCTCGGAACAAGCGCTTTCAACCACAAAACGCGGAAGGATCCGAACATGTGCAGGAAGTGCAGCGGGGGCTCCTCATTCGCGAGCGCCGATGACCGATGATGCTCGCAACCCTCCCACGCCCTTGCTGGCTTAGCAATAGGCCCAGACAAGCACAGCCACGTGACGCGCTGGAAGAAAAACGCTTGGAACGATCGCTTCCAGCCCCAAAACGCGGAAGGCAGAAAGTGCAGCGGGCACTTTTCATTCACGAGCGCCGATGACCGATGATGATCACAACCCTCCCACGCCCTTGCTGGCTTGGCAATAGGCCCAAACAAGCGCAACCACGTGACCCGACGGAAGAAAAACTCTCGGAACGAGCGCTTCTAGCCCCAAGCCGCGGAAGGATCCGCACATGTGCAGGAAGTGCAGCGGGCGCTCTTCATTCGCGAGCGCCGATGACCGATGATGCTCGCAACCCTCCCACACCCTTGTTGGCTTGGCAATAGGCCCAGAAAAGCCTAGCCACGTGCCCCGGCAGAAGAAAAACGCTCGGAACTAGCGCTTCCAGCCCCAAAAAACGGAAGGATCCCCCCCACTTCCAATACTTCCACGCTAGCGGGGATTGCTCTTGCTGGCCATGCTAGAGCGTTGCATTGCTCTTGCCGGCCAGGCTAGATCATTGCATTGCTCTTGCGGGCCACCCTAGAGCGTTGCAATGCTCTTGCGGGCCACCCTAGAGCGTTGCAATGCTCTTACCGGCCATCCTAGAGCGTTGCATTGCTCTTGCCGGCCACCCTAGAGCGTTGCATTGCTCTTCGGGCCACGCTAGAGCGTTGCATTGCTCTTGCCGGCCACCCTAGAGCGTTGCAGTTCTCTTGCTGGCCACGCTAGAGTGTTGCATTGCTCTTGCCGGCCACCCTAGAGCTTTGCATTGCTCTTTCCAGCCACCCTAAAGGGATGCATTGCTCTTGCCGACCACGCTAGAGCGTTGCAATGCTCTTGCCGGCCACCCTAGAGCGTTGCATTGCTCTTGCCAGCCACCCTAGAGCGTTCCATTGCTCTTGCCGGCCACCCTAGAGCGTTGCATTGCTCTTTCCGGCCACCCTAGAGCGTTGAAGTGCTCTTGCTGGCCACCCTAGAGCATTGCATTGCTCTTGCCGGCCACCCTAGAGCGTTGCAGTGCTCTTGCCAGCCATCCTAGAGCGTTGCAGTGCTCTTGCCGGCCACTCTAGAGCATTGTATTGCTCTTACCGGCCACCCTAGAGCGTTGCAGTGCTCTTGCCCGCCACGCTAGACCGTTGCAATGCTCTTGCCGGCCACGCTAGAGCGTTGCAATGCTCTTGCCGGCCACGCTAGAGCATTGCATTGCTCTTGCCCGACACGCTAGAGCATTGCAATGCTCTTGCGGGGAAATATAAGTGAGGGGAAACAAAGTGAGGGGGAAGAGAGTGAGGGGGAATGGAAGTGAGGGGAATTGAGAGAGGGGGAATACAAGCGAGGGGAAATGAAGTGAGGGGGAAGAGAGTGAGGGGGGATAGAATTGAGGGGAAAATGAAGTGAGGGGAAATATAAGTGAGGAAGAATGGCAGGAAGGGGAAATAGAATGAAGGGCAATATTAGTGAAGGGAAATAAAGTGAGGGGGAATAGAGTGAGGGGGAACAGAAGTGAGGGGAAAAAGAGTGAGTGGAAATATAAGTGAGGGGAAATGAAGTGAGGGGGAAGAGAGTGAGGGGGGATGAAAATGAGGGGAAATAAAGTGAGAGGGAATGGAGTGAGAGGGAATGAAAGTGAGGGGAAAATGAGTGAGGTGAAATATAAGTGAGGGGGAATGGAAGTGAGCGAAAATAGAGTGAAGGGCAATATTAGTGAGGGGAAATTAAGTGAGGGGGAATAAAGTGAGGGGGAACAGAAGTGAGTGGAAAAAGAGTCAGGGGAAATATAAGTGAGGGGAAATGTAGTGAAGGGGGAGAGAGTGAGGGGGAATGGAAGTGAGGGGAGACAAAGTGAGGGAGATAGGGATGGGGGGGAATGGAAGTGAGGGGAAATTGAGTGAAGGGAATACAAGTGAGGGGAAATGAAGTGAGGGCGAAGAGAGTGAAAGGGGATGGAAGTGAGGGAAAATAAAGTGACGGGGAATGGAGTGGTAGGGAATGAAAGTGAGGGGAAAATGAGTGAGGGGGAATATAAGTGAGGGGGAATGGAAGTGAGGGGAAATAGAGTGAAGGGCAATATAAGTGAGGGGAAATAAAGTGAGGGAGAATAGAGTGAGGGGGGACAGAAGTGAGGGGAAAAAAGAGCGAGGGAAAATATAAGTGAGGGGAAACGTAGTGAAGGGGAAGAGAGTGAGGGGGAATGGAAGTGAGGGGAAACAAAGTGAGGGGGACAGGGATGAGGGGGATTAGAAGTGAGGCAAAATTGAGTGAGGGAGAATACAAGTGAGGGGAAATAAAGTGAGGGAGAAGAGAGTGAGGGGAGATGGAAGTGAGGGGTAATGAAGTGAGGGGAAATGGAGTGAGAGGAAATGAAAGTGAGGGGAAAAATAAGTGAAGGGGAATGGAAGTGAGGGGAATAGAGTGAAGGGCAAAATTAGTGAGCGGAAATAAAGTGAGGGGGAATAGAGTGAGAGAAAAGAGTGATGGGAAATATAAGTGAGGGGAAATGTAGTGCAGGGGAAAAGAGTGAGGGGGAATGGAAGTGAGGGGAAACAAAGTGAGAGAGACAGGGATGAGAGGGAATGAAAGTGAGAGGAAATTGAGTGAGGGGGAATACAAGCGAGGTGAAATGTAGTGAGGGGAATGGAAGTGCGGGGAAATAGAGTGAAGGGCAATATTAGTGAGGGGAAAAAACCTGAGGGAGTTTGAGGGGGAACAGAAGTGAGGGGCGAGGGGAAATAGAAGTGAGGAGAATATAGTGAGGTGGAAGAGAGTGGGGGGGACTGGAAGTGAGGGGAAATGAAGTGAGGGGGAAGAGAGTGAGGAAGGATGGAATTGAGGGAAAGTGAAGTGAGGGGGAATGGAGTGAGGAGGAATGAAAGTGAGGGGAAAATGAGTGATGGGAAATATAAGTGAGGGGGAATGGAAAGCAAGGGGAAATAGAAAGAATGACAATATTAGTGATGGGAAATAAAGTGAGGGGGAATAGAGTGAGGGGGAACAGAAGCGAGGGGAAAAAGAGAGAGGGGAAATATAAGTGAGGGGAAATATAGTGATGGGGAAGAGAGTGAGGGGGAATGGAAGTGAGGGGAAACAAAGTGAGGGGAACAGGGATGAGAGGGAATAGAAGTGAGTGGAAATTGAGTGAGTAGGAATACAAGTGAGAGGAAGTGAATTGAGGGGGAAGAGAGTGAGGGGGGATGGAAGTGAGGGGCAATGAAGTGACGGGGAATGGAGAGAGAGGGAATGAAATTGAGGGGAAAATGAGTGAGGGGAAATATAGGCGAGAGGGAATGGAAGCGAGAGGAAATATAATGAAGGGCAATATTAGTGAGGGGAAATAAAGTGAGGTGGAATAGAGTGAGGGGAAACAAAGGTGAGGGGAAAAAGAGTGAGGGGAAATATAAGTGAGGCAAAATGTAGGGAAGGGGAAGAGAGTGAGGGGGGATAGAAGTGAGGGGAAATAAAGTGAGGGGGAATGGAGTGAGAGGGAATGAAAGTGAAGTAATATTGAGTGAGGGGAAATATAAGTGAGGAGAAATGGAAGTAATGGGAAATAGAGTGAAGGGCAATATTAGTGAGGGGAAATAGATTGAGGGGGAGTAGAGTGAGGGGGAACAGAAGTGAGGTGAAAAAGAGTGAGGGGAATATAAGTGAGGGGAAACGTATTGAGGGGGAAAGGGGAATGAAAGTGGGGAAATTGAGTGAGGGGGAATACAAATGAGGAGAAAAGAAGTGAGGGGGAAGAGAGTGAGGGGGGATGTAAGTAAGGGGAAGTGAAGTGAGGGGGAATGGAGTGAGAGGGAATGAAAGTGAGGGGAAAATGAGTGAAGGGAGATATAAATGAGGGTGAATGGAAGCGAGGGGAAATGACGTGAAGGGCAATATTAGTGAGAGGAAATAAAGTGAGGGGGGATAGGGTGAGGGGGAACAGAGATGAGGGGAAAAGGAGTGAGGGGAAATATAAGTGTCGGGAAATGGGAAGCGAAGGAAAATAGAATGAAGGGCAATATAAGTGAGGGAAAATAAAGTGGGGGAATAGAGTGAGGGGGAACAGGAGTGAGGAAAAAAAAAGTGAGGGGAAATATAAGTGAGGTGAAATATAGCGAGGGGGAAGAGAGTGAGAGGGAATAGAAGTGAGGGGGACAGGGATGAGGGGGAATGGAAGTGAGGGAAAATTGTGTGAGGGAAAATACATGTGAGGGGAAATGAGGTGAGGGGGAAGAGAGTGAGGGGGAATGGAAGTGACGGGAAATGAAGTGAGTGAGAATGGAGTGGTAGGGAAAGTGAGGGGAAAATGTGTGAGAGGAAATATAATTGAGGGGGAATGGAAGCTAGGGGAAATAGAATGAAGGGCAATATTAGCGACGGGAAATAAAGTGAGGGGGAATAGAGTGAGGGGAAACAGAAGTGAGGGGAAAAAGAGCGAGGGGAAATATAAGTGAGGGGAAATGTAGTGGGGGGGAAGAGAGTGAGAGTGAACCGACCAACGCATCATTACAAGTGCAAGATTTGAGCGCCTAAACTCTGCCTGGTACGCCCATTACAGGTGTGCATACTGACCAGACTGCCCAGCGCATCACTTTGATTGGTCCACTGCATCGGATGCCTCTTTTGTTTTATTCGTCCACTAGATCATACTATTTTCACATCCACAACAAGTGTTTCCATTTCGTTCCGTGTGGTTTGCAAGATTTGAGCGCTTGAACTCTGCCTGGTACGCCCATTACAATTATGATACTGACCAGACTGCCCAGCGCATCACTTTGATTGGTCCACTGCATCTGATACCTCTTTTTTGTTTCCTGCTCCACTAGATTATACTATTTTTCACATCCACAACAAGTTTTTCCATTTTGTTCTATGTGGTTTGCAAGATTTTAGCGCCTGAACTCTGCCTGGTACGCCCATTACAGGTGCGCATACTGACCACACTGCCCAGCGCAACACTTTGATTGGTCCACTGCATCGTATATTGGATGCACGTCATTCTGAGCGCATGTCATCCTAACGTGCTGCCAAGTGCTCGTGCCATTTGTGTTTGCATAATTTGCATGAGCATAAGTCATTATGAATGGCTGTTGGATTTTACCATATCTGTGTTTTTCTCCAACTCTACATGCTTTATCATATAGGAGAAATCCAGAGCTTTCCAACGATACCAAGATCGCCTTTTTCCGACCAATATCGCCCAAGTTACAAGATTTCCAAGTAATGGGAATTCTATCTCATTTGAGATATCATCTACATTGGGCGATTATTGGGACATGACCATAAAAGGATCTTTGGTTGGGTGGTTAGGAAGGCAACTTCGACTTTTGGATTGGGGTGGCTAGAAGTTTCTAGCATGGGCTGCAATTGTTGCAACACCTCGGCAAAATCCAACTAGATTGGATTTTGCATGTGACACCTCAAGGACCTCATGATGAGGGTTGCATCCTTGCTGCTATGAAAGTTCCTACCATCCTTCCCTAACTCTTGGAGAACCCCTTCCCTCTCATGGTTCTCTAGGAGTCCTCAACTCCAACCATTCTATGTTCTAATGCTTGTACTTCCTCCACCATTCTACTCATGAAGCAGCTAGACGTTATCAAGTGGTTCTCACCCTCTCTACGATTTTTTTAAGTGATTCAAATTGAAGATGGTAGCTAAGCCTAAGGCGCAACATCCTCCAGAGCAGATT
This sequence comes from Closterium sp. Yama58-4, assembly GCA_947470075.1. Classification (NCBI taxonomy): domain Eukaryota; kingdom Viridiplantae; phylum Streptophyta; class Zygnematophyceae; order Desmidiales; family Closteriaceae; genus Closterium; species Closterium sp. Yama58-4. Next base: position 307,450 of record CANIUD010000133.1, read on the forward strand.
TGTATTTAGTTGACTAAATCGTCGACGTACACGAGGATGTAGAACGGCAGCATCGAGGTGTCGGTGCGCAGAAACAGCGACGGGTCAACAGCGGACGGAGCAAACCCAAGGGCCGCAAGTGTCGTCCTCAGTGTGTCGTGCCACTGACGAGGTGCCTGGCGGAGACTGTAGACTGGCCGCCGGAGGCTCCACTGGGTACCTGCAGGAAACGACCCAGTGAAGCCAGGTGGGCAGCGCAGCCAGATCTCCTCGTGCAGGCTGCCCTGTAAGAAAGCTGTGCTGAAGTCGAGAGAGTGAAGCTCGTAGTCACACTGAGCGGCAACGTGCAGCAGCACCCGAAGAGTGGTCATCTTCGGGGTAGGGGAGAATGTCTGGAAGAAGTCAACTCCCTCTCACTGACTGAAGCCTCGTGCAACGTAACGAGCCTTGAAGACAGGCGGAGAAACCGGCGGCAGCTTCACCCTGAAAATCCACATGCCATCGACGATGTTCGCCCCAGGAGGGGGAACTGCGTCGACGTAGGTGCCTGTGGACTTCCAGGGTGTCATCTCTACGTCCATGGCTGCCTGCCACTGAGAGGAGTAGGGACACGTGATCGCCTCTGAGTAAAAGCGCAGGGTCGGGATGTCCAGTGCATCTGGGTCTCCCTCAGGCGCAAGCAGCCAGGCCACGAGATGAGGTACAGCTGCCGCAAGACACTCAAAGTCCTCCTGCCTATCCTCAAGGACGTCCGTGCCAAGAGCACACTCACCCCCGACGGACGGAGGACAGACAGACTCAGACTCAGCAACAAGACTGGCGGCGTAGTCTAGACGACACGCAGCAGCAAAGTCCACAAGCTCAGCAACTAAGGCAGACGCAGCAGAAGACTCAAACGACGGGTCAGTGACAACAGTAGCCAGGAGACGCGTGACAGTAGGGCTAGCAGCACGAACACAGTCAGACTCAGGGTCCGGAACGTCAGGAAGAGAGGACGCAGGAGGAGACGGCAGAGGGGCGCGCTGCGGAGCAGAGGAAGGACGAAGTGCCATGGTGTGAGTACCTCGCACAGGAGGAGGACGCAGACGCGGGACACGACGAGCGGTGCAAACAGTGCTAACAGGGGAGACAAGACGAGACGCAGGCTCACGACGTTCTGTAAGGGAGACTGGCTGCTCAGTGTAACGAGACGGGGCAGGCAGCGGTGAGTCCAGAGTGAGGGCAGTGGACGAAGGAAGAAGAAGAACCTGACGGAGTACCGACTCGGGCGGAAGCTCAGACAGCTGCGGCGGCGGCAAGAAAAACGGTCGCTGTCGTGCAAGGCCTCCAGCTCCAGCACCCCCAGCGCCAGCACCCCCAGCGCCAGGGCCTCTAGCTCCAGCATCGCCAGCTCTAGCGCCACCAGCTCCAGCACCACCAGCTCCAGTGTCGTGAGCTCCAGCATCTCCAACGTCAGCGCCGCCAGCTCCAGCACCTCCAGCTCCAGCGCCTCCAGCTCCAGCACCTCCAGCTCCAATGTCGCCAGCTCCAGCGCCGCAAGCTCCAGTGTCGCCAGCTCCAGCACCTTCAGCTCCAGCGCCGCCAGCTCCAGCGCCTCCAGCTCCAGCGCCGCCAGCTCCAGCACCTCTAGCGCCAGTGCCTCCAGCTCCAGCACCTCCAGCTCCAGCGCCTCCAGCTCCAGCAGCACCACTCCGAAGGCGGGAGCGCCGAGCTAACCACTCGCGCAGCTGCTGTGGTGAGAGGGGCCCCCACTGGGGAGACCGCTGCGGCGAGGCACCCGGAAGACCACCAGCTGACGTAGCACCTCCAGGCTCAGCACCCCCAGGCTCAGCACCCCCAGACGCAGCACCCCCAGGCTCAGCACCCTCAGGCTCAGCACCCCTGGGACTCACACGCTCAGGCGCAGCACCCCTAGGCACATCACCCCCAGGCTCCACACGCTCAGGCCCAGCACCCGCAGGCTCAGCACCCCCAGACGCAGCACCCCGAGCAGCACCACCCCCAGCAGCACCTGAGTCACCAGTGACCTCGACAGGCTCAACTAAGGGAGTGGGTCTACCTGAGACACACCTGAGGGAGCAGGACCCTGGGGGGGGAGGGGGTCTACTGGAGGGGGACCTGGAGCGAGGAAGAGCTGCGGGGGGGGGAGAGGGGTAGTGCGGTAGGGAAAGAGATGGTAAAAAAGAACCGACTCGTTGAACGTGACGTCCTGAGAGGACAGGACACGGTGCGAGGTGGGGTGGTAAAACTGCCAGCCAGGCGCGTCAGGGGGGAAGCCAAGGAAGACGCCGGGAATGGTGCGTGAGGAGAGCTGGTCCGCGGAGGTATCGCGGACAAGGGCACGAGAACCCCAGACCCGGAACACTGACGCATCGCCAACCTCCCCCATCCAACGAAGTGTAGGCGAAATCTCCGGCAAGGAGACACGGGGCCAGAGGTTGAGTTAATGTGCGGCGTACCGGACCGCAAACGGCCACAAAAAATGGGGAGCAGCCGCATGGATCATGGAGGTACGAGCCACCTCCATGACTAAGCCAATGCGGCGCTCTGCAATCCCATTCTGCTGCAGGGAGGCCGGAAGCGTGAACAACTGGAGGATGCCCTCCCCACGATAAAAGTCCCACAAGAGGTCGGAGGAGAACTCACCACCTCTGTCAGAGTGCAGACGCAGGACAGGAAGGTCCGTGCAGAACCACGCGTGCAGCTGGAGACGGACAGCTCGGATCGAAGGGATCAAGACATCAGGGACCTCCCCCTTGCTGCGCAAGGGGAAGACCGTGGTGTAACGCGAGTAGTCGTCGACAACCAGCAGAAAGTATCGCTCGCGGGCTGGGCCCCACACGTCCATGTGGAGAGTCTGCAGAGGAGCATTTCAGAATAGCTAGGCAAGAAAAGATGAACTAGCAGAAGTTTGGGTACAAATATGAAACCCTAGTTGGGGTTGTACCCCATATTGGCTACCCCACTACAGCCTACAAGCATAATACAGTTTAACACACCCCCATAGGCAAAGAGGGGGAGAACAAAGGGTCACAAGACCAGTCCAGCAAAGCAAAGCAAAGCCCAGGGTGGATCACAACGTCACCACACTCCGAGCACAAGTAAAGGCCACAAGGCCAGTTCACATGCAGTGCTAGATATAGTACAAGACAAGCAACACAGTGATCAAAACCTAGCAAGCAAGCAACAAGATATATATAAAGTACAGTACAAAGAATGTCAAGCAGTGAGCAAGTGAGGAAACGTGGACACAAGGCCTAAAGAAGTACAGTGCCGCTGATGATCACTAGGCGGGAGCGCCTTGGTGAAGATATCAGCAGTGTTGGCCTTCGAGTCCACGTACACAAGCCGAAGCTGACCGCGCTGCTGAAGCTCTCGAGCAAGAAAGTAGCGAAGAGCAATGTGCTTCGTCCTGTGCTCCAGTCTGTGCTCCTGACACAAGGCAAGAGCCGCCTTGTTGTCACCGTACAGAACTGGAGGAGAACTAGGCCGCTCTCCCAAGTCAGTCAGCAGGTAGGTGAGCCAGCGTAACTCCTGTGCAGCCATGGCTGTGGCGTAGATCTCAGCCTCACAACTAGAGCCGAGAACAGAGGAAGAGCGGGTGGACCGCCACGAGACAGAACCTGAGCCAAGGCTGAAGGTGTAACCCTGTGACGACCGCTGCGTAGCCAGGTCGTCCACCCAAGAGGCGTCCGAGTGACCAGTGAGGACAACTCTGTCGCGTCCTCCAAGCACCAGCCCCATGCCTGATGTACTGCACAGGTAACGCAGCACCCTCTTAGCAGCCTCCCAGTGCTCTCGCCTGTGTCTCCCAGGCGCAACGTAACGAGCAAGGATGCTAAGAGGGTACGCGAGGTCAGGTCGCGTGCAAGTCATCAGGTACATGAGGCAGCCTACAAGCTCTGGGTACGGGCCACTCGGCTCTACGGACTCGTCCGAAGGTGGAGCTGAGAGCGAGTGGCTGGTAGCCAGAGGTGTGGCCTGTGGTGAGGAGAACTGGAAGCCGAAGCGCTGAAGGACCTGCTGCACCATGTGTGACTGAGTCAGGGTGATGGTGCGGCGAGCTCTGTCCCGGGTGATCTGCAAGCCAAGGTAGCTACGCAGTTCACCCAGGTCAGTGCAGGTGTGTCTCTTCTGCAGCTCCGACTTCACACGAGCGAGTGCCTCAGTGTCAGCAGTAGCAAAGACCAAGTCGTCGACGTACACGAGGATGTAGAACGGCGGCAGCGACGTGTCTGTGCGCAGAAACAGCGACGGGTCAGCAGTAGACGGCGCGAACCCAAGAGCCGCAAGAGTAGTCCTCAGTGTGTCGTGCCACTCACGTGGCGCCTGGCGGAGACCGTAGACTGGCCGGCGGAGACTCCACTGGGTACCAGGGGGAAACGACCCAGTAAAGCCAGGTGGGCGGCGCAGCCAGATCTCCTCGTGCAGGCTGCCCTGCAGGAACGCTGTGCTGAAGTCAAGAGAGTGAAGCTCGTAGTCACGCTGAGCAGCAACGTGCAGCAGAACCCGAAGAGTGGTCATCTTCGGGGTGGGGGAGAAGGTCCGGAAGAAGTCGACCCCCTGACGCTGACTGAAGCCTCTAGCAACGTAACGAGCCTTGAAGACAGGCGGAGAACCTGGCGGCCGCTTCACCCTGAAAATCCACATGCCATCGACGATGTTCGCCCCAGGAGGGGGAACCTCGTCGACGTAGGTGCCTGTGGACTTCCAGGATGCCATCTCTGCGTCCATGGCTGTCTGCCACTGAGAGGAGTAGGGACCCGAGATCGCCTCTGCGTAAGTGCGCGGAGTGGGGATGTCTACTGCATCCGGGTCTCCCTCAGGGGCAAGCAACCAGGCCACGAGATGAGGTACAGCAGCCGCAAGAGAGTCAAAGTCCTCCTGCCTGTCCTCAAGGACGTCCGTGCCAAGAGCACACTCACCCCCGACGGACGGAGGACAGACAGACTCAGACTCAGTAACAAGACTGGCGGCGTAGTCTAGACGACAGGCAGCAGCAAAGTCGACAAGCTCAGCGACCAGGGCAGACGCAGCAGCAGACTCAAACGACGGGTCAGTGACAACAGTGGCGAGAAGACGCGTGACTGTAGGGTGCTCAGCGCGATACCGGTCAGACTCAGGGTCCGGAACGGCAGGCAAAGAGGACGCAGGAGGAGACGGTAGAGGGACACGCCGAGGAGCAGTAGAGGGACGCAGAGTCATGTAGTGAGTGCCTGGGACAGGAGGAGGACGCTCACGACGGACACGACTACCAGTGCGAGCAGGACGAACAGGCGACGCAGGACGAGACTCAGGCTCACGACGCTCTGTAAGACCTCCTGTGGGACCAGTATAAGGAGAGGGAGCAGGGAGAGGCGAGGCAGGCGGTAACTGTGACTGCGGCTGGACAGGCGGAGGACACTCTACGGAGGGAGGAGGAAAAGGAGGAGGAGCCTGCCCAAGAACCTGCTGAAGGAGCGGTACGAAGTACGGTCGCGGCCGCGCAGCGTCTCCAGAAGCAGACGGGACTCCAGCGGCCGGGTCCTCAGCACCAGTAGGAGCTCCAGCGTCCGGGTCCACAGCACCAGCAGCAGCTCCACCGGCCGGGTCCCCATCTCCAGCAGCAGCTCCACCGTCCGACTCCTCAGCACCAGCAGCAGCTCCACCAGGTGGGTCCGCAGCACCAGCAGCAGCGCCACCCCCAGAGTCGGCAGCTCCAACTCCGCTAGCACCGCCAGCGCCAGAGTCCCCAGCTCCAGCAGCTCCAGTCACAGTGCTCCCAGAACAGCCAGTCCCGGCAGCTCCAGTACGAGCACCCCCAGGACGAGCAGCTCCAGCACCCCAAACTCCAGCCGAGCCACTAGGACGGCGAAAGCGTCGGACGTACCAGTCGCGAAGCTGCTGCGGTGTGAGAGACTGCTCAGCACCCCGAACCGGAGCACCCCCAGACGCAGTAACCCGAGGCTCCGTAGGCTCAGTAGCAGCACCCCCAGGCTCAGTACCCGCAGGCTCAGTACCCGCAGGCTCAGCACCCCCAGTCGCAGCACCCCCAGGCTCAGCACCCCCAGGCGGCAAACTCTCAGGCACAGTACCCTCAGCTCCAGCACCCGTAGTCCCAGCACTCCCAGGCCCCGCACTCGCAGGCTCAGCACCCCCAGGCTCAGCACCCGCAGGCTCCGTACTCTTAGGCACCGTACCCTCAGCTCCAGCACCCTCAGTCCCAGCACCTGCCGCCCCAGCACCCCCAGGTCCTCAAGAGGTCAGAGGAAAACTCACCACCTCTGTCAGAGTGCAGACGCAGGACAGGAAGATCCGTCCGGAAACGGCGGCGGAGCTGGAGACGAACCGTGCGGATCCAAGGGATCAGAACAGCAGGGACCTCACCCTTGGTGCGCAAGGGGAAGACCGTGGTGTAACGCGAGTAGTCATCGACAACCAGCAAAAAGTACCGCTCACCGCCCTGACCACGAACGCGGGCTGGGCCCCACACGTCCAGGTGGAGGGTCTCCAGAGGAGCCTCTGTCGGGGGGAACGAGGAGGAGTGAGGGGCGGCGCGCTGCCGCCCCTCGACGCAAGGAAGGCAAGGCGGCGCAGGCGAGGCAGGGAGGGGAGGGAGGGACCTGGGAAGACCGGACACAAGGAGGCGACGGTGCATGCCACGAAGGCGTGGCAAGGAGGGGTGACCCAGGCGGTGGTGCCAGAGAAGAGTCTGGTGCGACAGGGAACGACACTCACAGGCGTGGGCCACCAGACCTGACGCAGACACCTGACCGACAGCAGCTACCTGGGGAGACGCAGTGGTCAGTGTGTAGAGACTCGACCCCGGCCGACGGGTGAACGTAGCCAGGTGACGGCCGGTCCTGGAGCACGTGCAGATCGCCACACGCTGTCCGCCAGGGGTAAAGGTGTCAACCCACTGATCCTGGAGGACAGCGTTGCTCACCAGGTTCGTCGAGAACGAGGGGAGGTGGAAACCCGACAACGAGCCAGACGGAACCGGCGGACAAGGGAGGACAGTGGTGGACTGGGCAAGGACTGGGCCCCCAGAGGGGTCAGCCAAGGAGACTGGGACCGGTGCAGGAAGCGGTGTGAGCTCAGTACTGTCACGAAAGAAGCAACGGGAAGCACCTGAGTCAAGGGTGAAGGTGTGACAGACCTCAGCCGGTGCGGTACCTGAGAGAGGTGTCTTTGTGGGTGCTGTACCTGAGAGAGCAGACTCGAAACCAGCCGGGACAGCACTGGGGGGAGCAAGTACAGGGGGCACCATACCAGAGAGAGCGGACTCACTAGTACCCAGGGCAGCGGGCTCTATACCTGGGTCAGGCGGCACACACAAGTAACAGTTTCCCTCGGCACTAACAGTCAATGCATACATGGCAGCAATAATAGCATCATAGTCAAGAGCAAAGACATCAACACCAGCCCTCATGAGCTCAGCCCAGCGGGGGCGCTCAACATCCGCACCCATCTCCTCACGCCAAGCGTCGTCAAGGCGGGAGAAGCAGCGGTACGGGGTGTGGAACCTCCCACACGTCTGTCCCTTGCGGTCACCTGTGCGAATGACATAAGAACAGCGGCCACTGCCCCCCGACGTCCCACGCTGAGCAAGCCACTCACGAAGCTGCTGGGTCGTCTGGGGACGCTGCTGCTGCTGGGAGCTCTGGCCCGAGCCAGTGCCTCCACTCCGACCTCCGCCGCCACCACTACCACCGCTCCGACCGGCACCGCCACCACCGCCACCACCGCCACCGCCGCCACCGCCGCCGCCGCCACTACTGCCACTGCTTCCTCCGCCGCCCCCGTCTCCACCACCGACCCCACTCCCACCAGCGCTCCCGCCACCGCTCCCTCCAGCACCGCCTCCCCCCCCACCTCCCCCACCTCCTCCCCCCCCAGTGCCACCACCACCACTTTTGCCCCCCTTGCCCTTGCCGGTGCGGCGCCTCCCACCAGGAGTAGAAGCAGCGCCAACAGACTCAGCACCAAGGAAGTCAACAGCAGCAGCAGCAGCGTAGGAGGGAGCGAGGGGAGAGGGAGAACACCCCTCAAAGATGGGGGTGCGAGGAGCGCCACGAGCAGCACCGACAGCTACAATGCTCTTTTCGGCCGCAAGCAGGTGCTCCTCTAGGAGGGCGACTGTGAGCTCAGTGGGACAGCGAGCAAGGAAGTGGTCTCGAACTGAGCGGAGGGTGTCAGGGAGACGGGTGACTATGAAGTGGAGTGTCCAGTACAGTGGAGGGGGGTTCTTAGCGCAGAACTCGGTGGGAAGGGCGGCACGCAGGCGAGCATCACTAATGCGAAGGTGGGTGATAAGATCGGCGACTGTAGTAAAGGTGGACAGATCGGGGAACAGGTACGGCAGCATGAGGCGGCTAAGCTCGGCTGTGGCAGGCGAGGAGTAGCGAGCGACGACAGCGTCGTACAGGGCCTTAGCGGATTTGCAGTCGCCAAAATGCTCTAGCTCAGCTAACGGCAGGTGACTGCGAATGGCTAGGCGAGCAGCTGCGTCACGAGTCTGCCAGTGGGAACGAACACTAAGCTCAGCTGTGGCAGGAGGGGCAGGCGCAGCACCAGACGCGTAATCATAGAGCGACACATGCTCCTTGCTATCGCTCAGGAGGAACAGCTGCAGGTCATCTGGCCAAGCGGTGAACCGCACAGGGCGGCCCTCAGCATCGAACGACAGCACGCGGATGGAAGCCATAGCGACAGTGTGACAGAGTAACGCAAGCTGCCGCAGCAGGGGAAGGCGACTGTGCACGGATAGAGAGCAGCGGGCGAGGCTGGCGCTACGGGCAGGCGGCGCTGCAAGCGGTCAGCGCGACGGGAGGGCGACGCTGCGAGCGGGCAGCACGGCGGACGGGCCGGGAAGCGGGCAGCGCGGCGGGCAGGCGGCGCTGCAAGCGGGCAGCACGGCGGGCGGGCGACGCTGCGTGGCGGGCGGGCCGCGAAGCGGGCAGCGGGCGGGCGGGCGGGCTGCGAAGCGAGCAGCGGGGCGAGCGGGCTGCGATGCGGGCGGGCCGCGAAATGGGCAGCTAGCGGGCGGGCGGGCTGCGAAGTGGGCGGGCCGCGAGGCGGGCAGCGGGGCGAGCGGGCTGCGAAGCGGGCGGGCCGCGAAGCGGGCAGCGAGCGGGCGGGCGGGCTGCGAAGTGGGCGGGCCGCGAAGCGGGCAGCGAGCGAGCGGGCTGCGAAGCGGGCGGGCCGCGAAGCGGGCAGCGAGCGGGCGGGCGGGCCGCGAAGCGGGCAGCAAGCGGGCGAGCGGGCTGCGAGGCGGGCGGGCCGCGGAGCGGGCAGCGAGCGAGCGGGCTGCGAAGCGGGCGGGCCGCGAAGCGGGCAGCGAGCGGGCGGGCGGGCTGCGTGGCGGGCGGGCCGCGAAGCGGGCAGCAAGCGGGCGGGCGGGCTGCGAAGCGGGCAGTAGGACGAGCGGGCTGCGAGCGGGCGGCTCGGCGGGCGGGCGACACTGCGAGGGGCGCGCGAGGGCGCTAGTGAGGGGCGCGCGAGGGCGCTAGCAAGGGGCGCGCGAGGGCGCTAACGAGGGGCGCGCGAGGGCGCTAACGAGGGTGCGCGCGAGGGCGCTAACGAGGGGCGCGCGAGGGCGCTAACGAGGGCGCACGAGGGCGCTACGAGGCTAGGGCACGGGGTAGCGTGGTAACCGCATGCGAGCGGTGGTGGGCCCTTAAAAAAAACGGTAGGTAGGTCCTAGGGACCTCCTGCTCTGATACCATTTCAGAATAGCTAAGCAAGAAAAGATGAACTAGCAGAAGTTTGGGTACAAATATGAAACCCTAGTTGGGGTTGTACCCCATATTGGCTACCCCACTACAGCCTACAAGCATAATACAGTTTAACAGAGCAAACATCGGGGGAAACGAGGAGGAGTGAGGAGCGGCACGCTGCCGCCCCTCGACGCAAGGAATGCAGGGCGGCGCAGGTGAGGGCGGGAGGGGAGGTGTTGGTGTAAGGGCCTAATAAACTCAAGCTATTAGGACTTAATCAAACTTAAAACCTCTCCTCGGGGTCACCTCCAAGGGTCCCTGGGTGCCTGGTACAAGACCAGCCCCTATCCTCGGGTCCGAGTTTGTAGAGAGAGGGATCAAGAAGGACTTAGTCAAAACAGCAAGAGTACCTTGAACGTCGTGCAGCGTGCCGTGCAGACCGTCGGTCGGATTAAGCTGAGAATTCGCTATATCGAAGCTCGCTCCAAGAGCTTTAAAATGAGCCAAGTTGCCTCGCGAAAAGTTCTGCCATTACGAAGTTATGGCTCGGACAGCGTTTGCCTAGCGTTGGAGTGCTAGCATACTAGCGTTGACTCGGGTAGCATTCCGCCGTCGAATAGCGCAGAAACGAAATTCCAGCGAGGAAGGAATTCGCTTGAATCAATTTGACTATATTCAGGTACAAACAGAGAAGGATTAAATAGTTCTAGCTAGCAAGGACCTTGGGAATCAACCTGGGAACAACCAGGGATGATCCCAAATAATTCCAAGCAACAGAACCAACCTGGCTGGACAAAATAGCAGGTGGTAGGTTGGTAAACAACCTCTGGTTCTGTTTTTCCAACCTGGGAAAACAACAACCAGGTTCAGGTTCTAAAAACAGAACCTGTTTTGTCTTTGCCCAACCAGCCAAATGCTGGTTCCGCTGGTTTCCCCTGGCCTTGTAGCATGCAGATACAGACAAACAACATCCAACCTTCACCTAAATTGTACCCCTATAGTGCCTTCCCTGCTACACTATAGTTAACCAAACAAAACAGTACAATTTCGAGTTGGATAGAATTGAATCTGCGCAATCAACTCAACCGAACTGCAAAGCTTCCATCTTGGGTTCCTTTGCGAGCTCGTCCTTTCTGCTTGCACTGTTCATAGCGCGTACAATGTTGTGCCGAAGCGCACATTGCGCGAGTACCTGCAAATGCATCAAGCGAAAATTGTGAAAGCAAACAAACACACGAACATTCCATTCACACCCAAATGCATTCGCACACGCATACTCGTACAAACAGACGGCAGGATGTCGTGCAATGTGCATTTGCACCCAACACACTCCCCCTCAGCCTGCCGGCTGCATCCCCGTCATTCCATGCTAGTTCATGCTCATTCCACTCATGCGCACACAACGCCAATGAGGCTCATCCGCAAGCCTCTTGGTGAGAAAGTCTGCTGGCTGCTGGTGAGTCTTGATGTAGATCGGATGCACCGTCCCCCTCTTCACCTCCTTACGCAGCCAGTGCCACTTGATACGCATGTGCTTGTTCAGCCCATGAAGCACAGCGTTTCTGGCCATCCCAAGAGCCCCCTTGCTATCACAAAACAGCGGCGTAGCAACTTTCTGCTCCTGGCCAATCTCCTCTAACAGCCTCCTCAGCCAAATCACCTCCTTCACCCCATGGAACATCGCCATGTACTCTGATTCTACGGAAGAGAGTGCCGTCTCCGTCTGCTTCTTGGACCTCCAACTAACAGGTCCTCCCCCAACTACGCAGATGTATCCTCCCACAGATGAGGAATCCTCCTTCTCAGAAGCCCATGTAGCATCGGTAAAGCAAGTGAGAAATAGCTTGCCTTCTCCAAGCCTCTCCCCCTTCTCTTTCAGCACCTCCACCCCTTTCTGCTTCACCTGTGCAGATGCGGAGTATTGAACTCCAATGCTTGGGTGAGAGTTCAGGTACTTCACCACACGCTCAGCTGCATCCACCTGCTCCTCTGATGGATTCTGCACCACCCTAGCCAGCTGCCCAACCGAGAAAGAGATGTCGGGCCTCGTGTGAACTGCTGCGTACAAGAGGCTGCCCACCAAGGACTGAAATTGCTGCTGCTCTTCAGCTTCAACCCCTTCATCCTCTGCAGCCTTCACAAGCTTGAATTCTGCTGGCAGGGGAGTTGCAACCTTGCGCTCATTCTCAATCCCATACTTCTCCCCCAGCTCCTTGATGAACTTCTCCTGGTGCAGCTTCAACCACCTGTGATCTGGATCCCTCTCCACGTGCATCCCGAGGTAGTACTTTACCTCCCCAAGGTTCTTGCACTTGAAGTTTTCCATCAGTTGCTGCTGCACTTTCTGGATCTCCTTCATGCTGCTGCTGAAGAGAAGAATGTCGTCCACATAGACCAGAAACAGCACCAGCTTCTCCCCCTCGCCCTTGAGAAAGAGGCTCTCATCACAGCTGCTGGTCCTGAATCCCATCTCCTCTAAAACAGCTGCCAACTTCTGGTACCAGCAGCGTGGCGCCTGCTTCAAGCCGTAGATGGACTTGTTGAGCTTGCACACCCTGCCCGTACCATCCTCATACCCAGGCGGCTGCGTCATGTACACATCCTCCTCTAAAATCCCATTCAGGAATGCCGTTGAAATATCCATCTGAATGATGAATTTCCCACTAACAGCTGCATCTGCCAACAAGACACGGAGGGTAGGGGGTTTGGCAGTGGGAGCAAAGATCTCGTTGAAGTCCTGCTTCTCCTTCTGCATAAACCCATTCGCCACCAGCCTACTCTTGTAGATGGTGACCTGCCCCTTGTCATCGGTCTTGATCCTCAGCACCCACTTGCATTGTATCGCTTTCTTCCCATCAGGCAGCACCACCAGATCCCATGTCCTATTCTCCAGCAGACTCTGGTACTCAGCATCCTTAGAAGCCAGCCACTTGTCCCTATCTGGTCCAGCTAATGCCTCCTCCATGCTAGCTGGTTCCTCTGGTGCAGGGGCAAGAAAACAGTACGCAGGCTCATCCTCCTCATCCGGGTCATAGCCATGAGGTAGAATTAGCAATGCCTCTTCGGTCCCTAGCTGCTGCTCTGCTGCATCAGTTCCTGCAGTCAGCTTCTTAGTAGCCATACGGGTACGTCCTGGCCTGGAGACGGGTGTCTCCCATCCCTTCATAACGACACCCTTCGGCTTCTTAGTTTTTCCCTGCTGCTTCTCTCCTCCCTCGGGTCCAGCAGCTCCACTAGTGCTGCCGCCAGTTTCCACACCATTTTCTCCACCAGCAGATGCCTCCTGTACCTTCTCTCCATCACCATTTCCAGCAGCTGCCTCCTCTCCCTCCTCCCACACACTAGGAGTCAGGTCCAGCTGCATGGTGATCTGCTCCATCTGCTGGGACACCCTTGCCTCCGGCTGTTTCTCCCAGCTCCCATACATCATGCCCTCAATGAATTTCACATCCCTGCTGTCAAACAACACACCCTTGGATGGTTCCCACAGCAGCCATCCCTTGCTCTCAGCAGCCAGCCCCAAATGCACACACCAGATTGCACTCGCCCCCAACTTACTGCGGTAGGTCTTGGGGACGTGGGCGACTGCCATGCAACCGAACACCCTCAGCATGTCCACCGGCGGCTTCCTCCCAAGCCACCTCTCCAACGGCACCCACGAGTCATCCCCAACCTTGGTGAGCACCCTGTTCCTAGCGACAGTGGCGTGCCGGACAGCATGAGGCCACATAGAATTGCTCAGCCCAGATTCTATGAGCAGCGCCCTAGCTGTCTCCAGAATGGTCCGGTTTGCCCGTTCTGCTACACCATTGGACTGTGGGGTATAAGCCGTGGTCAGCTCTCTCTGGATGCCCTGCTTCTTGAGCCAGGCCGTCATTTCAGCTCCAAGGAACTCACCACCCCGGTCTGTCCTAATCCGCTTCACTACACACTCCGCCTGCTTCTCCACGAATGGCAGCCAATCGTCCCGTATCGTGGAGGCGGCGTGGTCCTTCTGCTTCAGCGGATACGCCCACATCAGCCTGCTCCAGTCATCCACAATTGTAAGAAAATACCGCTCCCCCTTGTGCCCTTGCACCGGCAGCGGCCCCACCAAGTCCATGTGGACCAGCTCCAAAGGCTTCTTGCTCCTGCCAGCCACACTATGGAAAGGGAAACGGGTGAACTTTGAAAGCAAACAGATTTCACAGTTGTCATCGGGTGGCTGTCCGTTCAGCTTCAGACCCTTAACGGCTCCATCCTTCTCCAGCTGCTTCAGCAAAGGCATTGCCACATGCCCTAAGCGCCGGTGTGCCGTTGCCCAATCTGTCTCCCCAGATCTGGCCGACACTTTCACACCAACCCCTCCAACGGCATTGCACTCCCCCTGGGATGCAGACCCCTCTCCAGCCTGCCCCCCACCATGCCACGCCAGGGCCGGCAGCTGCCACATAGATCTGTACACGTCCTTGCTCTCGTGCAGATCCCAAAGCACCCGATTGCCCAGCTTCCCCTTATAAGTGCGTGCCCCATCCGTGTTGGTGTTCACCCCAGCCTTGCCAAGCTTACGGAGGGAGATAAGGTTGGCCTTCAGGTCGGGGACGAAGAGAACGTCGTGCAGCACCACCGGCTTGCCATCCGCTCCCTTAAACGCAGCTCGTCCCGCACCAGCCACCTTCAACATGTGTCCAGAGGCGGAGCACACTTCATTGATCGGTGCAGCTCGTACTTCGTCCAGCAGGTCCTTGCGCGGCGTCATCGTCCAAGCAGCGCCTGTGTCCAACACCCAATAGTCTAGGGGGTGCAGCTCTGCTCCAACTTTGGCAGAGGCGTCTCCTTGCTCCCCCTTGTCTCCCACATGGAAGAATTGGCCCGCGGTGCGCTCCTTCTTCTTCTCCGCACCGCCGTTGCCCTTCGGGTTGTTGTCGGACGAATCAGCGACCATGTTGGCGCCGTTTTTCTGGTTCCTCCGCGCGCCGCCATCCTGGTGACGATTCTGGGGGGTCCATCCATCGGGTTTCTTATAGCACAAAAACCAGGGGTGCCCTTCCTTCTCACAATACCAGCAACTCCCTTTCATTTTGCCACCAGCACCCGACTTGCCCCCACGTCCAGATTTCGCACCGCGACCCCAACCGGTACCTCCTTGTTGGTCGTTGGAGTCGTCGTCTTTCTTTGCACCGCGTCCAGCACCACCGAAGCCACGTCCTCTGCCACGTCGGCTCCCTTGCATCCCGTAGCCGCTGCTGCCGTCGTCTCCACCCCTCAGTTGGCGGCGACGGAAGTCCTCCTCCAGAATCTTCGTCCGCACCTACTCGAGCGTCCACAAGCTCTGGTTCTGCGGCAGGCTCAATCCGCTCGTAAATTGAAGCCACGATTCTGGCAGCAGCGAGAGCATCTTCAAGCACTTGGTCTGCTCCGGGTACGTGATTCCCGCGGTCGCCAACTTCGCGTAGAGGTCGCGCATCTTGTCCAGGACTGGTTGCACCGGCTCTCCCTCGCTCAGGCGCAACGCGGACAGCTCCCTCTCCAGCATCAACGTTGCGACAACGGAGGTCGGGGCGTGCAGCTCCTTCAACACGGTCCACGCCTTCGGACCGCATTCAACCTCCGGCAGCAGGTGCATGACGTGGTGACGCTGGTTCAGCTCCAAACTCTGCGACATCAAATAGTAGCCAGCCGAGGAGCGCTCGTCCCAATCTTCCTGCAGCGTGGGGTCACTCGGTCTAGGCTCCTCCCCAATCATTAGTTTCAGCAAACCGATCTGACGGAAATATAATTGCATTTTCCAGGCCCAATCATCATAGCCCTCACCATTGAACTTCTCGACGGTGAAATTCTTCAGCACCTCCTTGACAAGCGAGCCCTGGTTTGTTCGCGCTCCCCTTGGCGCTGAAAGACCAGAATCTTGGCTGCCGCTACGATCTTGGGCTGAAGATTCACCAGCTCCCGCCGAGGTGTTGCCCGCCATAGCTACCTATAACGAGGATCACTATAACGCAGCTCTGATACCAGCTTGTTGGTGTAAGGGCCTAATAAACTCAAGCTATTAGGACTTAATCAAACTTAAAACCTCTCCTCGGGGTCACCTCCAAGGGTCCCTGGGTGCCTGGTACAAGACCAGCCCCTATCCTCGGGTCCGAGTTTGTAGAGAGAGGGATCAAGAAGGACTTAGTCAAAACAGCAAGAGTACCTTGAACGTCGTGCAGCGTGCCGTGCAGACCGTCGGTCGGATTAAGCTGAGAATTCGCTATATCGAAGCTCGCTCCAAGAGCTTTAAAATGAGCCAAGTTGCCTCGCGAAAAGTTCTGCCATTACGAAGTTATGGCTCGGACAGCGTTTGCCTAGCGTTGGAGTGCTAGCATACTAGCGTTGACTCGGGTAGCATTCCGCCGTCGAATAGCGCAGAAACGAAATTCCAGCGAGGAAGGAATTCGCTTGAATCAATTTGACTATATTCAGGTACAAACAGAGAAGGATTAAATAGTTCTAGCTAGCAAGGACCTTGGGAATCAACCTGGGAACAACCAGGGATGATCCCAAATAATTCCAAGCAACAGAACCAACCTGGCTGGACAAAATAGCAGGTGGTAGGTTGGTAAACAACCTCTGGTTCTGTTTTTCCAACCTGGGAAAACAACAACCAGGTTCAGGTTCTAAAAACAGAACCTGTTTTGTCTTTGCCCAACCAGCCAAATGCTGGTTCCGCTGGTTTCCCCTGGCCTTGTAGCATGCAGATACAGACAAACAACATCCAACCTTCACCTAAATTGTACCCCTATAGTGCCTTCCCTGCTACACTATAGTTAACCAAACAAAACAGTACAATTTCGAGTTGGATAGAATTGAATCTGCGCAATCAACTCAACCGAACTGCAAAGCTTCCATCTTGGGTTCCTTTGCGAGCTCGTCCTTTCTGCTTGCACTGTTCATAGCGCGTACAATGTTGTGCCGAAGCGCACATTGCGCGAGTACCTGCAAATGCATCAAGCGAAAATTGTGAAAGCAAACAAACACACGAACATTCCATTCACACCCAAATGCATTCGCACACGCATACTCGTACAAACAGACGGCAGGATGTCGTGCAATGTGCATTTGCACCCAACACACTCCCCCTCAGCCTGCCGGCTGCATCCCCGTCATTCCATGCTAGTTCATGCTCATTCCACTCATGCGCACACAACGCCAATGAGGCTCATCCGCAAGCCTCTTGGTGAGAAAGTCTGCTGGCTGCTGGTGAGTCTTGATGTAGATCGGATGCACCGTCCCCCTCTTCACCTCCTTACGCAGCCAGTGCCACTTGATACGCATGTGCTTGTTCAGCCCATGAAGCACAGCGTTTCTGGCCATCCCAAGAGCCCCCTTGCTATCACAAAACAGCGGCGTAGCAACTTTCTGCTCCTGGCCAATCTCCTCTAACAGCCTCCTCAGCCAAATCACCTCCTTCACCCCATGGAACATCGCCATGTACTCTGATTCTACGGAAGAGAGTGCCGTCTCCGTCTGCTTCTTGGACCTCCAACTAACAGGTCCTCCCCCAACTACGCAGATGTATCCTCCCACAGATGAGGAATCCTCCTTCTCAGAAGCCCATGTAGCATCGGTAAAGCAAGTGAGAAATAGCTTGCCTTCTCCAAGCCTCTCCCCCTTCTCTTTCAGCACCTCCACCCCTTTCTGCTTCACCTGTGCAGATGCGGAGTATTGAACTCCAATGCTTGGGTGAGAGTTCAGGTACTTCACCACACGCTCAGCTGCATCCACCTGCTCCTCTGATGGATTCTGCACCACCCTAGCCAGCTGCCCAACCGAGAAAGAGATGTCGGGCCTCGTGTGAACTGCTGCGTACAAGAGGCTGCCCACCAAGGACTGAAATTGCTGCTGCTCTTCAGCTTCAACCCCTTCATCCTCTGCAGCCTTCACAAGCTTGAATTCTGCTGGCAGGGGAGTTGCAACCTTGCGCTCATTCTCAATCCCATACTTCTCCCCCAGCTCCTTGATGAACTTCTCCTGGTGCAGCTTCAACCACCTGTGATCTGGATCCCTCTCCACGTGCATCCCGAGGTAGTACTTTACCTCCCCAAGGTTCTTGCACTTGAAGTTTTCCATCAGTTGCTGCTGCACTTTCTGGATCTCCTTCATGCTGCTGCTGAAGAGAAGAATGTCGTCCACATAGACCAGAAACAGCACCAGCTTCTCCCCCTCGCCCTTGAGAAAGAGGCTCTCATCACAGCTGCTGGTCCTGAATCCCATCTCCTCTAAAACAGCTGCCAACTTCTGGTACCAGCAGCGTGGCGCCTGCTTCAAGCCGTAGATGGACTTGTTGAGCTTGCACACCCTGCCCGTACCATCCTCATACCCAGGCGGCTGCGTCATGTACACATCCTCCTCTAAAATCCCATTCAGGAATGCCGTTGAAATATCCATCTGAATGATGAATTTCCCACTAACAGCTGCATCTGCCAACAAGACACAGAGGGTAGGGGGTTTGGCAGTGGGAGCAAAGATCTCGTTGAAGTCCTGCTTCTCCTTCTGCATAAACCCATTCGCCACCAGCCTACTCTTGTAGATGGTGACCTGCCCCTTGTCATCGGTCTTGATCCTCAGCACCCACTTGCATTGTATCGCTTTCTTCCCATCAGGCAGCACCACCAGATCCCATGTCCTATTCTCCAGCAGACTCTGGTACTCAGCATCCTTAGAAGCCAGCCACTTGTCCCTATCTGGTCCAGCTAATGCCTCCTCCATGCTAGCTGGTTCCTCTGGTGCAGGGGCAAGAAAACAGTACGCAGGCTCATCCTCCTCATCCGGGTCATAGCCATGAGGTAGAATTAGCAATGCCTCTTCGGTCCCTAGCTGCTGCTCTGCTGCATCAGTTCCTGCAGTCAGCTTCTTAGTAGCCATACGGGTACGTCCTGGCCTGGAGACGGGTGTCTCCCATCCCTTCATAACGACACCCTTCGGCTTCTTAGTTTTTCCCTGCTGCTTCTCTCCTCCCTCGGGTCCAGCAGCTCCACTAGTGCTGCCGCCAGTTTCCACACCATTTTCTCCACCAGCAGATGCCTCCTGTACCTTCTCTCCATCACCATTTCCAGCAGCTGCCTCCTCTCCCTCCTCCCACACACTAGGAGTCAGGTCCAGCTGCATGGTGATCTGCTCCATCTGCTGGGACACCCTTGCCTCCGGCTGTTTCTCCCAGCTCCCATACATCATGCCCTCAATGAATTTCACATCCCTGCTGTCAAACAACACACCCTTGGATGGTTCCCACAGCAGCCATCCCTTGCTCTCAGCAGCCAGCCCCAAATGCACACACCAGATTGCACTCGCCCCCAACTTACTGCGGTAGGTCTTGGGGACGTGGGCGACTGCCATGCAACCGAACACCCTCAGCATGTCCACCGGCGGCTTCCTCCCAAGCCACCTCTCCAACGGCACCCACGAGTCATCCCCAACCTTGGTGAGCACCCTGTTCCTAGCGACAGTGGCGTGCCGGACAGCATGAGGCCACATAGAATTGCTCAGCCCAGATTCTATGAGCAGCGCCCTAGCTGTCTCCAGAATGGTCCGGTTTGCCCGTTCTGCTACACCATTGGACTGTGGGGTATAAGCCGTGGTCAGCTCTCTCTGGATGCCCTGCTTCTTGAGCCAGGCCGTCATTTCAGCTCCAAGGAACTCACCACCCCGGTCTGTCCTAATCCGCTTCACTACACACTCCGCCTGCTTCTCCACGAATGGCAGCCAATCGTCCCGTATCGTGGAGGCGGCGTGGTCCTTCTGCTTCAGCGGATACGCCCACATCAGCCTGCTCCAGTCATCCACAATTGTAAGAAAATACCGCTCCCCCTTGTGCCCTTGCACCGGCAGCGGCCCCACCAAGTCCATGTGGACCAGCTCCAAAGGCTTCTTGCTCCTGCCAGCCACACTATGGAAAGGGAAACGGGTGAACTTTGAAAGCAAACAGATTTCACAGTTGTCATCGGGTGGCTGTCCGTTCAGCTTCAGACCCTTAACGGCTCCATCCTTCTCCAGCTGCTTCAGCAAAGGCATTGCCACATGCCCTAAGCGCCGGTGTGCCGTTGCCCAATCTGTCTCCCCAGATCTGGCCGACACTTTCACACCAACCCCTCCAACGGCATTGCACTCCCCCTGGGATGCAGACCCCTCTCCAGCCTGCCCCCCACCATGCCACGCCAGGGCCGGCAGCTGCCACATAGATCTGTACACGTCCTTGCTCTCGTGCAGATCCCAAAGCACCCGATTGCCCAGCTTCCCCTTATAAGTGCGTGCCCCATCCGTGTTGGTGTTCACCCCAGCCTTGCCAAGCTTACGGAGGGAGATAAGGTTGGCCTTCAGGTCGGGGACGAAGAGAACGTCGTGCAGCACCACCGGCTTGCCATCCGCTCCCTTAAACGCAGCTCGTCCCGCACCAGCCACCTTCAACATGTGTCCAGAGGCGGAGCACACTTCATTGATCGGTGCAGCTCGTACTTCGTCCAGCAGGTCCTTGCGCGGCGTCATCGTCCAAGCAGCGCCTGTGTCCAACACCCAATAGTCTAGGGGGTGCAGCTCTGCTCCAACTTTGGCAGAGGCGTCTCCTTGCTCCCCCTTGTCTCCCACATGGAAGAATTGGCCCGCGGTGCGCTCCTTCTTCTTCTCCGCACCGCCGTTGCCCTTCGGGTTGTTGTCGGACGAATCAGCGACCATGTTGGCGCCGTTTTTCTGGTTCCTCCGCGCGCCGCCATCCTGGTGACGATTCTGGGGGGTCCATCCATCGGGTTTCTTATAGCACAAAAACCAGGGGTGCCCTTCCTTCTCACAATACCAGCAACTCCCTTTCATTTTGCCACCAGCACCCGACTTGCCCCCACGTCCAGATTTCGCACCGCGACCCCAACCGGTACCTCCTTGTTGGTCGTTGGAGTCGTCGTCTTTCTTTGCACCGCGTCCAGCACCACCGAAGCCACGTCCTCTGCCACGTCGGCTCCCTTGCATCCCGTAGCCGCTGCTGCCGTCGTCTCCACCCCTCAGTTGGCGGCGACGGAAGTCCTCCTCCAGAATCTTCGTCCGCACCTACTCGAGCGTCCACAAGCTCTGGTTCTGCGGCAGGCTCAATCCGCTCGTAAATTGAAGCCACGATTCTGGCAGCAGCGAGAGCATCTTCAAGCACTTGGTCTGCTCCGGGTACGTGATTCCCGCGGTCGCCAACTTCGCGTAGAGGTCGCGCATCTTGTCCAGGACTGGTTGCACCGGCTCTCCCTCGCTCAGGCGCAACGCGGACAGCTCCCTCTCCAGCATCAACGTTGCGACAACGGAGGTCGGGGCGTGCAGCTCCTTCAACACGGTCCACGCCTTCGGACCGCATTCAACCTCCGGCAGCAGGTGCATGACGTGGTGACGCTGGTTCAGCTCCAAACTCTGCGACATCAAATAGTAGCCAGCCGAGGAGCGCTCGTCCCAATCTTCCTGCAGCGTGGGGTCACTCGGTCTAGGCTCCTCCCCAATCATTAGTTTCAGCAAACCGATCTGACGGAAATATAATTGCATTTTCCAGGCCCAATCATCATAGCCCTCACCATTGAACTTCTCGACGGTGAAATTCTTCAGCACCTCCTTGACAAGCGAGCCCTGGTTTGTTCGTGCTCCCCTTGGCGCTGAAAGACCAGAATCTTGGCTGCCGCTACGATCTTGGGCTGAAGATTCACCAGCTCCCGCCGAGGTGTTGCCCGCCATAGCTACCTATAACGAGGATCACTATAACGCAGCTCTGATACCAGCTTGTTGGTGTAAGGGCCTAATAAACTCAAGCTATTAGGACTTAATCAAACTTAAAACCTCTCCTCGGGGTCACCTCCAAGGGTCCCTGGGTGCCTGGTACAAGACCAGCCCCTATCCTCGGGTCCGAGTTTGTAGAGAGAGGGATCAAGAAGGACTTAGTCAAAACAGCAAGAGTACCTTGAACGTCGTGCAGCGTGCCGTGCAGACCGTCGGTCGGATTAAGCTGAGAATTCGCTATATCGAAGCTCGCTCCAAGAGCTTTAAAATGAGCCAAGTTGCCTCGCGAAAAGTTCTGCCATTACGAAGTTATGGCTCGGACAGCGTTTGCCTAGCGTTGGAGTGCTAGCATACTAGCGTTGACTCGGGTAGCATTCCGCCGTCGAATAGCGCAGAAACGAAATTCCAGCGAGGAAGGAATTCGCTTGAATCAATTTGACTATATTCAGGTACAAACAGAGAAGGATTAAATAGTTCTAGCTAGCAAGGACCTTGGGAATCAACCTGGGAACAACCAGGGATGATCCCAAATAATTCCAAGCAACAGAACCAACCTGGCTGGACAAAATAGCAGGTGGTAGGTTGGTAAACAACCTCTGGTTCTGTTTTTCCAACCTGGGAAAACAACAACCAGGTTCAGGTTCTAAAAACAGAACCTGTTTTGTCTTTGCCCAACCAGCCAAATGCTGGTTCCGCTGGTTTCCCCTGGCCTTGTAGCATGCAGATACAGACAAACAACATCCAACCTTCACCTAAATTGTACCCCTATAGTGCCTTCCCTGCTACACTATAGTTAACCAAACAAAACAGTACAATTTCGAGTTGGATAGAACTGAATCTGCGCAATCAACTCAACCGAACTGCAAAGCTTCCATCTTGGGTTCCTTTGCGAGCTCGTCCTTTCTGCTTGCACTGTTCATAGCGCGTACAATGTTGTGCCGAAGCGCACATTGCGCGAGTACCTGCAAATGCATCAAGCGAAAATTGTGAAAGCAAACAAACACACGAACATTCCATTCACACCCAAATGCATTCGCACACGCATACTCGTACAAACAGACGGCAGGATGTCGTGCAATGTGCATTTGCACCCAACAGGAGGCAGAGACCGAGGAAGACCAGTGACCAGGAGGCGAGAATGCATGCCACGAAGGCGTGGCAGGGAGGGGTGACCAAGGCGGTGGTGCCAAAGGAGAGTCTGGTGGGACAGGTGGCGACACTCGCAGGGGGCTGCTACCTGACCCGACGCGAACACCTGAGCAGACGCAACGACTTGAGGCGGCGCAGTTGTCAATGTGTACAGACTCGACTCAGGCCGACGAGTGAACGTGGCCGGGTGACGGCCAGTCCGGGAGCACGTGCAGATCGCCACACGCTGTCGTCCAGGGGTGAAGGTATCAACTCCCGCATCCTGAAGGACCGCGGTGCTCACCAAGTTCGTCGAGAACGAGGGGAGGTGGAGACCTGACAGTGAGCCGGACGGAACGGCCGGACACGAGAGCACAGTGGAGGAACGTGCAAGAACTGGGCCCCCAGAGGGGTCAGCCAGGGAAACTGCAACGGGTCTAGTGAGTGGGGTGACTGTGATACTGTCACGAAAGAAACAGCGAGAAGCACCTGAGTGAAGCGTGAAGGTGTGCAAGGCCTCAGCAGGAGCAGTACCAGAGGGAGCATACATGCCAGCAATAATAGCATCAAAGTCAAGAGCAAAGATATCAACACCAGATTTAAGCAGCTCTGCCCAGCGGGGCATCTCAATCTCCTCGCCAAACTTTGTGCGCCAACGTCGTCGAGGCGGGAGAAGCAGCGGTGCTGGGTGTGGAACTTCCCGCACGTCTGACCAGCACGGTCACCTGTGCGAATGACGTACGGGCAGCGACCACTACTCCCAGGCTGCCCACGTTGCAAAAGCCACTCACGAAGCTGCTGGGGCGTAAGGGTCTCACGGGGACGCTGCTGCTGTTGTCGCTGCAGGGGCGGCGCGCGGGGCTGCAGAGGCAGCGTGCGGGCTGCAGGGGCGGCCCGCGGGGCTGCAAGGGGAGCGCGCGGGCTGCAGGGGGCAGCGTGAGGGCTGCAGGGGCGGCGCGCGGGGCGACAGAGGCAGCGCGCGGGCTGCAGGGGCGGCGCGCGGGGCTGCAAGGGCAGCGCGCGGGCGGCAGAGGCAGCGCGCGGGGCTGCAGAGGCAACGCGAGGGCTGCAGGGGCGGCGCGCGGGGCGGCAGAGGCAGCGCGCGGGCTGCAAGGGCGGCGCGCGGGGCTGCAAGGGCAGCGCGCGGGCTGCAAGGGCGGCGCGCGGGGCTGCAGCGGCGGCGCGAGGGCTGCAGGGGCGGCGCGCGGGGCGGCAGAGGCAGCGCGCAGGCTGCAGGGGCGGCGCTCGGGGCTGCAAGGGCAGTGCGCGGGGCTGCAGAGGCAGCGCGAGGGCTGCAGGGGCGGCGCGCGGGGCGGCAGAGGCAGCGCACGGGCTGCAGGGGCAGCGCGCGGGGCTACAGGGGCGGCGCGCGGGCTGCAAGGGCGGCGCGCGGGGCTGCAGGCAGGCGGCGCGCGAGGGCGGGGCAGGGCAGGGCAGTGCGTGGGGTAGCGCGGTAACCGCAGACGGTTACTAAGCTACCGGTGGGCCCGAAAAAGAACGGTCCTACGGACCTACTGCTCTGATACAAACAGGAACGAATGTGTGCATTGTGCAGAAATAAGATACAAATATGCTTAACCCTAATTGGGTTGTACCCCTTATGGGCTACCCCACTATAGCCTACACAATATATTTTGACATAATTCTCCCAATTGTTGAGGTGGAGCACACAATAATAGTGGTGCAAGTCCAGTTTCCCAACGATTGTGATCTGCTCTTTAACTATAAGCTGCATGGTACCGTGGCATGTTTCCACAAGTTTCAATACCGTAGCACATCAGTAGCAACTCTGCTATTATGATTCCAAGGATTGCCTTGCCTAGCTGCCTTTGACCATCTTGCAGTGTTCCATCCACAGTGCTAGAAAACGTTTGTACAGTAGGTACGCGCTTGAATTTTTCTCTGTAGTTATCGCATCAAGCACCATCCCAATCGCATCAAGCACCATCCCTGACAGCCTTGACCCACGCAACCTCCAGCCTAAACGGGCCCTCGCCATGCACTGGAAACGCGTCAGACTCAACGTCAGCAGCATCAGGACACAAATCAGTGCCCGCCGCAGCAGTATCATCATCAGGCGTGGCTTCACCAATGTGAGGGGGGTGTGTGAGCGGGGCAGTGGCACTGAAATGCGGAAAGTGCACGGGTGGGGCGCTGACGTTGACTGATATCCCCATGCCCACCACCCTCCTCGCATTCATCTGCATCCCTCCACCACCACTGCCCCCTCCCCCCTCGCTTCCTCTGCCTCTCCCCCCGCCGCCGCCCACCACCCTGCCTTTCCATGTAAGGCGGTAGCTGGACAGAGGGATCTGGAGGAGGGGGAGAAGGGGTGAAGTGGAGTGGGGGGGAAGTGGGGAATGATCATTGGTTAAGGGAGGGAGGTTGAGGTGGTTGAGAGAGTGGGGAGGGGTGCTGACGTTGACTGATAGACCCATGCCCACCACCCTCCTCGCATTCATCTGTGTCTCACCACCACCCACCACCACCACCACCACCACCACCACCACCACCACCACCACCACCACCACCACCACCACCACCACCACCACCACCACCACTGCTGCTACTCTCTCCCCTTCCGCCTCGCTCTCTCCCCCCACCGCCGCCTGCCCACCACCCTGCCCTTCCATGTAAAGCGGTAGCTGGCAAGGGGAATCTGTGGGAAGGGAGGGAGAGGGGAGAGGATTATTGTATGACTCACCTTCAACCATGTATGCATTTTGATTATTCAAACGAACGACTGTTCAGGGAGAGGAAAGGATGGAACGAGGGGGAAGGAGAGATATACTTTATGCATTACCCCACCACCCTGCCCTTCCATCTAAGGCAGTAACTGGTAAGGGGAATCTGTGAGCGGGGGGAGAAGAGAAGAGGGGGATGGATAGAAATAGCTGACGCCCTACCCCATCACCCTGCCTTTCCAGGTCAGGAGCGGAGGGGAGGAGGGGGAGGGAAAGGGGGAGGGGGAAACGAAACATGAAGAATCGGGGGAGGAAAGCTTTTGAGCTTTTGAGACGTCTCACAAGAGGTTGTTTGAGCACGCCCCTTGACGATTCTCCTCGCCACCCTGACCTTCCACGTCAGGTGTGCTCCTCACTGCCCGCTCTCTGAGATGCGTGTAAGAAACTGCAGCCCTCTGTGCGGGGAGCAATGGGATCCAGCCTATTACCTACCTACACCGCTCTTCACCCCTTTATTCTCACCTGCACCACTCCCCACCGCCCTCGTGGCGAGGGCAGGAACGCCTGCCACGTGTTCTCCTCACTGCCTGCTGGCCCGCCCACCCACCCCTCTGTGCGTAACTGATAGTGAGAGGGGAGAAGTAGGGCAGAAGAAGGGAGGAGCAGGGAGGAGCGGGGCGGGTGGAGAGTTGCAGAGAGAGAGAGCTGTAAGGTCACAACACCCCCACTCTGCCATGTGTTCTCCTCACTGCCTGCTGCCCCCCCCGCCCCTCCGTGCGCAGCTGAAAGGGAGGGGGGCGATGACAGCAGGAGAGAGAAGGGGAGAGGAAGAGAGAAAGACAGAGCCCGTAAGAGTAATTCGAAGCTATCTTAAAACACCCTGTAAGGTCGCACCCATCTTATCTACCAGGCATGAAAAGCTGACAGAGAGGAAAGAAGGGGGAAGAGGAGAGGAGAGAGGAGAGGGGAAGAGAGAGCAAGAGGGAGGAGTAAAAGATAGAGGTGCAAGGTGGCACTCCGTTTTCTCCCCTCTCTGTCATCCACCCCACGCCCACCCACCCCTCTGTGCGCAGTTGACAGAGAGGGGAGAAAACGGAGGGGAGACGAGAGTGGGATGTGTGAGAGAGTGAGAAAAGCGGGAAGGAGGGAGTAATCGGTACCACACACAAGAGGACAGCAGGGCAGAGGGGTGGAGAGGAGTGCAGTGTAGTATAATGATGAGAGAGGGGAGGGCATACTGGCGGATGTAGGAGCTACTGGGTAAGATGGGAGCGCGGCAAGGGTAGGGGGAGGGGGAGGGGGGAAGGGGAAGGGGAGGGGGAAGGGGAGGAAAAGGGGTAGGGTGGGGGAAGGGGGAGGAAGAGAGGGAGGGCGTACGGTGGAGAGGTAGGTGCGGCCGTCCCCCCGCACGAGCAGGTGCAGCGAGGAGAAGGCGTCCAGGTCAAGGCGGCAGGATGCATGCGCCTGGGGGAGCGGGGAAGTGCCACACACACAGCTGGCAAACCTTTTTACTTCTCTCTTTCGGTTCAATATTTGAGTCTACTCAAGAACAGACTCTTCAACGGCACATCTGAACCCCATGGCTCACCTCGACCGTTCGAATGCCAGCGAAGCCACCCTTGAGCAGCCGCCCTCCCCGCCCTCCCTGCCCTCCACCTTCCACACCCTCCCCCTGCTCCTCCCCCCGCACGTGTCGGGACAAGCTGCCTGCAAACACGGCTGTGGAGGCACGGGAGAGACATACGGGGCACATGGGGCGCATGGGGCACATGGGGCCAATGGGGCACATGGGGCCAATGGGGCACATGGGGCCAATGGGGCACATGGGGCCAATGGGGCACATGGGGTACATGGGGTACATGAGGCAGAAGAGCACATTGGAACCCCGAGAGCCTTGAGATGTGAACTGGCCCCGGTTCACAACCCCTGTGAACTGGCCCCGGTTCACAACCCCTGTGACCTGGCCCCGGTTCACAACCCCTGTGAACTGGCCCCAATTCACAACCCCTGTGAACTGGCCCCGGTTCACAACCCCTGTGACCCTGAGAGCCTTGGAAACCCGAGAGCCTTGAGCCTTGAGCCTTGAGCCTTGTTCACACTCAGCTGCGTTGCTAGCACCCTCAGCTGCGTTGCTAGCACCCTCAGCTGCGTTGCTAGCACCCTCAGCTGCGTTGCTAGCACCCTCAGCTGCGATGCTAGCACCCTCAGCTGCGTTGCTAGCACCCTCAGCTGCTTTCCTAGCACCCTCAGCTGCGTTGCTAGCACGCTCAGCTGCGTTGCTAGCACGCTCGGCTGCGTTGCTAGCACGCTCAGCTGCGTTGCTAGCGCGCTCAGCTGCGTTGCTAGCACGCTCAGCTGTGTTACTAGCGCGCTCAGCTGCGTTGCTAGCACTCTCAGCTGCGTTGCTAGCACCCTCAGCTGCGTTGCTAGCACGCTCAGCTGCGTCGCTAGCACGCTCAGCTGCGTCGCCAGCATGCTCAGCTGCGTTGCTAGCACCCTCAGCTGCGTCGCTAGCACGCTCGGCTGCGTCGCTAGCACCCTCAGCTGCGTCGCTAGCACACTCAGCTGCGTTGCTAGCACGCTCAGCTGCGTTGCTAGCACGCTCAGCTGCGTTGCTAGCACGCTCAGCTGCGTTGCTAGCACGCCCAGCTGCGTTGCTAGCACGCTCAGCTGCGTTGCTAGCACGCTCAGCTGCGTCGCTAGCACGCTCAGATGCGTTGCTAGCACGCTCAGCTGCGTTGCTAGCACGCCCAGCTGCGTTGCTAGCACGCTCAGCTGCGTTGCTAGCACGCTCAGCTGCGTTGCTAGCACAATGGTGAGAAGGGAGTGAGGGAGAAGAGAGGGAGGAGAGAGGGGAGAAGGCAGGAGACGGGGAAAGGAACTCACCAAAGGAGGAGGGAGGTTGGAAGTGATGGTGCTGCTGCCGGCGCATAGCTCGTGCCTCCCAGCCGTGCTGGGTGGGTGGGTGAGGTGGGTGCACTATCCCTGCTCTGCCATCCACTCTCTCTCTGCCCGTCATGTCTCCACGCCCCTGATTCCCGCCCATGCCTGAAAGCTCCGTGCCCGACCCTGCAGGCTCGGCGCTGCCGAACGTGGCATGGGCGAGGGTGGCGGTTGACGAACCTGACGGGCGGCAGGTTGGGAAGTTGAGGGGCGGAGGAGAGAAGGACAGAGGGACTTGGAGGTCTTGTGCTGGTAAGAATGTGAGGGTGGGAAGGAAAGGTATAAACATAGCTACACACACAGCACCTCACAGCACCCCGCAGAACCTCGCAGCACCCAGGCGCACACCGTCTCACCGCCGTAGATGGCGTCGGAATACACGCGCCACGCGTCCATCGCGCCCTGCGCGCCGCTCCGCTCGTCCCGAGCGCCCGCCCTCGCGAAGTGGAACAGCACGCGCTCACTGGGCGGCTGCAGCTCTTCCACCCGCCATGCCACCGCTGGGCGCAGGCAGGGGACGGCAGGAGTGGAGGGTGGAGAGCGATGGGTTGGGACGCATAAGAGGGATTACTGCGGAAATAGGGCACGCTGCGAAAATTGCTGCGGACATCGGTGTGAATGCGAAGCGCGGAAAACGGCCAACCGTGAGGTGCGCAATAGCGGCGTACCTCGTCGCGATGCCGCTGACGCGGCTTCTGCAAGGCGCTTCCACATCGGAAAGGACTGAAGCTAATCCATGGGGTGGTAGGTGCAGTCAGATATTTAAACTAATTTTTTCTTTTTGCTACTATTTTTTACCTCCTGTGTCGAGTTGGCCGAGTTGTTCCAGTCCGAAAGGGCGTGGGTTCAAATCCCACCCTCGACAGCGCGTTTTTTTGCATCCCTACATCTGGAAGACACTCCTGGAAGTTTGTTCCCTTCCAGCTTTGCCTCTGGAGACTGCACTTATGCCAAGTTTTACATCAACATTGCCGCTAGCTTCTTGGAGTCCAGCCCCATTTAGACAACATCCCTTACCATCCATTCCTTGCGTTTTCCTCTGTGCTACCGCCCCTCTCCACACAAAGCTACACCAACATCTCAATCCAGTGACCTTCGGAATGATCCATGGCTGGCATTGCATCTTGGTACGGTACCAGGTCTTTGACAATAACTAAAATCACTACTACGAGTGTGTCCAGTACAATCTACACCTAAACTAAGGGTGCATAACTGCAGTGGCTGTTGGATAGAAATGGTGCATAAAGTAAGCCACGAAAATCCCCACAAGAGCTCCTGCCACCACCTGCAGAAAAAATAGCGTTGTGCAAGAGATGGGAGCGTAAGCCAATCAGAAACATGGCGACTTGTAACAATGTACCAAAACCTCAAGCTCATAACAGCATGGGCTAGTGGTAAGCTGAAGAGATGTGGGAACCTGGGTTCTTGTAGTGTGCTTCACCTCTACGAACTTACACCTGCACATGCCTGGTACCATGCAATATACTGATGACTTGCTTGCATTGCGACGCGTTTCATACCTGGCAACCTTGATAATGATTACCCAATGACTTGTAATGCTGTAGCCTTGATAACTTGGGTGCGTACCTTTTTGCATTCATACCTGTGATGAAGTCTGTAAAAGACTGTGGTGAGTGTGGTAACAGCACATATGCCTGTGGTAGAGTGTGGAAACTGCGCATATGCCTGTCGTAGAGTGTGGTAGCCGCGTGCCTACCTGAGGCTGTGTGTGTCCAATGGGTTCTTTGAGAGGCCGAGACTCAGCCAGGGGATGGTCTGGTGGCAGCTCATACACGATCTGGTTCAGGACCTGTAAGGAGGGCAATTAGGTAGCAGAATAAGAGGCGAAATTTCAGTGCTTTCATTACCCATGCGGTTCAAAATGGGAATGGCTTGAGCATGGATGAGCAATTCCATGGGCAAGGTGGGGGGAGTGAGAGACAATGTGGAATGGGTACCACTATGTGAAGGTGCCGACATGATGTGGGATGACGATCATCTCATCTCAGAGGATTTAAGCAATGATTTTGCTGGATCAATGCACAGTGACATGACCTGACAAGACTCAGTCAAAGCCACAGCATTCCCCCTTGCCACGCATACTTCACAATTCCCTCTGCATGCTCTTCACATAGACAATTTGCTGCTTTTCTCGAGCTGTTTAGTTGCACCCCGAGGAAATTTACCTCTGCTTGCCGGCCTGCCTGAAGCCGAACACCCGAGGCGTCATACATGACCTGCAGTGCGCGAAGAAACATCCGCGAAACGCAGTCAGCATGCAATTTCGACTTGAATTAAACTCGCGTTCCCGTACGAGCGAAGGGGGCTTAAGCGGCGGTAACGTAGATGCTCAGCACGTGAAAGTAACAGGGAAAAAGGAAGGTTCCAGGGGACTTACAACGACGGCGAAAACGAGGCACGCGGCGAATAACGGGCTGGCCGTGCCTTCTTGGAAGGCGACAGCGCACGCCAGACCCATGACGGACGACGAATGCGACGAGGGCATGCCGCCGGATCCTAAAATTCGCTTGAAATCCCATCGCTTCTCCCAGTGCCTGCTCACGGTTGAAACGGAGTAGAGAGCATAGACGAATTTGCGGGAAACTGTGCCTTGATCCTATTGGGTGTACTTCATAACCAGGTTTCTCAAAAGCCACGAGCGAAAACGAGCTGATCCACACGTGGCGTTGGAATGTCAGCAACGAACGCGGGTTGACGCATTCGCGCCCTAATCATATTGGTTAAGTGAGCCAGCGTATCGAGATATATAGAATGCGACGTCGTTGAACGGAGACGTGAACCATTTGTTGTAGCAGTAACGAGGAAACCAAAAATACTTCAGTTTTGGATGATCTTCAACGCGATTCCGAAGAGAGATGCTCAGACGATACCTACCATAATGTAAAAGGCTTGAGGAATTGCGCGACCCAGAGGGAGATAAACGCAACAATCAGCGGCCGGTTTTGGAAGATCATCATGAATCCTTGGTGAGAGGGGAGTAGGAGGGAGAACTTGGAAGGTCCTGCGGCATCAGCAATAACAGCTACTTCTTCCATTCCGACCTATTGACTCTTAAATATATATCTGTGGACCCTGGTTGATAGGGGGAACTGATCAGGCCAGCTTAATCCTGCTGAAAGGCAGGCTCACTGGCCTTGCTCGTTGAATCTCCTCTCGCAAGCTCTAGCTAACCGTAACTCCTTGCTGCACACAGCACAACACCGACGAATCTCAAATGCTTGTTCTCTTCCTCGAAACTATCTGGCTGCGTGAGAGTGTGTCTGTCATCTCCCTGATGCCTAGAGCTTGCCACTTCCTATTTTCACCTCCCCAATGCTCAGCGAATCTGCTCCTTGGATTTCCTTCCTTCCGCCAACGGTTACTCTAAAGAAATGGACCAATCGAATTCCACAGTTTCCCAGGCAAGTTTCGTGAGGTTCCGGTGAACCGCGAAAACATGCTCACACTGTCACACTAAACAGATCGGACGGCCGCGATTGTTGCGATGGCCGGAGTGTGTGTCATTAGCCGATAAAACTGCTGGGCTTGTAACGCAGTGATGGTTGTTTCCCAGTTCTGTTCCACCAGTATTCCAACAAATGGATATCAATTGGCCATAAGAACTGATGTTTCATTTTATCATCCAGAAATATCAAATTATGCATAATCAATCACGGTATTTTTGTAATATTTTTAATAGAACTCAAATCAGACGTGTATTCACTAGTTGGTAAGAATGCTTTTTCAGAAATATACTCATACCAATTCTTGTGTACTGCAATGCCACCGCTTCTGATTGATTATGAATGGGTTGACCCAGTGGTACCAGCAGGAGGCAGAAGATCAGTTCCTTGGCCAAATCAACGACGAGTAACAGCAAAGATGCGAAGCGGAGACCTTTCGCCACCTTCGCCCATTTTACGCAAACCTTTCCAACCACACGCCAGCGTCAGAGAGTAGATCAGCTCAACCCCCATATCTCAATCGCAGCCGCTTGCCAAGAATCTGTATCCACGGCTAGGATTCACTTCGCTCCTAGTGGCTGGAACCACAACTTCAAATTCAAGCCATTGGGCTTGCCGCGTTCCAAACTGACACGATCACCCCGCGGCTCCAGATGAGAGGACAATCGACGGCTCTTAGATCACGGGTCCAACGTTCACCAGCGAAATCCCGCAGCTCCCGCCTTTGTCAACGGAATCTCGCTGAAAAGAGTCGGTGCTTTTCGTCTCTTATAGCCGCTGAGGTGTGAACGAGGGGACATGCGAACGGCGTAAACTTGGCATTATATTTTCGCTTCCCTGACCTGTAGGGATTCATGTGCCACGCGGACGATTTTCAACCAGCCATTGAAGTGGAGTCTCGAATCTCCCTCTCATGAACAAGCATTGAGCCTGACCGGACGAACCATTCGCATCCACTGTTGCTGTTCGTCGGAAACCCAACACAGCCGGTTAACCTGTAGACCAATAAGTGAGTAGAGTTGCCCTGACGAAACAGGCAATAGGTCCGAACCTACGGCTGCGATCTGCGTTACCAACAAAGTTTCAGACAATCCAGTGATTCTGGACGGTAGATCTGAAGAGGGTTGTTGTGAGGAAAGGAGAGGAGAGGCAGTTGGCGCCCCTCCGCCTCACCGTCGTCTCTCGTCTCATTCTCGCCTGAGCCTCGGATTTCACACCGCTTTCGCCTCTAGCTCTCATCATTTTCTCACGCTCAGCTTCTACTGCTCGTTTTCTTCGAGCTGCTGCGACTGCGAATAGGCGAGGCGTTAGCGAAGCTCATTTTCAACACAAGCGAGAAGAATATGTCTGGTTTTATTGGAGAAGCTGCGTTTACCGGAAGAGAAATTCGGGTTTCCGTGTCATGAAGCCTCGAAACTCTGGATAATACATACGAACAGTAAAGGAATTACGTCATCCGCGCATAATTACCCAGGCGAGCGGGCGGGAGAAGTGACGTCAGACGGCCATCCGCGCCACCGGCTCCGAAGTCCCTCCTGGTCCGAAGTTGTCCCTTGGGAGCTCCGAAGTTCCTTCGGACCGACAACCCCCGGGATTTCATCCGGGTTACAAATCGTCCCATTGGACCACGTGTTGCGCGGAACTCGAGGGGAACTCTGGTTCCGCGTTCGCGCAACACATGTCACGATATGAAATGTCGTGAAAAACTGAAGTGTCGGAGCATCAGTGGTCGACGACGAAATTCAGGGTCGTGATCTCGCAGACAGTTACGAGATACAGTCGCAGACTCCTGATCCTATGGCCATCTATTTCCGCGATAAGTGTGCGAAAGAAGATCTGACGCTTTACGACCGCTGACGAGGGCGAGTAAGTATTTCATCAAGACGTTTCGTACATGCATCCCCGCGAAATACATTTCGTGTCTGCGAATTTCATGTTCTGGCACAGCATTCCGCGCGCCCCACGAAACTTGGGATGGGAAACGCACGGGCATGGGGAATTTCCTCGCACGAGAAAATTCCTGATAATATTTATCTCTACAAAGAACGAGTTCACCCGCGTGAAATCGTCTACGTGAATGACAAACTCCGCGAAACCGTCTAAGGAACACCTCCCCGACTTCCAAACCAGCTCCCGCGTGCGAAAAAGAAAACTAGAACTACCGTGGTCAAATTCTTAACCATTTCCAACCATGCAACATACCCATCGCACGGAATCACCTGTGTGCTGCTGACACGAAAACAAAACCCCGAGAAAAGGCACTACGTTCGTGACCGCGATTAACAATGACCGCGAAACATTCGGGCCACAGTACACTGACATCTGTGGTACATTCACTTGCCAGCACGGAACTGTGCGAACGTGAACTGTAGAGTTCCAGCTCGTTTTGCGAAACCCGATTGTTTTCGCACCCCTCGAAAGTTTCGCGCTGGGATATTCGCACTGTTGCTGAGAGTACTCAAGATAAAGATTTGTAAGCGAAAGTTATATATCCACGAAGACACGGGCGATATTCACCACTAAAACCGTGTGTTGCTCGAACCAAAACGAATCGTGCCACGAATTCAGGGGCACAGACAAGTGCGTGAAGAAGTTTTCGCGGTGGCGTTTCTGTCAAAGTTTTCACCACCGACATCCGCAGCTCATTTGCGGCAGCACAGTTCGTACATTTCATGTTGCGAACTACAGGTGTTCCGGGTTAAAGCAACAGTATACTTTTGCAAGCGGGGGTTTCAAAAACCTTAGGAACTTGAAAAACTGGTTACGCGATTACAACCCCAACCCCCCTTGTTGAGAGGCGAAGGAGTCCCCAAACGCCCCACGTCCGGCTCCTCGCACTCACAGTTCAAAACCTTAGGAATTGCAAAAGGAAACTGAAACTGCGGTAGTGAGAGGATAGCCCACACGCTCCTACTTCAGTATGTCATTCCGCGTAGACTAGGCAGCATTCTAACCTAACAGCTAGAATTAGGGACAACATCTGTTACTGAACCACGTAACGATGTTTCCTCGCATGCGCGGACAAATCGCCACGCCTACGCACTCGCTTAGGCCACGCCACCTTAGACAAGGCCACCCCACGCCTCCTCTCGCTACCTCACCGCAAGGCCATTAGCGACAGCGCCTCCCCTCCCCACAATGTCCCGTTTAGCCTCGACGCGCTAGCATCTACATCCCATCCCTTCCTCCACTTCTAGCTCGCCGTCCGCCGTTCGCCGCGCGCGGTGAGCCGCTGCTTCCCGCTCGCCGCTCGCGTGTCCTCCCTTTCACTTTCGCCGTCCGTTGTTCGCCTTTCGCCGGACGACGTCCGGATTGAGACTCCTCTCGCCGAACCACGTTGCCTCGTTCTTTTCTGGTTTATACCCATTCGCGGCTGCACGAATGCTTCTTTACCAGCTCGGTTCATCGGACTGGGCTCGTGTCTCCTCACGCGGCCCCATCGCGACCACCGCCACGCCATCTCCCCTTCCCGCCACGAAAACTCCTCTTCCCGCCACGTCATCTCCCCTTCCCGCCACTCCATCCCCCCTTCTCGCCACATCATCCCCCCTTCTCGCCACGCCATCTCCCCTTCCCGCCACAAAAACTCCCCTTCCCGCCACGTCATCTCCCCTTCCCGCCACTCCATCCCCCCTTCTCGCCACGTCATCCCCCCTTCCCGCCACGCCATCTCCCCTTCCCGCCACGCCTACTCCCCTTCCCGCCACGTCATCTCCCCTTCCCGCCACTCCATCCCCCCTTCTCGCCACGTCATCCCCCCTTCCCGCCAGCCATCTCCCCTTCCCGCCACGCCTACTCCCCTTCCGAGCACGCCCTCATTTCCCCTGCACGCCCTCGTTTCTCCCCCTCGAACGCCCTCATTTTCCCCTTGCACGCCCTCATTTTCCCCTTGCCCGCCCTCATTTCCCCCTTGCACGCCTTCATTTCCCCCTTGCACGCCTTCATTTCCCCCTTGCACGCCTTCATTTCCCCCTTGCATGCCTTCATTTCCCCCTTGCGCGCCTTCATTTCCCCCCCTGCATGCCCTCATTTCCCCCTGCACGCCTTCATTCCCCCCCCTGCACGCCCTCATTTCCCCCTTTTCCCCATCTCCCCTCCCCATTTCCTCATCCCACCACCTCTCCCTGCCTTCCCATCTCTTCTCTTTTCCAGGGCCTGTTATCCGCAACCCGCCCTCTTCAAACTGCTCCTCAAGCGCTGTCCTCATCAGCACCACCACTCTACCTCCCGCTCTCTGTGCCT
Organism: Closterium sp. Yama58-4; assembly: GCA_947470075.1. Lineage (NCBI taxonomy): Eukaryota > Viridiplantae > Streptophyta > Zygnematophyceae > Desmidiales > Closteriaceae > Closterium > Closterium sp. Yama58-4. Next base: position 343,342 of record CANIUD010000133.1, read on the forward strand.
CTTCCCTCCTTTGTCACTGGTCCACGCTTTGTCTTGCTTCTTGCTCTTCACATCCCCTTTTCCTTCTTCCTCCAGATCGCCCCATCCCTCTCTCTCGCTCCCAATTTTTCCTCCATGTCTCCCCATGTTATTTTCCTTCCCATCGCCCACGGGTTTGGGACGAGGCCCGTCTGCCCTCTCACACTCGCCATGCCTCGCCATGCACTCGTCCTGCCATTCTGACTCAACCTGCAATTCTCTCCGCCATCCCTCCCTGCCTTTCCATCACACCTCCCTGCCTTTCCATCACACCTCCCTGCCTTTCCATCACACCTCCCTGCCTTTCCATCACACCTCCCTGCCTTTCCATCACACCTCCCTGCCTTTCCATCACACCTCCCTGCCTTTCCATCACACCTCCCTGCCTTTCCATCACACCTCCCTGCCTTTCCATCACACCTCCCTGCCTTTCCATCACACCTCCCTGCCTTTCCATCACACCTCCCTGCCTTTCCATCACACCTCCCTGCCTTTCCATCACACCTCCCTGCCTTTCCATCACACCTCCCTGCCTTTCCATCACACCTCCCTGCCTTTCCATCACACCTCCCTGCCTTTCCATCACACCTCCCTGCCTTTCCATCACACCTCCCTGCCTTTCCATCACACCTCCCTGCCTTTCCATCACACCTCCCTGCCTTTCCATCACACCTCCCATCCTTTCCATCACACCTCCCTGCCTTTCCATCACACCTCCCTGCCTTGCCTCCCATGGGTATAGGGCCCCATTATTTACCGCTGTGACACCAGGTGTCATTCAACCCGTACCAGGCGGGTATGCATATGCAAAGCTGCCGGTTTTGCGTCCAAGTCAGCACCATATAAGTGTGCCAATTCCCTCAGCTCCAGCGACAAGCACGACAACGCCTGGGCCAAGCGAGCTTGGCAGTGTGGAGGGGCATTATGTTGCAGGAGTGTGTCGTGGCATGAACATGACACCAAGAGTATATCGCTGTTTAGTATACTTAGAGATGATTGTATGTGTACGTACGATACAACTCAATGTTCCTTTTGGACATCATTGCTGTGCTCATTTTCAGCTGTAGAGATGGCTTATAGAAAGAGAACAGACACCTGAAAGACACGTGGTACATATCAGATGCATGTGAACAACATTTGCAATAAAATTGTGATGTAACATTCAACTACTTTCAACACACAGTGGGAGCTCATGCAAGCCTAGACTGAAGAGGACTGGTCCATCTTGTTCCATGCTGCACTTGAGATCCCTCAGTATGGAAAGCGAAGGCGGTAAACACGGTACTGGTGGTGAGGGTAGAGGGGAAGAGAGAGGGTAAGCAAAGGGAGGAGGGAGCATAAGCAGGGTAAAAAGGGAGGACAGAGAATAAGCAAACTCGAAGGAGCTGATTGGATTGTAAGGGGGTGGAGAGGCATTGCGGCAAGCAGAGGGGGAAAATGAGCGAAAGGAGGGTGAGAAATAGGGGAAGCAGGTGGGGAAAGGAGGGGAAGCAGGGGGGGAAGGGAGGATAAGCATGGGGGGAAAGGAGAGGAGGCAGGGGGGGAAAGGAAGGGAAGCCGTGGGGGAAAAGGGGGGAAGCAGGGAGGGAAAGGAGGTGAAGGAGGGGCGGAAAGGAGGTGAAGCATGGGGGTGAAGGAGAGCAAGCAAGGGGGGGAAAGCAGGGGAAAACAGGGGATGCGGGGGGAAGCGAAGAGAAGCATGGGGGGCAAGGAGGGGAAGCAGGTGGAGAAAGGAGGGCATGCAGGGGGGGGAAGGAGGTGAAGCATAAGGGGAAAGGAGGGGAAGAAGAGGGGGAAATAAGGGGAAGCAGAGGGGGTAACGAGGGGGAGCAGAGGGGGAAATGAGGGGAAGGAGAGGGGGGAACGAGGGGGAGCAGAGGGGGAAAGAAGGGGAAGGAGAAGGCGGAACGAGGGGAAGCAGAGGGGGAAACAAGGGGAAGGAGAGGGGGAACGAGGGGGAGCAGAGGGGAAACAAGGGGAAGGAGAGGGGGAACGAGGGGGAGCAGAGGGGAAACAAGGGGAAGGAGAGGGGGGAACGAGGGGAAGCAGAGGAAGAAATAAGGGGAAGCAGAGGGGGTAACGAGGGGAAGGAGAGGTGGGAACGAGGGGGAGCAGAGGGGGAAATAAGGGAAGGAGAGGGCGGAACGAGGGGGAGCAGAGGGGGAAATAAGGGGAAGGAGAAGGCGGAACGAGGGGAAGCAGGGGGGGAAACAAGGGGAAGGAGAGGGGGAACGAGGGGGGAGTAGAGTTGGAAATAAGGGGATGGAGAGGGGGGAACGAGGGGAAGCAGAGGAAGAAATAAGGGGAAGGAGAGGCTGGAACGAGGGGGAGTAGAGGGGGAAATAAGGGGAAGGTGAGGCGTTAAGCGGTGAGGCACTAAGCGGTGAGGCGCTAAGCGGTGAGGCACGCAGCGGGGTATTAGGAGAGACGCGGGTGACGCGCTAAGAGGGTGTCGCGAGCTGCCGGTTCGGCGATCGAGCTGCGGGTTTGGCGATCGAGGTGCGGGTACGGCGATCGAGGTGCGGGTTCGGCGAGAACGTCGCCGGCGACGGGAACGCATGGAATGCGGCGCTTAGGACGAAGGCTAGTCCTACATCTATCGCGAGGCCTTTGAACGAGTCTATTCATGAGAGAGTGAGGTGTTTGTAGAAATGCTTTCTAAGTAATCTCGCGAGCCAGCCTTGTGACACTTGTCGCCTCGACACCAGCGTTTTTTTTTAGTGCCAGCGCTGTTCCTCGCCGCCCTAGTTGCCTATTGTGTAGTTGTATCGAAGGCCTTTCCTAAAAATGTCGCTCCGTTGGTCTGCTCGTGTCACTCCAAGGCTTGGGTTGACGGGAGACTTTCTCGTGTTCGCAACAATCAGCCATCCAAATTTTCGCCGATTCTCTCGCCAAGCCCATTCGTTTTTCGTTTGGGTTTGCTTTTGGTATGTACTGTTCCAAAACAAACAGTAATTTCAAATGTATACCGCCGCTTTAAAGGCCATTGCTAGATGAGTCCATTTTCCATCTTGAGTAGAATTTTCCGATATTGCCTAGGGTTGTCCCGACCCCTATAGTCCCATCTTTGGTGGGAAATTTTGAGGCTTGACCGAATCATTGCACGAATCAGCTCCGCAGCCAATCAGAGGCTCCAAATTGAACCATCCCAACATCCGGAGAAAATTATAGATAAGGGATCATCGATTCGACATTTAACCTCCAAATTCTAAGTAATTGTTTTTCTTGACCGTGATCACTTCTCAATCCTGTTGCGCGGTCTCCAGCGCGCTCGACGATGACATCACGTTTATCTCGTTTACAGGGTAAAACAGAAGTTTTTACCTTCTAATCGACCCCCAAACCATAGTTTATTTTGTTTTTTTTTTCCCGTTGGTCATGCGAAATTGATCAGCGCGTGGAAGCGTGTGACAAGAAGTTGAAGCCAGCGCGGTCCAAATTTAAGAAAAGGCCCAAAAACCAAACATTTTAGCAAACAAACCACTATTCATGTAAATTGTCTGAACGGGACTATAAATATCGCGTTTTGCCTGGGGTTTGAAAATTTCGGCATACAGTCCACGCGCTTCGGCTCAACCCGTCGGACTATAAGCCGAAACACCTGTACAACAATATATCGAGCAGCAAAAACCTAAATCCGCGAAACCGTCTGGTGGTATAAACAGGCGTAGCAAACTTTCCGCGTGTGCATTTTCCGTTTGTTTCCCGCGGTCAAGTACGCTACAACAAGGTTAACAACGGTTTGGAGACTCTACCGCTTTAAACCGTATTATTATGCGGTCTACCGTACTGAATCCACAAGAGCGAACATTCAAGTTGAAAGTGTCCCGTAAATTTTCGCGTGACCTGATAAAAAGTCTTTCGCGCGGACTTCCCCGCTGAAAATCCGCGAACATACAGGCGATTTGACAAGCGAAGTCAATCTATATCCACGTGTTCACGAATTTGGAGGCAACATGAGTGCGCTAAAAATCACATAAAACGGACAACGCCCGCTCCAGCCACCGACTACATGCTGTGAAAAGTTAGAACGAGAATGGGTGCATTGAGCAGCATGAGGAGTACAAGTACCAAACCCTAGAATGTTGTTACCCATATGAGCTACCCCACTACAGCCTACACAGACTATAGTGTATAAGTTTGACACACCCCCATAGGCAAAGTGGGGGAGAACAAGGGGTCACAAGACCAGTCAAGCAATATAAGGCAAAGCAAGCTCAGGGTGGATCACAACGTCACCACACAGTCTGAGCACAAGTTCAAGGCCACAAGGCCAGTTCACATGCAAGGTCACATATATATAAGGCTAAACAGGCAGGTATATATATGTACAGTACAAGCAAGGTCAAGAAGTAAGCAAGTGAGGCAAGGTAGGTACAAGACCTAACAGAGTGCAGAAGCGCTGATGATCACAAGGCGCGAGTGCCTTAGTGAAGATATCAGCAGTGTTGGCCTCAGAGGCCACGTAAGCAAGGCGCAGCTGACCACGCTGCTGCAGCTCACGAGCAAGAAAGTAGCGGAGAGCGATGTGCTTCGTTCTGTGCTCCAGTCTGTGCTCATGACACAAGGCCAGCATGGCCTTGTTGTCTACGTACAGCACTGGAGGAGAACGAGGCGGCTCTCCCAGGTCAGTCAGCAGGTAGGTGAGCCACCGTAGCTCCTGTGCAGCCATGGCCCCTGCGTAGATCTCAGCCTCACAACTGGAGCCGAGAACAGAAGACGAGCGGGTAGACCGCCAAGAAACAGAGCCGGAACCAAGGCTGAAGGTGTAACCCTGTGACGACCGCTGCGTAGCCTGGTCGTCAGCCCAAGAAGCGTCTGCGTGACCAGTGAGGACCACTGAACTATGCCCTCCAAGCACAAGCCCCATGCCCGACGTACTGCACAAGTAGCGCAACACCCTCTTCGCTGCAGCCATGTGCTCTGGTCTGTGTCTCCCAGGAGCAACAAAGCGTGCCAGAATGCTAAGAGGGTATGCAAGGTTAGGTCGAGTGCAGGTCATCAGGTACATGAGGCAGCCGACAAGCTCTGGGTACGGGCCACTCGACTCTACGGACTCATCCAAAGGCAGAGCTGAGAGCGAGTGGCGTGTAGGCAGAGGAGTGGCCTGAGGCGAGGAGTACGTGAAGCCGAAGCGCTGAAGGACCTGCTGCACCTTGTGTGACTGAGTCAGGGTAATGGTGCGCCGTGCTCTGTCCCGGGTGATCTGCAAGCCAAGGTAGCTGCGCAGTTCACCCAGGTCTGTGCACGTGTGTCTCTTCTGCAGCTCAGACTTCACGTAGGCAAGTCCAGCAGTGTCAGCTGTAGCAAAGACCAAGTCGTCGACGTACACGAGGATGTAGAACGGCGGCAAAGAAGTGTCGGTGCGCAGAAACAACGACGGGTCGGCAGTAGAAGGAGCAAACCCAAGGGCCGCAAGTGTAGTCCTCAGTGTGTCGTGCCACTCACGAGGCGCCTGGCGGAGACCGTAGACTGGCCGCCGGAGGCTCCACTGGGTGCCAGGAGGAAACGTCCCAGTGAAGCCAGGTGGGCGGCGCAGCCAGATCTCCTCGTGCAGGCTGCCCTGTAAGAAAGCAGTGCTGAAGTCAAGAGAGTGCAGCTCGTAGTCTCGGTGAGCAGCTATGTGCAGCAGTATCCGAAGAGTGGTCATCTTCGGGGTGGGGGAGAAGGTCTGAAAGTAGTCAACTCCCTGCCGCTGACTGAAGCCACAAGCCACGTAACGCGCCTTGAAGACAGGCGGAGAACCCGGCGGCCGCTTCACCCTGAAAATCCACATGCCACTGACGATGTTCGCCCCAGGCGGGGGAACCTCGTCAACGTAGGTGCCTGTGGACTTCCAGGAAGCCATCTCTGCGTCCATGGCTGCCTGCCACTGAGAGGAGTAGGGACCCTCTATCGCCTCCGCGTAAGAGCGCGGAGTCGGGATGTCAAGTGCATCCAGGTCTCCCTCCGGGGCAAGCAGCATGGACACGAGATGAGGTGAAGCAGCAGCCAAGCACTGGAACTCCTCCTGCCTGTCCTCAAGGACGTCCGTGCCAAGAGCACACTCACCCCCGACGGACGGAGGACAGACAGACTCAGACTCAGCGACGAGACTGGTAGCGTAGTCTAGGCGACAGCGAGCAGCGAAGTCGACAAGCTCAGCAACCAGGGCAGACGCAGCAGTAGACTCAAAGGAAGGGTCAGTGACGACAGTAGCAAGGAGACGCGTGACAGTAGGACGCGCAGCATGAAGGGAGTCCGACTCCGGGTCAGGAAGGTCAGGAAGAGAGGACGCTGGAGGAGAAGGCAAAGGGGCACGCAGCGGAGCAGTGGAAGGACGCAGAGACATCCGGTGCGTGCCGGGGACAGGGGGAGGACGCTGGCGCGAACCACGACCACTAGTGCGAGCAGCACGGACAGGCGACGCAGGGCGAGACGCAGGCGCACGACGCTCAGCAAGACCTCCAGTAGGACCAGTGTAGGGAGAAGGAGAAGGAAGCGGGGAAGGTGGCTGTAACTGTGACTCAGACTGGACAGGAGGCGGACACTCTAAGGCAGGAGCAGGACCAAGAGAGGACGGAAGACCAAGAACCTGCTCAAGGAGCGGAACGAAGTACGGCCGCGGCCGCGTAGCTCCACCAGTGCCAGCAGGAACAGCACCAGCACCCCCAGCGGGAGCACCAGCACCAGGAGGACCCTCAGCTCCAGCAGCTCCAACTCCAGCACCCTCAGCAGCACCAGCGCCAGGAGCACCCCCAGCGCCAACACCCCCAGTAGCTCCAGCTCCAGCCGGACCACCCGAAGACGCAGCAGCTCCAGCTCCAGGAGCTCCAGCAGCACCAACGCCAGCAGCACCAGCAGCACCAGCAGCACCAGCAGCTCCAGCTCCAGGAGCACCAGCAGCACCAACGCCAGCAGCACCAGCAGCACCACCAGCTCCAGCAGGAGGAGCACTCGTAGGGCCAGCAGCTCCAGTACACTCGGTACGAGCACCGATGGGACCCTCGGCACCAGCACTCTCAGCAGCAGTAGAACCTCCAGCTCCTGCAGCACCACCAGCTCCAGCAGCACGTCGCCAGCGCCGGGCGAACCACTCACGCAGCTCCTGTGGAGAGAGCAGCTCCCGCCGGGACGAAGCACCCGAAGAACTGTCAGGCTCAGCACCACGAGACGCCGGACGAGCAGGTCCAGCACCCTCAAGCTCCGCACTCCGAGACTCAGCAACCGCAGGCTCAGCACCCCCAGGCGCAGCACCCCCAGGCTCAGCACCCCCAGGCCCAGCACCCCCAGGCTCAGCACCCCGAGTCGCAGCACCCCCAGGCCCAGCACCCCCAGGCTCAGCACCCCCAGTCGCAGCACCCCCAGACCCAGCACCCCCAGGCTCAGCACCACCAGCAGCACAAGAGTCAACAGCTACCTCGACTGGCTCAACTGCATCTACCTGGGACACACCTGAGGGAGCAGGACCCTGAGGGGGGAGGGGGTCTACCGGAGGGGGACCTGGTGTAAGGAAGAGCGGCGGGGGAGGGAGGGACGCACTGCGGTAGGGGAAGAGACGGTAATAGGGAACCGACTCGTCAAAGGTGACGTCCTGGGACGCGAAGACACGGCGCGAGGTGGGGTGGTAGAACTGCCAGCCTGGCGCGTCAGGGGGAAAGCCAAGGAAGACGCAGGGAACAGCACGAGAGGACAGCTTGTCCGCAGACAAGTCGCGGACAAACGCCCTAGATCCCCAGACCCGGAAACGCGACGCATCACCAACCTTCCCCGTCCACAGCAAAGCAGGGGAGGTCTCCGGCATGGAGACCCGGGGGTGAAGGTTGAGCTGATGCGCCGCGTACCGAACCGCAAACGGCCACAGAAAATGGGGAGCAGCCGCATGGATCATGGACGTACGAGCGACGTCCATGACCATGCCGATGCGGCGCTCAGCAATCCCATTCTGCTGCGGAGAGTCCGGAAGCGTGAAGGTCTGGCGGATGCCTCGTGCGCGACAGAAGGTCCGCAGAAGGTCAGAGGAGAACTCTCCGCCTCGGTCGGAGTGCAGACGCCGAACAGGAAAGTCGGAGCCGAAACTCTCCTGGAGCTGGAGACGAGCCGCGCAGATCCAGGCGATCAACACCTCAGTGACGTCACCCTTGCTGCGCAAGGGGAAGACTGCGGTGTAACGCGAGTAGTCGTCAACCACCAGCAGGAAGTAGCGCTCCTGACCCTGCCCACGGACGCGGGCTGGGCCCCACACGTCCATGTGAAGCGTCTGCAGCGGAGCCTCTGTCGGAGGAAACTTGGAGGAGTGAGGAGCAGCGCGCTGCCGCCCCTCGACGCAGGGAACGCAGGTGGGGGCAGGCCCCGGAGGAAGGGGAGGGAGGGACCGGGGGAGACCAGAAACAAGAAGACGGGAAGCCATGCCTCGAAGGCGAGGCAGGGAGGGGTGACCAAGACGGTGGTGCCAGAGGAGAGTCCGGTGAGACAGGAGACGACACAAGCAGGGGGCAGACTCAGGACCAGACCTGGACGCCGCAGCAAACACCTGACCCGACGCTGCTACCTGAGCAGACTCAGTGACTGGAGGAGACTCAGTAGTCAGTGTGTACAGGCTCGACCCTGGCCGACGAGCAAACGTGGCCAAGTGGCGGCCCGTGTCCGCACAAGTGCAGTGGGTCACCCGCTGACGCGCAGGGGTGAACTGGTCAACTCCTGCATCCTGGAGGTCAGCACCCGCCACCAAGTTCGTAGAGAACGAGGGGAGGTAGAGACCCGACAGGGAGCCAGACGGGACCGCCGGACACGGTAGGACAGTGGAGTAGTGAGCAAGGACAGGACCCCCAGAGGGGTCCGCCAGGGAGACCGCAACAGGCCGACTGAGCGGTGTGAGAGTGGTGCAGTTTCGAAAGAAGGAGCGGGAAGCACCCGAGTCAAGGGTGAAGGTGTGGGTGTCCGGGGACGACGCAGCACCTGAGAGCGCAAACTCACCGGCACCTGGGGCAGCAGACGCACTGGCACCTAGAGCAGCAGCCTCACAAGTACCTAGCGCAGCAGCCTCTCTGCCTGGGTCAGGCGGGAAACACCGGTAACAGTCACCCTCATCACTAATAGTCACAGCATACATGGCAGCAAGAATAGCATCAAAATCAAGATCATAGATTGCAACACCCGCCCTAGACAGCTCGCCCCAGCGAGGGATCTCAGTAGCGTCGGGGAACTGGTGGCGCCACGCGTCTGTCAGACGACCGAAGCAGCGCTGGGTGGGGTGCGCGCCCCCACACTGCTCACCCGCCCGGTCGCCGGTACGGAGAACGTAGGTACAGGGGCCAGCACCCCTGCCCCGCTGACGAGCAGCGTACCAGTCACGAAGCTGCTTGGGGGAAGGGGTCTCACGGGTACGCTGCTGCTGCTGCTGCTGGCGCGCACCACCACCGGAGCCACCCCTCTGCGCAGCGCCACCCCGACCAGCTCCGCCGCCTCCGCCGCTACCTCCTCCACTACCGCCACCTCCGCCACCTCCGCTCCCACCGCCACCGCCGCCTCCACCTCCACCTCCAGTCCCGCCACCGACGCCCCCACCCCCGCCACCACCCCCACCGCCACCCCCACCCCCTCCACCACCTCCACCTCCGCCTCCACCGCCCCCGCCAGCTCCTCCAGCACCCTTGCCCCCCTTGCCCTTGCCAGGGCGGCGTCTCCCGCTAGGGGCAGACGCCGCAGCGACCGACTCAAGACCAACGAGGTCGGCCGCAGCAACAGAGGCAACAGAGGGCAAGAGGGGAGAGGGGGAGCACCCCTCAAAGACAGGGGTACGAGGGTCACCACGAGAGGCACCTACTGCGACTATGCTCTTCTCTGCCGCAAGCAGGCGCTCCTCGAGGAGGTCAACGGTGAGGGTGGTGGGGCAAACAGAGAGGAAGTGGTCCCTAACCGGGCGAAGGGTGTCAGGGAGCCGGGTGACTATGTAGTAGAGGGTGATGTACATGGGGGGGGGGTTCTTGGCGCAGAACTCAGCAGGAAGCGCAGCGCGGTAGTGAGTGTCACTAGTGCGAAGGTGCGTAATGAGGTCAGGGACAGTGGGAAAAGCGGCGAGGTCAGGGAAGAGGTACGGTAGGATGAGGCGGCTAAGCGCAGCAGTGGCAGGGGAAGAGTAGCGTGCAACTACAGCGTCGTACAAGGTCTTAGCACTCTTGTACTGGCTAAAGTGCGCACGCTCAACGGTCGGCAAGTGGCGGCGCACAGTAAGGCGGGCAGCAGCATCGCGCGTGGCCCACTGAGAGCGAACAGTGGGGTCAGCATCAGCAGCAGGGGCAGGAGAGGCACCAAAAGTGAGGTCAAAGAGGGAGAGACCGTCTGCAGTAGCTCTGTCTGCTCTGTCGCTCAGTAGGAAAAGCTGCAGGTCATCTACCCAGACGTCAAAGTCAATGGCCCGACCCTCAGCGTCAAAGGTGAGGACACTGGGGTAAGCCATGACAGCAGTAGACGAGCAGTGAGAGCAGCAGGCAAGGGCAGAGCAGTGGCGGAGGCGCTGCTCTTACCGGGCAGGCGAGAAGGACCGAGGCGCGCCGGCGGGAACAGGGCCACGACGGCAGGAACGGCGGCTCGGCGGCTCGGCAGCTCGGCGGCACCGGCGACTCGGCGGCTTCTGCAGCTCAGCGGCAGCGTCGGCTCGGCGGTGCGGCGTCGTGGCGGCTCGGCTGCTCGGCGGGGCCGCGAGGGTGTGGCGACGGGGCCGCGAAGGGCAGCGGTGGGGTCGCACGGGTGTGGCGACGGGGTCGCGGGCGGCTGCGACGACCGGGGGCGCGGGCGGCTGTGGCGGAGTCGCGGGCGGCCGCGGCGACGGGATCGCAGGCGGCCGCGGCGGCAGGGACGCGGGCGGCTGCGACAGCAGGGCCGCGGGCGGCTGCGGCGACGGGGTCGCGGGCGGCCGCGGCGAAGGGGTCGCAGGCGGCTGCCGCGACGAGGCCGCGGGCGGCGCGAAGGGCGACGGGGCCGCTACGGGCGGCGGTGGGGTCGCGGGCGGCTAAGCCGCGAGGGGCGACGCCGGGGTCGCGAGGGTGGGGCCGCGGGGTCGCGAGGGTAGGGCGACGGGGCCAGTGGAGGCGGCGCCGGGGCCGCTAGGGCGACGCGACGGGGCCGTAAGGGCGGCGCGACGGGGCCGCTAAAGGCAGCTAGAGGGGAGCGCGACTCGGGCAGGGGCGGAGGGCGCCCGGGGCAGGAAAAAAAAAGGTTGGTGGGCCCTAAGAACAGTTCCCACGAGGGAACCTGCTCTGATACCATGTGAAAAGTTAGAACGAGAATGGGTGCATTGAGCAGCATGAGGAGTACAAGTACCAAACCCTAGAATGTTGTACCCCATATGAGCTACCCCACTACAGCCTACACAGACTATAGTGTATAAGTTTGACACATGCTCTGCACCAACTTGAAGCACATACCAATTGACTGGAAACTCGAAAGAATGCCCACCGCAAAACTGTGATACTCGCCTGGTGATATTTACCTGCGAAAAAAAGTGTATTTCTTCTCGCGTGTGCGTTTTGCGACAATCACGATGTAACGTTCTGCACCGCACAGAAACGTTCTTAGTATTAATTTATTGTTCACAACCTATCCGCGTCTCCGACTTTTTCGATATATATTTGTTTCTTGACCGCGAAAAAAACCAGCTATTTGCATGACATCATCGACTTTCGTGTCAGCACAGTTCATACAGTGCAGGCGTTTTGCGGAAGGGCAAGTTTTTCGCTCGACCCTAGGAATAGTCACACGCGAAAAGCCCCTCTGTCGGAGGTATAGAAAGCAAGAAATTGAGCTACAAAAACTAGAAATCCGCGAACTCGCCTAGTGAAATCAGCGAAGTTTCCGCGTGTGCACGATTCTTGGGCCAAATATGAGTGCGCGAAGTCCAGATTTCGTAAATTTCATTTTTCACTGCTCGCATGAAGGTAAATCTAAGTATTACAGCAGCAAATTAGGGTAAATCGGGGCTCGTTTTACGCTGGGCAGCTACAAAATCCACGATATCATGTGGGACATTTCCGCAGTTCCGCGTGTCCACAAGTTTTGGTGGAAACAAAAGTGGGAAACGTCCAGAATGTTAGCGCGAAAAATCCACACGAGTGTGAGTCAGCGCAGTGGATACAGTACAATTCGTTCAGCTGAAATCCCGCCGTGCACCCGCGCGAAAATACGTTTCCGCGAATTCCGGGGCAAACACCCAGCAATGTTGTCTGGTTGGGGTGGATTGGTGCAGGTTTGTTACAACCCGGGACAGTGGGGCTAAGGAAAAAATCTCGCGAGTGAATGCAAGCCCAGTCAATTTTCGTGGGAAGAAGGCGTGGGACCGTGACAAGCGGGGCGGAAAGAGAATTTCGATAACACAATTCGTTCGCGCTTACACCCTGTAAAATCGGTTCGGAGTGGAATTTTGAGAGAGGGGGGCGATTTTTATGAGATGCTGCCTCACTTTTCGTTATGATTTTAGAATATTCATTTTCATCTTTATCTGTAACGGGGACCTCACACGGCCGATCACTGGTGTTTCGAGCCGAACGAGGGTGTGGTGTTAGATTATATGCAATGTGTTGGTAGGCTGTAGTGGGGTAGACAATATAGGGTACAACCCATTAGGGTTAGGTACTTGTACTCTTGTTCCTTTTCAATGCACATCATTCTTGCCTAGCATCTTGACATGGTTTCAGAGCAGGAGGTCCCTAGGACCTACCGTTTTTTTTTTTTAGGGCCCACCGTCGCACGCATGCGGTTATCACGCTACCCCGCGCCCTACCCTCGATGCGCCCTCGTTGCGCCCTAGCTGCGCCCTCGTGCGCCCTCGTTAGCGCCCTCGTGCGCCTTCGTTAGCGCCCTCGCGCGCCCTCGCTCCGCCCTCGCGCGCCCCTCGTTAGCGCCCTCGCGCGCCCTCGTTAGCGCCCTCGTGCGCCCTAGCTGCCCGCCGCGCTGCCCGCCGTCGCGCTGCCTGCAGCGCCGCCGCGCTGCCCGTCTCGCTGCCCGTCGCGCTGCCCACGCTGCCCGCCGCGCTGCCCGTCGCGCTGCCCGCCGCCGCGCTGACCGCCGTCGCGCTGCCCGCTCGCCGCGCTGCCCGCTCTCGCGCTGCCTACCGCGTCGCCCGCCCGTCGCGCAGCCCGCTACGCTCGCTGCCCGCCGCGCTGTCCGCCGCGCTGCCCGCCGTGCTGCCCGCTCGGCTGCCCGCCCGTCGCCCTAGTTCGCGCCCTCGTGCGCCCCTCGTTTGCGCCCTCGTGCGCCCGCGCTGCCCACCCGTCGCGCTGCCTGCTGAGTCGCCCGCCCGTCGCGCAGCCCTCTGCGCTGCCCGCCCGCCGCGCTGCCTGCCCGTCGAGCTGCATGCCGCGCTGCCCGCCAGCCGCGCTGCCCGCCGCGCTGCCCGCTACGCTGCCCGCCTCGCCTGCTGCTCCCTGCCCGTGCACCGCCGCTTGCTCCTGCTGCGGCTGCTAGCCTCGCTCTAGCGCATCCCCTCTGCTGCTGCCGCTGCTCTGCTGTGCCCTCACGCCTGAGCTATGGCCTCCATTCGCGTTCTTTCCTTCGATGCTAAGGGCCGTCCCGTGCAGTTCACTTCCTGGCTCGACGACCTCCAGTTGTATTTTATGAGCAATAGCACGGACAATGTCTCCCTCTATGACTAGGCGTCTGGTGCTGCCGCTGCTCCTGCTGCCACAGCCGAGCTTAGTGTACGTTCCCAGTGGCAGACTCGTGACGCTGCAGCTCGCCTTGCTATCCGCAGTCACCTGCCGTTCACTGAGCTAGAGCACTTTGGCGACTGCAAAACCGCTAAGGCCCTTTACGACGCTGTCGTTGCTCGCTACTCCTCACCTGCCACAGCCGAGCTTAGCCGCCTCATGCTGCCTTACCTGTTCCCTGAGTTGTCCACCTTTGCTACAGTCGCCGATCTCATCACCCACCTTCGCACTAGTGACGCTCGCCTGCGTGCCGCCCTTCCCACCGAGTTCTGCGCTAAGAACCCCCCTCCACTGTACTGGACGCTCCATTTCATAGTCACCCGTCTCCCTGACACCCTCAGCTCAGTCCGAGACTACTTCCTTGCCCGCTGTCCCACTGAGCTCACAGTCGCCCTCCTAGAGGAGAAGCTGCTAGCAGCCGAGAAGAGCATTGTCGCTGTAGGTGCTGCTCGTGGCGCTCCTCGCACCCCCGTCTTTGAGGGGTGTTCTCCCTCTCCCCTCGCTCCCTCCTACGCTACTGCTGCTGCTGTTGACCTCCTTGGTGCTGAGTCTGCTGGCGCTGCTTCTGCTCCTGGTGGGAGGCGCCGCACCGGCAAGGGCAAGGGGGGCAAGGGTGGTGGTGGTGGCGCTGGGGGGGGAGGTGGTGGGGGAGGTGGGGGAGGAGGCGGTACCGGAGGGAGCGGTGGCGAGAGTGCTGGTGGGGGTGGAGGCAGCGGTGGGGGCGGGGGCGGCGGAGGGAGTGGTGGCAGCGGTGGCGGCGGTGGCAGCGGTGGTGGCAGTGGTGGCGGTGGCAGCGGCAGCGGTGGCGGTCGGGGCGGCGGTAGTGGCGGTGGTAGTGGTCGGAGTGTGGGCCCCAGCTCGGGCCAGTCCTCGCAGCAGCAGCAGCGTCCTCAGACGACCCAGCAGCTCCGTGAGTGGCTTGCTCAGCGTGGGACGTCGAGAGGCAGTGGTCGCTGTTCCTATGTCATTCGCACAGGTGAACGCAAGGGGCAGAAGTGTGGGAGGTTCCACACCCAGTACCGCTGCTTCTCCCGCCTTGACGACGCTTGGCGTGAGGAGATGGGCGAGGAGGTTGAGCGCCCCCGCTGGGCTGATCTGATGAGGGCTGGTGTTGATATCTTTGCTCTTGATTATGATGCTATTATTGCTGCCATGTATGCATTGACTGTTAGTGCTGAGGGGGACTGTTACTTGTGTGTGCCGCCTGACCCAGGTATAGAGCCCACTGCCCTAGGTACCAGCGAGTCTGCTCTCTCAGGTACTGTGCCTTCCGAGGCTACTCCCTTCGGTACACCCCCTCCTGCTAGCGAGTCTGCGCTCTCAGGTACTGCGCTCGCTGAGGCCTTGCACACCTTCACGCTTGACTCAGGTGCTTTCCGCTGCTTCTTTCGTGACAGTACTGAGCTCACTCCCCTCCCTGCACCAGTTCCAGTCTCCCTGGCTGACCCCTCCGGGGGTCCAGTTCTTGCACGGTCTACCACTGTGCTTCCCTGTCCGGCGGTTCCGTCTGGCTCGTCGTCGGGTTTCCACCTCCCCTCGTTCTCTACGAACTTGGTGAGCACCGCTGTTATCTAGGATCACTGGGTTGACACCTTCACCCCTGGAGGACAGCGTGTGGCGATCTGTACGTGCTCCAGGACTGGCCGTCACCTGGCTACGTTCACTCGTCAGCCGGGGTCGAGTCTCTACACACTGACCACTGCGTCTCCTCAGGTCGCTGCTGTTGGTCAGGTGTCTGCGTCAGGTCTAGTAGCCCACCCCTGTGAGTGTCCCTCCCTGTCGCACCAGACCCTTCTCTGGCACCACCGCCTGGGTCACCCCTCCTTGCAGCGCCTTCGTGGCATGCACCGTCGTCACCTTGTGTCCGGTCTTCCCCGGTCTCTCCCTCCCCTCCCTGCCTCGCCTGCGCTGCCTTGCCTTCCTTGCGTCGAGGGGCGGCAGCGCGCCGCTCCTCACTCCTCCTCGTTTCCCCCGACCGAGGCTCCTCTGCAGACCCTCCACCTGGACGTGTGGGGCTCGGCCTGCGTCCGTAGACAGGGCGGTGAGCGGTACTTTCTGCTGGTTGTCGACGACTACTCGCGTTACACCACGGTCTTCCCCTTGCGCACCAAGGGTGAGGTCCCTGCTGTTCTGATCCCTTGGATCCGCACAGTTCGTCTCCAGCTCCACCGCCGGTTCGGGACAGAGCTTCCTGTCCTGCGTCTGCACTCTGACAGATGTGGTGAGTTCTCCTCTGACCTCTTGAGGGCCTTCTGTCAGGCGGAGGGCATCGAGCAGTCCTTCACGCTTCCGGACTCCCCGCAGCAGAATGGGGTTGCAGAGCGCCGCATTGGCCTGGTCATGGAGGTCGCTCGTACCTCCTTGGTTCATACGGCGGCTCCCCATTTTCTGTGGCCGTTTGCTGTCCGGTACGCGGCGCATCAGCTCAACCTCTGGCCCCGTGTCTCCTTGCCGGAGACCTCGCCCACACTGCGTTGGACGGGGGAGGTCGGCGATGCGTCGCGCTTCCGGGTGTGGGGCTCTCGTGCCCTTGTCCGCGATACTTCCGCGGACAAGCTCTCCTCCCGCACACTTCCCTGTGTCTTCCTTGGCTTTGTCCCTGACGCGCCAGGCTGGCAGTTTTACCACCCCACCTCGTGCCGGGTCTTCGCCTCTCAGGACGTCACCTTTGACGAGTCGGTTCCTTTTTACCGTCTCTCCCCCTACCGCACTGCCCCCCTCCCCCCCCCGCCGCTTTTCCTTGCTCCAGGTCCCCCTCCGGTCGACCCCCTTCCCCCTCAGGGTCCTGCTCCTTCAAGTGTCTCTCAGGTAGACCCTCCTCCCGTCGCTGAGCCTGTCGAGGTCACAGGTGACTCAGGTGATGCTGCGGGTGGTGCTGCTAGGGGTGCTGAGCCTGGGGGTGCTGAGCCTGGGGGTGCTGAGCCTGGGGGTGCAGAGCCTGGGGGTGCTGGGCCTAAGGGTGCGGAGCCTGGGGGTGCTGGGACCGTGGGTGCGGGGCCTGGGGGTGCTGTGCCTCGAGTTGCTGCGTCTGGGGGTGCTCAGGGTGTTGAGTCGCCTCTTCGGGAGCCTCTCACACAGCGGCAGCTCCGTGAGTGGTACGTTCGGCGCCGTCTTCCGCGTGGTGCAGCTGGAGCTGGAGGCACTGAGACTGGGGACACTGGTGCTGGAGGTTCTGGCGGTGCTGCAGCTGCTGGTTCTGGGGGTGCTAGTCCTGGAGGTACTGCGGCTGCCGGAGCTGGTGGTTCTGGAGGTCCTGAGCCTGGTGCCACTGGAGCTGGGGACACTGGTGCTGGAGGTACTGGAGGAGCTGGTTCTGCTCGTTGTCGCGGTGCTCCGTCTGAGGGAGCTGAGCCTGTGCTTGAGGGGTCTGGGTGTGCTGCGTCTGGGGGTGCTGAGTCTGGGGGTGCGTCGCCAGTAGAGGCTGCGCCCTGGACTGGCCGCCTTCGTTCGCGTGTTCCTCTCACCTCCCAGCAGCTGCACGACTGGTTCGGTCGCCGTCAGCGTCGCCCTCCTGGAGCTCCGGGCTCTACTGCTGGTGGTGCCTCTACTGCCGCCCCTGGAGCTGAGAGTGGAGCTGGTTCGTTGTCTCCTGGAGGTACTCCCGTCGCTGGTCCCGGAGGTGCTCGTACCGCTGGTACTCGAGCTGCTGGGGCTGGTGGTGCTGTGTCTGAGGGTGCTACCGCTGGGGACGCTGCGACTGGAGACCCTGGGACTGGAGGTACTGGTTCTGGGGGTGCTGCAGCTAGTGGGGACAGTCCTGGAGGAGCTGACACTGGGGGTGGTGGTGTCGCTGGAGGTGCTGGAGCTGCTGGTGCTGGCGGTACTGTACAGTCGCGCCTGTTCTTCGCTCCGCCGTCGCCGTCGTCTCTGCCGCCGTCTGACTCTGTCCTTCGCCAGGTTCTTAGTCTTCCGTCTTCTACTGGTCTTCCGTCACTGCCTGGCTCGCCCTTGCCTGCTCCTTCTCCTTACACTGAGCAGTCAGGGGGTCTTACTGAGCGTCGTGAGCCTGCGTCGCGTCCTGTCTCGCCTGTTCGTTCTGGTCGTTCCGATCGCCGCGTCTCGCACCAGCGTTCGCCGACTGTTGCAGGTTCTCGCCTTGTCGTCCGTCGTCCCTCCTCTGTCCCACAGCCGGTTCCTCTGCCGTCTCCTCCTGCGTCTTCTTTGCCTGACGTTCCGGACCCTGCGTCTGACCGTTTTCGTGCTGAGCACCCTACCGTCACGCGTCTGTTAGCCACTGCTGTCACTGACCCGTCTTTTGAGTCGGCTGCTGCGTCGGCCCTGGTCGTTGAGCTGGTTGACTTTGCTGCTGTCTGTCGTCTAGACTACACTGCCAGTCTTATTACCGAGTCTGAGTCTGTCTGTCCTCCGTCCGTCGGGGGTGAGTGTGCTCTTGGCACGGACGTCCTTGAGGACAGGCAGGAGGACTTTGAATCTCTTGCGGCTGCTGTACCTCATCTCGTGGCCTGGCTGCTTGCCCCTGAGGGAGACCCGGATGCACTAGACATCCCCACTCTGCGCTCTTACGCAGAGGCGATCTCGGGTCCCTACTCCTCTCAGTGGCAGACAGCCATGGACGCAGAGATGGCATCCTGGAAGTCCACAGGCACCTACGTCGACGACGTTCCCCCTCCAGGGGCGAACATCGTCGATGGCATGTGGATTTTCAGGGTGAAGCGGCCGCCGGGTTCTCCGCCTGTCTTCAAGGCTCGTTACGTTGCTAGAGGTTTCAGTCAGCGACAGGGAGTTGACTTCTTTCAGACCTTCTCCCCCACCCCGAAGATGACCAGTCTTCGGGTGTTGCTGCACGTTGCTGCTCAGCGTGACTACGAGCTGCACTCTCTTGACTTCAGCACAGCTTTCTTGCAGGGCACCCTCCACGAGGAGATCTGGCTGCGCCGCCCTCCTGGCTTCACTGGGTCGTTCCCTCCTGGTACCCAATGGAGCCTTCGGCGGCCAGTCTACGGTCTCCGCCAGGCGCCGCGCGAGTGGCACGACACACTGAGGACTACACTTGCGGCCCTTGGGTTTGCTCCTTCCACTGCTGACCCGTCACTGTTCCTGCGCACAGACACGTCGCTGCCGTCGTTTTACATCCTCGTGTACGTCGACGACTTGGTCTTTGCTACTGCTGACACTGAGGCACTCGCTCGTGTGAAGTCGGAGCTGCAGAAGAGACATACCTGCACTGACCTGGGTGAGCTGCGCAGCTACCTTGGCCTGCAGATCACCCGGGACAGAGCACGCCGCACCATCACCTTGACTCAGTCACACATGGTGCAGCAGGTCCTTCAGCGCTTCGGCTTCCAGTTCTCCTCACCACAGGCCACACCTCTGGCTACCAGTCACTCGCTCTCAGATCCACCTTCGGACGAGTCCGTAGAGCCGAGTGGCCCGTACCCAGAGCTTGTAGGCTGCCTCATGTACTTGATGACTTGCACGCGACCTGACCTTGCGTACCCTCTTAGCATCCTTGCTCGTTACGTTGCGCCTGGGAGACACAGGCGAGAGCACTGGGAGGCTGCTAAGAGGGTGCTGCGCTACTTGTGCAGTACATCAGGCATGGGGCTGGTGCTTGGAGGATGCGACAGAGTTGCCCTCACTGGTCACTCAGACGCTTCTTGGGTGGACGACCTGGCTACGCAGCAGTCGTCACAGGGTTACACTTTCAGCCTTGGCTCTGGTTCTGTCTCTTGGCGGTCCACCCGCTCTTCTTCTGTTCTCAGCTCTAGTTGTGAGGCTGAGATCTACGCCACGGCCATGGCTGCACAGGAGTTACGCTGGCTCACCTACCTGCTGACTGACTCGGGAGAGCGGCCTAGTTCTCCTCCAGTTCTGTACGGAGACAACAAGGCGGCCATTGCCTTGTGTCAGGAGCACAGACTGGAGCACAGAACGAAGCACATTGCTCTTCGCTACTTTCTTGCTCGAGAGCTGCAGCAGCGTGGTCAGCTTCGTCTTGTGTACGTGGACTCGAAGGCCAACACTGCTGATGTCTTCACCAAGGCGCTTCCGCCTAGTGATCATCAGCGGCACTGTATTGCGTTAGGCCTTGTGTCCACATTACCTCATTTGCTTGCTGCTTGACTTTCTTTGTACTGTGATTTATATATATCGCTGCTTGCTTGCTAGGTTGTGATCACTGTGTTGCTTGTCTTGGTCTATATATACCTATATAGCTCTGCATGTGAACTGGCCTTGTGGTCTTTGCTTGTGTTCAGAGTGTGGTGACGTTGTGATCCACCCTGGGCTTGCTTTGCTTTGCTGGACTGGTCTTGTGACCCTTTGTTCTCCCCCACTTTGCCTATGGGGGTGTGTTAGATTATATGCAATGTGTTGGTAGGCTGTAGTGGGGTAGGCAATATAGTGTACAACCCATTAGGGTTAGGTACTTGTACTCTTGTTCCTTTTCAATGCACATCATTCTTGCCTAGCATCTTGACATGTGGTCCCCACTGCTGAGTGGGCGTGCTTCCCAGGAGCAGCTGATGCCTCGTGTTCCTGGCAGGGGCCGAAGGGTCGGCCCTCCGAAATCACGCAAAAGGGTTGGCCGCGTGTCCCAGTGCCAGCCTGGGCCTGCTTCGCGTGCCGGGGGTACGACGCCGAAGGCATCGGCTGGGTTCGGACCCCGGGCTTCGGAAGGAGGGGCACTTCTTCGGCCCGATGAGAGTGGCGAATTCAGCGATGACCTCGAACGAACTGAGCGGGATGGCAATTTTTACATGAGGTAAATTTGAGTGCGTGTGCTTTTTTTAACGTATCCAAGTCCTTTTATTGGTGTAATATGCTTTCGTTTTAGCACACGCGAGATTGTTCAGTGGCGCGACAACGTGACGACTGCATGCTGGTTGCATCATGCAACATGTCATTTGAACCACCAACGCCACCCGGTCGCCCGTGCGATTCCAATTTCGGCGAGTGCGTGCGAGTTCATATTCGCTTTGTCTGGCAGCATAGGTGTTTCTCGTCTCAATTTCGCTTTTCGTCCATGTGTCAATTTTGTATAACATATTCAACATCGATTTTGCACTTGGCTGTCGCGTTTCCCGTTTCAATGAATATATTCCAAATCCTATTTCTGCAAATCGATTTCGTATCACCGTACGTTTCACGAGCTCCTTTCCCTGACGAACGCTGTGACCGCGTTTTTCCCACCGCGGGTTGCCGTGTGCCACGCCATTCCCACACCTCCTGGACGAGGCGCTCACGCTGGTGGGTGCCTATCGCGACCTGCAATTTCGGGCCCACTCTCAGCTGTCACACGCGGCACTCTCGACATCTCCCACCCAAAGCTAAGTACCTCGCCTCTCATCCAAACCCTCGTACTTGTGTTGCCTTTCATGTCTCACTTGCATGATACATCAAAATCTCTTAGTGTCGTCTGTCACACTCAAGAGACCTCCCTCCCCCAAGGTAGCAAGGTAGCAGATACGTGGTCAGGTTTTCGGTTAAGAGTGGTTCACCTGGTACAAGGTCTCTTGGGTGTGCCACTTCAGCATTCCATTCATGCACACATAATTTTTTCTGTCTCCGCTCTCACTTCACTCACTCACTTGTCCTTGCTCCTTTCCTCACTGCCCTCCTCACTCGTCAATTCCCGTCCTCTCCTCCCTTCTCTCTGTCCTGATCTTCCCCCTGTCATCCCAGCAGGTCGCTCACACGGCAGTGGCAGTGGCGGGGGACATGGAGTGCACAGTCAGCAGCTGCTCTCCACCCAACCCACCCACACCACAGCTAAGTACCCGCCCTGCCTCTCTACTCCCAGCTCTCGCACTCTCTTGCTCTTCATGTCTTGCTTGCACAATGCATCCAACTCCCGTCTTTACTGCTCTCTGTCACACTCAAGAGACCTCCCTCCCCCAAGGTATCAGGTTTAAAACTTTTGGTACAGCCTCAGGTATTTGCTTGTGTGTGGTTCAGCCGGTACGAGGTCTCCAGGGTGTGCCATTGCAGCAGTCAATTCATCCACGCTTCACTCTTGCACTCGCTCGCTCTCACTTCACGCACTTGTCTTCGCCTCTTTGCTCATCACCCTCCTTTTCTCCCTTATCACACCTCCGTCCTCTCTCCATCCTCCTCCCTTCCTCTTTGTGTCCTGATTTGCCCGCTCTCATTCCAGCAACTCACACGCCAGTAGCAGTGACGGGGGAACATGGACTGCACAGGCAGCAGCTGCTCTCCACCCAACCCACCCAAATGCAGCTAAGTACCCGCGCTGCCTCTTGCGTTCATTATTGTTCCATTTCAGTCCTTGCTGCATCTCCTGCCGCTTGTGCATTCAAACACAAAACTCTGGTTGAGCCAAAGCTTCAAGCCGCAGACCCTTTTTTTCGGGTAAATTCCCCCAGGTACTGCAGGTATTCTCTCAGGTGTGCAGGTTTGCCTCCCTAGGTGTGTACCTCTCTTGGGTCTGTGGCTTGTAGCTGAGGCTGCACCAGTGGCCCCCTTCTCTGCTCCCACATGCCATCTCATGCACTCCTCTCACATTTCTACCCCTAGTCGATTACTCGCTTCTCTTCAGTTCTCTCCTTTCCGGTTGAGGGGAGGGGCGTGGGGGTCAACACCGCCACTCTCCTGCGCTCCTCCCCTGTGGCTGTGCAGGTGGCAGCGGTGGGAGGGGAGGGGGGCAGCACTCCACTCAGCTGGGGCGGGAAGGAAGAGTATCGGGATTGGTTCGTCTGAAACAAGGTGAGCCTCTTTCCCCTCCCTGCTACAAATGCCCCAGTTTCCTCACTTCAATTTGGTATTCTTGACTTTTTCCACTCTAGTGTTCTTCTGTTTACTTGACTGTTTCAGTTGATGCCAACTTACCTACCCCTCCTCTCCTGTCTCTTCACCCCCCTTCCCTCCACTGCCATGTCATTTGGAAAAAAGGGGAAGGGGGCAGCGCTTCACCCGGCTGGGATGGGAGAGTATCGGGATGGTCGTCTGAAACAAGGTGAGCCTCTTTTCCCCTCCCTGCCAGATATGCATTCGTTTGTGTTCTTTCATTTTCTCACGCTGCTGCTTTCCTTCTCCCAATGCTTCACTGTCTTTTCTTGCTTCTGTCCTGCCGTCACGCTTCTGCCTGTTCTTCTCCCCTTGCTCATTGCTCTCCCTTGCTCCCTGCCTCCCTCCCTTCCCAACAGCCTGAGGCATTGTGGCGCTCTGCATGGCTCAGGTAGGTAGAGGTAAGGAGAGGTAAGGAGGCATGGGGGTGAAGTGTGTGGTGGGTGATTGAGTGGGTGGGTGGGTGGGTCGGTGGGTGGGGAGCGTGGGAGCAAGTGGGGAGTTCACTGCCTTAGGGGCAGCGCCTTCTGAGGTTGTGCCTTGTGGGTCGGAGTGTGGTGGGTGGAATCTGCGCGGCACGGCACTCGGTGCTCAAGTAACCGATCTGGCGTTTAAGGCTTAATGGACACCGTCAGAGTCGACCGGCCGGCGACTCTGGTTCGCGTCAGCTCTAGCTACGTCAGGGGTGGGATTTGAGTCTTGGGCTGGATGCAATTTTTCACTACCACACCTCGCACTGCAAGGCACAGGCCCTGAGAGTGCTGTTTCTGAAGAGGAGTGGGCTGTCTGCTGCTCCTACTGCTGGCAGGTAAGGTGGGGAGGGGATGGGTGGGCTGGGTGTGATGGTGGTGAGAGGCAGTGGGGTTGGCAGTGGCACATGATGAGCCGTATGGCACTGATGCCACCTGTTGTTGGGGGCACATGATGAGTTGCACTGATGCCACCCTTAAGCATGGAAGCATGATGCTCATGCTTGGTTGGTTGGTGGTGAGAGGCAGTGGGGTTCGCGTTGGCATATGATGGCCCGTATGGCACTGATGCCACCAGCGTGAATTGATGGTGGTGAAAGGGGCTGAGTCCCCTTGGGTGGGTGAGAGCAAGTGAAAGGGGCTGAGTTCCCTTGGGTCTCACATGATGGGCCATATAGCTGTTGCATGAGAGGTCATGGTGGTGACTGTGAGTGAAAGAGTGAGTGGTGGTTAGTGAGAGGGTAAGTGGTGAGAGTGAGCGTGAGTGCGTGAGTGGTGACAGTGGTGAGGGTGAGTGGTGGGCGGGAGTTGTGAGAGTGGAGTGTGAGAGAGCAGCAATCTTGGGATGTTCTGATATAAGAGTTGTGTGCGCGGCGGCAGTGAGAGCAGAGAGGGCGAGCAGTTAGTGTGGTGGGGTGGGTGTGACTAAGTTGCCGTGGTTGTGGGTGATAGACACAGGTGAGTGTGAGTGGTGATTGTGGGTGATAGACACAGGTGAGAGAGATGAAGTTTCGTGGTGGTTGTGGGTGATAGACACAGGTGAGTGTGAGTGGTGATAGTGGGTGAAGGCCACGGGTGAGAGAGATGAAGTTTCGTGGTGGGAGGTCTGCAACTGAATGTTGAGGGTAGTTGAGTAAGTGGTGGTGAGGTCGGGTAAGTGAGAGCGTGTGGTGAGGGTGAGTGGTTAGAGTAAGGTCGAGTCGTGAGAAAAGCGAGTGCATGGTGGTTGGGATGAGGGTGAGTGGTGAGACTGGATGGTGGGAGAGAGGTCTGGGAGTGGGAGGTGAGGATTAGTGGCATGGCATTAGCTAAATGGTTACTCTTTAAAGGTGTGAGTGCGTGGTGACAGTGAGTGCTGGTGTGTTGTGCGTGGTGGTGAGGCTGAGTAGTTAGAGTGGGTGGTGAGAATGGTGAGTGGTGGAGGGATGGGAGTGGCAAGGTGGCGAGATGGAGTGAGTGGTGTTGAGGATTGAGGATCAGCAGGTGTGGAGGTTTCGAGATCAAAATGGTCGACATGACAACCTCCGCTCCGCCTTATGTTTTGAAATTTTCAGGAACTGTGGTAGACACTTGCTTGCAAATGTTCATGTATCCTGGATGATGGAAAATTGTTAATGAATTCCAGAGTATATCCCTTATCCTTTAGACATCCCCTTCCCCCATGACATCTGAATGGTGCTTTTGAAAACTTTCACAAAGCGAGACAGAACCGCACAGTTTGTGAAGGCATCGCGTGCGATACCGTACCGAGCCACGTTACAGCGAGAAGGGAAATATTTGGCGCGCAACTTCCGTCCAATCAACCCACGAGCATGTCAGAAAGCCTCCACACCAACGAAGCGCGGACCAGCGAGGTGAGCCCAAAGCTCTCACCTCACCTCACCCCCATCGGGTTTGTCATTCCCTCGCCGTCACACGACTGTGCTGTGCAGCTTTGCTTTCCTCAGCAGCGGAACCCCCACGGCATTCCCAAGGCTTTCCTCTCTTCTCTGCTCATTGCTCAGAATGCAAGTCACTGCACCTGGAAGCTCTCCTCGGAAGATTAGTTCCCCGATTAGTTACCTTCTGCAACAGTACGGCTACGGTTCGAGCTGATTAGACTGATTAGTGACTATCGAATAGTTATCGAGTGCTATCTGTTACTGGTTCGACCTATTACTAGTAGTCCACGGCTCAGCTTTCGCATTAATCAGATTCCGGCTGGTGCTTCGTTGCGACTATGTCATACTGGCGAGGGGTAACTCCCAGAAGGAACAACCTAACTGGTGCTTCAAGATACAGCTAGGCTCAGCGTTCGTACAGCTCAATGTGAGAATCAGTTTTCCCTGATGCACCGTCGCAAGCTGAAGTACGACAGTTGCGACACCTAGCAAGGCTTCTTAGCGACCTGCGGAACTCCAGATTGAAATGACGCTGGAACAAGACGACATGTAGCTAGTCTCCTGAATCATGAGAGGCTCGTGCGACGGATGCGGTTGTTTCGGCCGGTCTTGGGTTAGCTCCGAGTGAGTGCAGCATCTTCCAGTGCGAGTGACGGAGTATTTGCTCCACCGTCGAAACTGCCTGTCGGAAACAAACGTTTCTCAACCTCCGTGAGACCGAGGCAACGGTGGGAGCAGCATCGACGTCACTGACAGTCGGCCGTCGAACAACGCATTATTTTTCCGGAATACGAATAAGCGGCGGGAAGCTGTGTTCGCAGCTGCTCGCAAACGGCAGCATTAGTGTTTGCCGACCGGCATCGCAAGCAGCGCTTTTTATTGTGTCCGATTTCTGGCCGTCGTCGCAGGAGGACGTTTCGATGCGTCAAGTGTGAGACGTCGCAAAAGACGTGTTGATGGATTAAAACGGTCGACATGACGTGGCCGTCAGGAGCAGCGTGACGCAGGTCGCCGGAGATGCCTCTGAGCCCATCGACTTCCTCGCCGGAGATTACACCATGACGATCGCATGCGGTCGCATCGTACACCATGAGGATCGCATGCGGTCGCATCGACTTCTTCGGCGTTCCCTGGGATTTTGCACGTGATCAACGGTACGTGATAGCGAAGGCTGTTAGGGGGGGATTCTTGTAGGCGTCTAGAATAGGAACGCCTGAAGAGTCTCGTCGTTTTCCGTCTTCGCGTCATGTGTGAATCTACCCTCTCTTTAACGCGTATACCATCCCTCTTCCCCTATCCGCTTCGTTCTCCCGTCTGCACGTGTGCGATTAATTCGTAAGCACGGGATTCGGGCCGTCGCCAGTGAACACTGCAGCGTCCGAACGAGGTCGCAGCAGTGAAGAATGGAAGGTGTGGAGTGAAGGCCTCAAGTGAAGGCGTGGCACAGGAGCCGCACAGCAGCGGAAGGAGCATTCGTGGTACGCGCCAGGGGGTGCTTGCAGGGGGGAGTGTAGTGAGTCGTAGAGTGTCACCGCGCAGAGGCAAGAGTCGTGTCTCTTGCTTTTACCTCTGCCACACCCCTGCTGCTGTTTCTAACCCTCCCTTGTTGGTGCCGCTTCTGTGTGCGTGTCTCTCTCCCCATGCGTGTGTGTGTGTGCCTCACGGCCTGCGAGCATGGGCAGCCGGAGCAACAGAGCAACCTGGAGCAACTTGGAGCAGCAGGCGTGAAGGGAGGGCGTGGTGCAGGAGTGGCAGAGCAGCGGACACAGTGTGGTACGCGCCAGGGGGTGTTTGCTCGGGGGAGTGTAGTGAGTCGTAGAGCGTCGCCGCGCAGAGGCAAGAGTCGTGTCTCTTGCTTTTGACTCCGCCACTCCCCATCTCTTGTTTCTAACCCTCCCTTGTTGGTGCCGCTTCTGTGTGCGTGTGTATGCCTCACTGCCTGCGAGGTGGACGCGGAATGGCAGCGAGCGGACGGGGAATCGACACGGCTGCCGTTGCTGGCTCGGACTAGAGACAACCAGGAGCAGCTCGCCTGAAGTGGAGGCGTGGTGCAGCAGCGGCAGAGTGCTGGACGGAGCGTGGTACGTGCACGGAGGGGTGCTTGCGGGGGGGGGGGGGCCGTGAAGTGAGTCACAGGGCGTCGCCGCGCAGAGGCAAGAGTCGTTGCTGCTGCTTGCCGCTCCACCACTCGCTTCCTGCTGCTTCTAACCCTCCCATGTTTCGCTGCTTCTGTTTGGCTGCCTCTCTCTCCCCATGCGTGTGTGTGCCTCACGGCTTCCGAGGTGGAGGGGAATGGCACAGCGTAGACGCGGAATGGCGCGGAGTGGCATGGGGTGGGCGCGGAATGGCATGGAGTGGGCGCGGAATGGCATGGAGTGGGCGCGGAATGGCATGGAGTGGCTTGCGTTGGTGCCTCGCTCGAGAGTCATCCCGAATTAGCACTTCCGTTGAAGTGAAGAGTCATCCCGAATCAGCACGCCTGAAGTGAAGGCGTGGCGCAGGAGTGGGACAGCAGTGGACTTAGCATGGTACGTGCCAGGGGGTGCTGGTAGGGGGGCCGTGAAGTGAGTCGTAGGGCGTCGCCGCGCAGAGGCAAGAGTCCTTTCTCTTGCCTCCACCACTCGCCTCATTTCCTACTGCTTCTAACCCTCCCTTTTTGCGCTGCTCTGTCTGCGTGCCTCTCTCCCCTTGCGTGTGTGTCCTTCGTGGCCTGTGAGGCGGAGGGGAATGGCGGGGAGTGGAGCGGGGGTGACAAGCCTGGGGGCTTAGTTCCGGCCCGACACACAGCAGCAGAGCTGGTGAGTGCAGCAGCGCTGGTGACTTGAAGCAGCAGTAGTAACAGCGCCTTGACTTTCCAGCCAAGTTTGTTCTCCTCTGAATGCTTTTGCCTTTTGTGATGCCAAGCGCTCATCACTTGTCATGCATGTGCTTCACTGCTTTCTCCTCTGAAATCTCGCCACTGGTTGGTTCTGGCCTGACTCACAAGCCACAGTCCCTTGTTATTGCAGGTATCAGCAGCAGACAACACGCAAGCTGGAGCAGCTTGCCTGACAGGAGTGGGAGAGCAGGAGTGGGAGAGCAGGAGTGGGAGAGCAGGAGTGGGAGAGCAGGAGTGGGAGAGCAGGAGTGGGAGAGCAGGAGTGGGAGAGCAGGAGTGGGAGAGCAGGAGTGGGAGCACGCCTGACACCTGGAGCACGGGCCACAGCAGGTGTTGCTTGGGGCGAATGTGTGGCGCAGGAGCGGCAGCCTCTGCTGAGGAGGAGAAGTGGTACGTGCAAGGGGGTGCTTGCAGGGGGGCCGTGAAGTGAGTTGTAGGGTGTCGCTGCGCAGAGGCAAGTGTCGTGTCTGTTGCCCTTGCCTACACCACTCGCCTCTTCTTCTGCTGCTCCTAACCCTCCCTTGTTGTCCCGCTTCTGTGTGTGTCTTTCTCCCCATGCGTGTGCGTGCCTCATGTCCTGCGAGGCGGCCGGGGATGGCAGCGAGTGGACGGGGACCATCGGTGGCTGCAGCGACTGCAGGGTGATGGTGAGCGCACTAGAGGTTGTGAGTGGATGAGATCAGGCACTTCACCGCTTCACTTCCCGCCATCTTCCTGCTTTCTGTGTCCCGTTCTCTCGTGTTTACCATCTTTCCATTGGGCGATGAGCTTTTGCAGCGGTGCCGTCAGCTGATCGTGCCACTCTTCTCGGATCCCTAACCCCTCCTCTCCTCCCTAACCCCTCCTCTCTTGTCCTCTCCTCCTCTCTGCAGCAACCGGTGGTTGCCACGACAGCAACGACAGCAGCAGCAGAAGCAGCAACGGAGCAACCATGAGCGCAGGCAGCGGCAGGGCGCTGCTTGGAGCCAAGGCTTGGCGCAGCAGCAACAGAGCAGCCTGGAGTAGCACGCTGGCAGACAAGGCGTGGTGCACGCAGAGCAGCAGGGTGGCGCGCGGAGCATGGTACGTGCCCGGGGTTGCTTGCGGGGGGGACGTGAAGCGAGTCATAGGGTGTCGCCGCGCAGAGGCAAGAGTCGTGTCTCATGTTCTTGGCTTTGCCACTCGCCTCCTCTCCTGCTGCTCCTAACCCTCCCTTGTTGCGCCGCTTCTGTGTGCGTGTTTTCTCTCCCCATGCGTGTGTGTGCCTCACGTCCTGAGAGACGGACGGGAATGGCGGCGAGGGGCTGTGCATGTGCGTGTGTGGGGAATGCGGGGAAGGGGGGTGGGGGTGTGCATGTGTGCGTGTGCGTGTGTGTGCGCCTGTGAGTGTTCCTCTCAGCCTTCAAGCTCTGGAGTGTGGCGGATTGCTCTTTGTGAACCTGCCTGCCCTTCGGTGGGGAGAGCAAGATTCTATCTCTTCCAAGATAAGAGGTAACTTGGAGTGAAGATGCAGCAGCAGGGCGAATGCACCGCGCGTTGCTTTTTTTCTTGGTCCCTTTGCAAGCTAGTCCCTTTGCAAGCTAGTCCCTTTGCTTGCTAGTCCCTTTCCAAGCTAGCATGTGCTCTTTCACATCCTCATGCCGCTCTTCCTCTTCCTTGCCATCCCTTCTCCCCTCATCTCCAGCACTCACGGAAGGCAATGGCTGCACTGCAGCAACCGCAGCATGATGGAAAGCAAGCACACAAGGACTCGTGAGTCAAGCACACCAGCTCAAGCACACCAGCTCAAGCAGACCAGCTCAAGCAGGTTACTGCTCCTCTATTCACCGTCTTCCTTCTTTCTGTGTTCCCTTCCGTCTTGTCTGCTATAGTCTTTGCTGCTGTGCTGTCATGTTTCCATGCCACTCTCTCAGCTCCCAAACCTCTCCTTTCCTGTCCTCTCCTCTTCTCTGCATCAACGCGGCGAGTGCAACAACTGCAGCAGCAGCAGCAGCAGCAGCGGACTACGAGCAACCTGGAGCACGGGCAGCAGCTTGGGGCGAAGGCTTGGCGCAGGAGCAACGGAGCAGCACGGAGCACACAGGCGTGGTGCAGGAGGCAGAGCGGCCGAGTGGCAAAGCGGCAGACGGAGGAGCGTGGTACGTGCCAGGGGGTGCTTGCAGGGGGGGCGTGAACTGTCATAGGGTGTCGCCGCGCAGAGGCAAGAGTCGTGTCGGTTGCTTGCGGGTCCACCACTCGCCACCTGCTGCTTCTAACCCACTTTTATGTGTGTGTGTCTCTCTCTCCCCATGTGTGTGTGTCTCTCTCTCCCCATGTGTGTGTGTCTCTCTCTCCCCATGTGTGTGTGTGTCCCTCTCTCCCCCTCTGTGTGTGTGTGTGTGCCTCGTGGCCTGCGAGTCTGCGAGACGGAGAGCAATGGCAGCACGTGGACGCCGCAAATGAAGGCGTGGAGAAAAACTGGGAGAGCAGCGCACGGAGCGTGGTACGTGCCAGGGGGTGCTTGCAGGGTGGCCTTGAGTTGAGTCGTAGGGTGTCGCCGCGCAGAGGCAAGTGTCGTGTCTGTTGCCGTTGCTTCCGCCACTCGCCTTTTGCTGCTTCTGACCCTCCCTTGTTGTGCCTCGTGTGTTGTGGCGGTCTCTCTCTCCCCATGCGTGTGTGTGCCTCATGTCCTGCGAGACGGATGGGAATGGCAGCGAGTGGACGGGGACTGTGCATGTGCGTGTGGGGGAAAGGGGGGTGGGGGGTGGGGGTGGCCACGTGTGATGAGGTTGTTTTTGAGACGTCTCAAAAACAACCTCATCTCACGTGTGGGGGAAAGGGGGGTGGGGGGTGGGGGTGTGCACGTGTGCATGCCTCTGAATGTGCCTCTCAGCCTTCAAGCTCGTGGCAGATTGTTCGTGCTGCAGGAGTGGGAGAGCATTGGATGGAGCATGGTACGTGCCAGGGGGTGCTTGCAGGGGGGCCGTGAAGTGAGTTGCCGCGCAGAGGCAAGAGTCGTGTCCCTTGGTTCTTGTTTCTGCCACTCGCCTCCTCTCCTGTTGCTCCTAACCCTCCCTTCTTGCGCCACTTCTTTGTGTGTCTTTTGTCTCCCCGTGATTGTGAGGACGGGGGGGAGGGGGGGGGGAAGGGGTGGAAGGGTAGGGGTGGAAGGAGGGGGGTGGGAGGGGTAGAGGAGGGGGTGGGGTGGGGGGACGGCTCCTGTCCTTGTTTGCGTGTGTGTGTGCTTGCCTGTGAGTGTGTCTCTTAGGCTCCAAGCCGTGGAGTGCGTTGTGCATCGGTGGGATGGGGACAACATTTGTTCCTCCTTGTGCAAGACGAGAGTGACGATGCAGCAGCAGGTGAGCGCATCCTCCATTGCGTCTTGTCTCAGTGCCTTCCTTCTCCAGCTGCCATCTGCCATCTATTCTGGCTTGTCCGTGCTCTTTCACATCCCCACCCGCTCATCCACTCCACTCGCTTCTCCTCTCCTTTCTCACTTCCGTCTTCCTCTTCCCTGCCATCCTTGCTCCCCTCGCTGACAGCAACTGTAGGATGCTGGCAGGCACACAAGCAGTGGTGGTGGCACCAGTAGTTGCAGCATCAACGCCCACTGCACTGGTTGCAGCTGCAGCAATGGAGGGGTGATTACAGTCTACCCTATGCTTCCAAATTCCCTCTATTTGTTTGTTGTTTAACATCGCTTGTGTTCGTCTCTTGACTCCAGTACCTTACTCGTTTCCCGTCATCCCTTCTCCCCAGCCCTCCCTCCTATCTTTTCTGTATCGTAAAATTATGGTGCCCTCGCCTCCCCCCCCCCCTATCCCTTCATCCATGCCCTTGTATCCTATCGTTGTTGCGACCTTGTTTTCTTGCCTTCTCCATGTCCCATTGCTCTCTCTGGCAGCATCCGTGGGGGAAGCACTGGCAGCAACAGCAGTTCTGCGTATTACACATGGTACCGGTAGGTGTGATGGGAGATTTGGCAAGGGGAGTTGCTGACCTTGTTACCGTACTTTTCTCACTTTGTGCTCGCCTTTCAATGGCGATTTGACGTGAATACAACACACAACTAATCTCTGCCGTCTGATCGTCTTCGTTTCTGCAGCTTCTTAGTGGCTCCTTTTTCGTTTTCTTTTTCTTTTTCTTCCTTCCGTGCCCCGTTGCTGCCCCGGTGGCAGCTTCTCCTTGTGAGTGGCTCTTGTATGCTCAAGTGCAGGGCGAGGTGGAGGGCATGCGAGGTGGAGGGCATGTGGGGTGTGGTGGGGTGCCGCTTGCTGGTGTGCTGCCGCTGAGAGGACATGTGGACAAGGTGGACCATCAAGAGCTCAGAATGGACCGCTGCTGTGCTTTGCTTTGCTTATCTGTCCTTAGCTGTGCCAAGGTTTGCTTAGGTGTGCTTAGGTTTGCGTAGATGTGTTGTGCTGTGCCGGGCTGGGATGGGCCTGCATATTGTGGGATACGTGGGTGGGGTGGGCAGCCTCGAAGTGCCTGGGCACAACAACACCCAAGCAGGTGCTGTGCCGTGCCAGGCAGCCACAAACGTGGAAACGCAGGGCACTGAAGCATGCGCTGCATGCAGCATGCATGCACAAGCAGAACAGGCCACCACCAAGAGGTCATGTCTAAGGAGACAGGCAAACCCCTCTCACACAGAAGTGCTGATGGCAGGGACTGACAGGAAGCAGGGTTGTCACAGATTGTGCAGGAATGGACAGATGCCATGGCTATCAATCAATCAGCCAATCCAACAAGCAGCCAAGCAGCAAGGCAGCCAAGCAGCCAACCAGTCAACCAACTCTCCAGCCTACCAGCCAACTAGCTAACCAGCCTGCTTCACCTCAGCCATCCAGAAAACCAGTCAAACAGCCTATCCCATATCCTTGCATCCTGGCCTCAAGATTCAACAGGGCAACTGTACACAGGCAGTGGGTGGGTCCTATAGAGTTGTGAATTCAAAACACGCACTCCATGGTGGCCCATGACTGCATTTGCAGCTGTGAAACCAGTCAGTGAGGTAAGTTTCACAATTGTGCGAGAGTTGCTATTTGGGGTGTGGTGATAACTGGGAATCAATATGTTCACATCACATTGACATGCAATTATAAGGGCTGACATTGTGGAGGCACTCTAATTTCCCCTAGAAATACTGTACTCCGCGTAATCCCATTTGGACCTGTATTTATCAATTATCCCTTCAGTAAATTTGATATCTCAAGGTTCTGGAAAGAGAACTTTTCTATAATGTTGAAGGATTTATCAAAGTGTGTATAGATGTTTTCCATAAATTTGATCGTACGTTGTTTAATCAAGATCTGCATACACTTCTGGCTCTTTTGCAATATGCCTGCACTAGCTACCAGGCCATCAGAAACGGCCTTTTCCCGCCCGATTTTGTCACACACAGCCTGGCTCAGACAGTCGAACTATGTTCGGACGGAGGAATAAACTAGAAACAGCTTCAGTTTCCTGTCTTCCTCTTGTCATTCAGCTGGCTTGTCCGGTCAGTGAGAATCATGGACCATCGAAATAGCAGTTTGTAGCTGAGGTCGACGCGCAAAGCGCTAGGTCTGCGTAAGGACAGCTGAGCGAAGCCAGGTGTCGCCAAGAGGCGATAGATCAAGGCGTAGTAGCGCGGCATGGGGGATCCAGGCGATCCGTTTTCGCTCGACCTGCACGGGGCGGGCGCGTCCACGCTGCGCGCCGTCGTGCGCGACAAGCTCGCCGATTTCTCAGAGAGCTTCACCGACGACGTGCTCGCGGTACGCGTTTCCGAGAGGTTAGATACGGTTTCAAAGTGTTAGGTACGGTTTCGTGGCGTTACGTGCTGTTTCATGGGAAATCGTCCGATCCCGTAGCGCTGTATACGCATTTATGGCGGCTGTGGGTATAGGATAGCATCAGTACGTCCACTAATGAGTTGACTGTTGACTCGACTCAAATGTCAACTCGCATTCGTAGCGGCTGTACGTATAGAATTAGAATAGCAGCAGTGCGTATACGAATCTAGCCATGCGTCGATACGTCGTACGAGAACTAACTTTTTTGAAAGATTGACGGCGTATTGGCGACGCGGAGTGATCGTAAGCATCGACGTGGCCCCCGATCTACGGTCGTCGTTCGCGAATGATCGCCTTTCGCGATCTCCACGTCGCCGAAAGATCCGACGCCAATCGAATCCGTCCGTATTTCCGCTTCTTTACTCTCCGTAGGAAGTGGTTCCTTATTGCTAATTGCCTCTGTTTCTCAGTGAACCGTACGGTCTTATGAACCACTGCTTGTCTTAGCTGCTCGTTTTTTAACCACACACTACTGAACAAAGACGATCTTTGTGTCGTTTCCGTAGTTGCCTCGACATAGCCGCTCGTTGTTGAACCTAGCATTTCTGAGCAGCGGCGAGTGAAAATCAAGCACTCTCTTCTTCTTGCTCAGACGAGCCGTGCTTGGATGTTTGATAGCATTTAGTAGACTAGGGAATAGTTAATCTTTCCTTTGTTTTTCAATCCTATGCTTGACTGAACCCTGGCAGAACTCTGACTAAGATGCGCCCTCGTCGCCGCCCTCGATAATCTCAATTCTTAATATTTGAAGTTCATTGAATCTGGACATCCCTCCCATTCCCCTTGCAGGAGTACGTGGTGGTGCTGGTGGCGCACGGCAAGCCCAAGAGCCACGCAGCAGAGGATCTCGAGGCCTTTCTGGGCGACCAAACTGCTGCCTTTGTCGACTGGTGGGTGCTGTTGGTCGAATGGATATGTTGTTTTGCTGCTGGATGGGTCATTGCGCTGTGCGGCACTGTAAGCCTCCGTTACTACGGCAAACAATTCGTTGTTCAACCTGTGTCTCTCCCCGTTTTGCGCAATGTTTCCTTGCATCGTGTCTCTGAATCATTGATGGGCCATCTGTTCCCTCCCTTGTCAGGCTGTGGGCTCACCTGTCCGCCAACATTGGGAAATACAACGCGGCCGTTGCTCCAGATGCGGATGGTGCAGGCAAGGATGGGAAGGAAGTGCCCGCAAAGGAGGAGGGGAAGCGAGACGAGGTGACGCGAGACGAGGGACGAAGGAGGGAGGCTGGTGAAGTGAGGGAGGATGGCGGAGGGGTGTGGGAGGAGAGGGGGAGGGAGGAGAGGGGACGAGATGGGAGAGGGAGGGAAGAAAGGGGGAGAGAGGAGAGAGGGAGGGAAGAGAGGGGGAGAGAAGTGAGAGGGCGGAGCAGGGAGAGGAGTGGTGAAAGAGGTGGGGAGAGAGGTGGGGAGAGAGGTGGGGAGAGAGGTGGGGAGAGAGGAATGAGCGAAGAGAGGGAAAGAGGATGGAGCAAGGAGCGCGAGAAGGGAAGGGACAGAGACGGGAGAAACCTGGTTGGAAGAACGGAGTCGTGGAAGGGCAAGAGAGGAAGGGATGGGGCTGTTGGTGGGCGTGAGGAAGAAAGGGGGACGGGGTATGTGGAGAGAGGGAGGCGATATGAGGAGAGAGGGAGGGGATATGAGGAGAGAGGGAGGGGATATGAGGAGAGAGGGAGGGGATATGAGGAGAGAGGGAGAGGGTATGAGGAGAAAGGGAGGGGATATGATGAGGAGAGGGGACGGGGGTATGAGAAGAGAGGGCGGCTGTATATGGACGAGGTACGAGGGACGGAGGGCGAGGAGGAAAGGGGGGATGAGAGGAGAACGGCGCGGGGGACGGAGAGGGGAATTGAGAGGGATGTGTGGGCGCGTCGGGGTGGGTCTAGATCGTGGTCTCCTCCTATAAAGCGGGAGGAGAGGGAGCAGCGGAGGGAGGAGAGGGTAGAGGAGGGCGCGAGGAGGATGGAGGAGACGTGGGGTGGGGGATTGGATAGGGAGGAGTCGAGGGGTGCGGAACTGGGAAGGGCGGTTAAGAGGCGGGTGACAGGGGAAGGGGGCGGTGAGGAGTGGCGGGGGAGGCATGAGGGGGAGAAGCAGGGGGAGGAGGGGCGGCGGGAGAGGGTGGTGCGCGCGGAGAGGCATGGGGAGGAGGAGCGGGCGCGCATGAGGCGGCTGTTTGGTAGTAGCCTGGGTGAGGGGGCGCGGAGGCGGGCGACTGCGGATGGGGGGAGGGCGGATGGGGGAGAAAGAGGATTGGTGCAGAGACGGACAGAGGGAGCAGAGGGGGCGGAGGGGGCGGAGGGATCAGGACTGGAAGGCAGCGCGGAGGCTGTGAGGAGGAAAGGGCGTGGGGCGTTTGCTTCGGTGGGAGCGAGTGAGAGGCGAATGGAGGGCGAGGAGGAGAGGTGGCAAGGGGAGGAGGGTGTGGGAGTAGGGGGGGAGGAGGAGCAAGAGGGAGGGGAAGGTGTGCGGAGAGGGGATGGGAGGGGAGGGGATGGGAGGGGAGGGGATGGGACACATGGAGGGGCGGCAGGAGGGCAGATTGCTGGGAAGAGAGGGCGGCAAGTGAGCGGGGGAGCCAGGGGATTGGGCAGCAGGTTGTGGCAGTTTGCGGTGAGAGATGCTGTGAAGCCTGTGAGGGAGGTGAGGGTTCCTGCTCACGCCCATGGTGCCACTCCCACTGCGGCTGCACCTCTTGCTGCTGCTGCTGCTGCTGCCGTTGCGAGCGGTAATGGTGAGCAGCAGGAGGAGGCGACAAGGGCAGTGGAAGTGAGGGCGACGAGGGAAGTAAGGCGAATCGTCGTGTCTGCACCTAGCCGCTCTGCCGTTCAAAGCGCTCACCTCGACGCCCCCCCTGCTGCCTCCGGTGGTCCCTCTCCTGGTGCTGTGAAGGCTGCTGCTGCTAGAGTAGCTAGTGATGAGGAGGAAGAGGAGGAGGAGCGGGTGGCAAGGGCAGAGGAGAGAAGGGATGTGGAGAGAGGAGTGGAAAGAGGAGTGGAGAGAAAAGAGAAGAGGGAAAAAGATAGAGGAGAGGAGGGAGAAGAAGAGGGGAGAGAAGAGGAGGGACTGGAGGAGGAGGAGGAGGGGCGTGGGGCGCGGAAGCGGTTGCGGTCAGTGGTGGTGTCTCTTCCTGCTGACGCCCCTCGCCGGATCAAGGCAGTGCGGAGGCAGGGGAGGGAGGCGAGTGGGGGCGAGGAGGCAGAGGAAAGAGCAAGAGGAGATTCAAGAGGTGGAGCAGTGGCAGGTGCAGGTGGGGGGGAAGGGAGAGTAGCAGATGATGCGGAGGGGAGAGAGGGGGCGGAGAAGGAGGGTGGTAGAGGGAGTGTGTGGGCGAGGTTGGGCAAGCGATGTGTGCAGAGGGGTGGAGATGGGCGGATAGTGGTGCAGAGGCAAGCGGGGCTTGGGGAAGAGCATGGGGAAGGGTTTGAAGGGTTTATGAGTGGGTATGGGGAAGGGTATGGGGGAGAGTATGGGGAAGGATACCGGGGAGAGTATATGGATGGGTTGAGAGGAGTTGAGCAGGGTATGTGGGGAGAGGGAGTAGAGGGGTGGGGCGATGGGAAAGGAGGAGAGGGAGGGGGGATGCGAGTGAGGTTTGGAGGAGAGGGGGAGGAAGACGAGGAGGAGGACGAGGAGGAAGAGGAGGAGGAAGAGGAGGAGGGGATTGAGGGCGTGGGAGGAGAGATGCAGGCAGGGGCAAGGGAGGGGTGAAGAGAGGAGGAGGAAGCAGGGAGGGAGGCGTGAGGAGGATATTTGTGCGGGAGGACTTGATTCAAAGGGGCGTGCTTGTGAATGGCATGGGCATGGGCATGGGCATGGGGCCGGGTATGGGTATGGGTATGGGTGCGGGGATGGGGATGGGGATGGGTTTGGCCGGGCAAAATGTAGGTCTGGTGATCGTTCCTGCTGTGCAGAACCACCAGCTGTTGCAGCCGGTTCAGCACCAGCAGACCTTGCAGCAGGCACAACAGTATGAGCAACAGGCGCTGCAGTCAACCCAGCAGCAGCAGCAGCAGCAGCAAAGGCCGCAGCTGCAGCAGCGGCAGTGGCTCAGGGTGCCTACCCAGCCACAGCAGCAGCAGGACAGCACACAGGGACAGCAGGCGCTAGAGAATCAAAAGCAGCAGCAGGGTTCAGGTCGGCCAATGATTGCGGCACACGTGGCAGGTGGAGTGGGGAGGGGGCAGGAGGAGGGCGGAGTGCGGCGGTCTTGGCCTGGCGCTGGTGTTGTGGGTGCGCAGGGGAGGGGCGGGCAAGGCAGCATGGGGCGGGGCAGGGGAAGCATGACGTGGGTGGCAAAGAGGGAAGATAAAGAGACAGAGAAGGAGAAGGAGAAGGAGAAGGAGAAGGAGAAGGGGAGTAGAGTCAGCCCAGTGGGTCAGAAGCAGGTGCGCATTTTTGCTTATGCAAGATGTGACTGTCGTATTTTAAGCTGACTCAAGAATGTCCCCAAAGCTTCCTTAGATTTACCTAAAATCTTTGGAATTCCCCCCCCCCCCCCCCCCCCCCCATTGATTTCCTCTCTTTGTCGCTCATTTTCCCACGCACTCACTCATTTCCTCAACCTTTGCTCATTTCCTCACAACCCCCCACCTCAATCGACCCACACCACACACGCTGTACAGTGTGGCAGGAAGAGGTGACCCTTAAAGCCAACTTCAAAGCTGACTTGTGATCAAACCCCTCCGCTTGCGCACTTCCTCTCTCACTCCCTCATTCCACTTCCTCTCTCACTCCCCCTCATTCCACTTCCTCTCTCACTCCCTCATTCCACTTCCTCTCTCACTCCCGTTCCACTTCCTCTCTCACTCCCTCATTGCACTGCCCTCTCTCACTCCTCATTCCACTTCCTTCTCACTCCCTCATTCCACTTCCTCTCTCACTCCCTCATTCCACTTCCTCCTCTCTCACTCCCTCATTCACTTCCTCTCTCACTCCCTCATTGCACTGCCTCTCTCACTCCCTCATTCCACTTCCTCTCTCACTCCCTCATTCCACTTCCTCTCTCACTCCCGCATTCCCACTTCCCTCTCTCACTCCCTCATTCCACTTCCTCTCTCACTCCCTCATTCCACTTCCTCCTCCTCTCTCACTCCCCATTCCACTTCCGCTCTCACTCCCGCATTCCACTTCCTCTCTCACTCCCTCATCCACTTCCTCTCTCACCCCTCATTCCACTTCCGCTCTCACTCCCTCATTCCACTTCCGCTCTCACTCCCTCATTCCCACTTCCTCTCTCACTCCCTCATTCCACTTCCTCGCTCACGCCCGCATTCCACGGCCCTCTCACTCCTCCCTCATTCCACTTCCTCTCTCACTCCCTCATTCCACTGCCTCTCTCACTCCCTCATTCCACTTCCTCTCTCACTCCCTCATTCCACTTCCTCTCTCACTCCCTCATTCCACATCCTCGCTCACTCCCTCATTCCACATCCGCTCTCACTCCCCTCATTCCACTTCCTCTCTCACTCCCTCATTCCACTCCTCTCTCACTCCCTCATTCCACTCTTCCTCTCTCCTCCCCTCATTCCACTTCCTCTCTCACTCCCTCATTCCACTTCCTCTCTCACTCCCTCATTCCACTTCCTCTCTCACTCCCTCATTCCACTTCCTCTCTCACTCCCTCATTCCACTTCCTCTCGCACTCTCCCTCATTCCACTTCCTCTCTCACGCCCTCATCCACTTCCTCTCTCACTCCCTCATTCCACTTCCTCTCTCACTCCCTCATTCCACTTCCTCTCTCACTCCCTCATTCCACTTCCTCTCTCACTTCCTCCTCTCCCCTTTTCCTCTCTCACTCCCACTCCTCATTCCACTTCTCTCTCACTCCCTCATTCCACTTCCTCTCTCACTCCCCATTCCACTCCCTCCTCTCACACTCCTCATTCCACTGCCTCTCTCACTCCCTCATTCCACTTCCTCTCTCACTCCCTCATTCCACTTCCTTCTCACTCCCTCATTCCACTTCCTCTCTCACTCCCTCATTCCACTTCCTCTCTCACTCCCTCATTCCACTTCCTCTCTCACTCCCTCATTCACTTCCTCTCTCACTCCCTCATTCCACTCCTCTCGCACTCACTCCCTCATTCCACTTCCCTCTCTCACTTCCCTCACTCTCACTCTCCCCCTCTCACTACTTCCTCTCTCTCACTCCCTCACTCCACTCACCTCCCCCTCATTCCACTTCCTCTCTCACTCCCTCATTCCACTTCCTCTCTCACTCCCTCATTCCACTTCCTCTCGCACTCCCCATTCCACTTCCTCTCTCGTCACTCCCCACTTCTCTCAACTCCCACTCCTCTTCCGCTTCTCGCCCTCATTCCACTCCTCTCTCACTCCCTCATTCCACTTCCTCTCTCACTCCCTCATCCACTTCCTCCTCACTCCCTCATTCCACTTCCTCTCTCGCACTCCCTCATTCCACTTCCTCGCTCACTCACCCCTCATTCCACTTCCTCTCTCACTCCCTCATTCCACTTCCTCTCTCACTCCCTCATTCCACTTCCTCTCTCACTCCCTCATTCCACTTCCTCTCTCACTCCCCTCATTCCACTTCCTCTCTCACCCCTCATTCCACTTCCTCGCTCACTCCCGCATTCCACTTCCTCTCTCACTCCCTCATTCCACTCCTCTCTCACTCCCTCATTCCACTGCCTCTCTCTCACTCCCTCATTCCACTTCCGCTCTCAGCCCGCATTCCACTTCCTCTCTCACTCCCTCATTGCCACTGCCGCTCTCACTCCCCATTCCACTTCCTCCTCTCACTCCCTCATTCCACTTCTCTCTCCACTCCCTCATTCCACTCCGCTCTCACTCCCTCATTCCACTTCCTCTCTCACTCCCTCATTCCACTTCCTCTCTCACTCCCTCATTCCACTTCCTCTCTCACTCCCTCATTCCACTTCCTCTCTCTCACTCCTCATTCCACTTCCTCTCTCACTCCCTCATTCCACTCCTCTCTCACTCCCTCATTCCACGTCCCTCTCACTCCCTCATTCACTTCCTCTCTCACGCCCTCATTCCACTTCCCTCTCTCACTCCCTCATTCCACTTCCTCTCTCACTCCCTCATTCCACTGCCTCTCTCACTCCTCATTCCACTTCCCTCTCTCACTCCCTCATTCCACTTCCCTCGCTCACTCCCTCATTCCACTTCCTCTCTCACTCCCTCATTCCACTTCCTCTCTCACTCCCTCATTCCACTTCCTCTCTCACTCCCTCATTCCACTTCCTCTCTCTCCCGCATTCCACTTCCCTCTCACTCCTCATTCCACTTCTCTCGCACTCCCCTCATTCCCACTTCCTCTCTCACTCCCTCATTCCACTTCCTCTCTCACTCCACCTCATTCCACTTCCTCTCTCACTCCCTCATTCCACTTCCTCTCTCTCACTCCCTCATTCCACTTCCTCTCTCACTCCCTCATTCCACTTCCTCTCTCACTCCCGCATTCCACTGCCTCTCTCACTCCCTCATTCCACTTCCTCTCTCACTCCCTCATTCCACTTCCTCTCTCACTCCCTCATTCCACATCCTCTCTCACTCCCTCATTCCTTCCTCTCTCACTCCCTCATTCCACTTCCCTCTCACTCCCTCATTCCACTTCCTCTCTCACGCCTCATTCCACTTCCTCTCTCACTCCCTCATTCCACGTCTCGCTCACTCCTCATTCCACTTCCTCTCACTCCCTCATTCCACTTCCCTCACTCCCTCATTCCACTTCCTCTCTCACTCCCTCATTCCACTTCCTCTCTCACTCCCTCATTCCACTTCCTCTCTCACTCCCTCATTCCACTTCCTCTCTCACTCCCTCATTCCACTTCCTCTCTCACTCCTCATTCCACTTCCTCTCTCACTCCCTCATTCCACTTCCTCTCTCACTCCCTCATTCCACATCCTCCTCACTCCCTCATTCCACTTCTCTCTCACTCCCTCATTCCACTCCACTTCTCTCTCACTCCCTCATTCCACTTCCACTTCCTCTCACTCCCTCATTCCACTTCTCTCTCACTCCCTCATTCCACTTCCTCTCTCACTCCCTCATTCCACTTCCTCCTCTCACTCCCTCATTCCACTTCCTCTCTCACTCCCTCATTGCACTGCCTCTCTCACTCCCTCATTCCACTTCCTCTCTCACTCCCTCATTCCACTTCCTCTCTCACTCCCTCATTCCACTTCCTCTCTCACTCCCTCATTCCACTTCCTCTCTCACTCCCTCATTCCACTGCCTCTCTCACTCCCTCATTCCACTTCCTCTCTCACTCCCTCATTCCACTTCCTCTCTCACTCCCTCATTCCACTTCCTCTCTCACTCCCTCATTCCACTTCCTCTCTCACTCCCTCATTCCACTTCCTCTCTCACTCCCTCATTCCACTTCCTCTCTCACTCCCTCATTCCACTTCCTCTCTCACTCCCTCATTCCACTTCCTCTCTCACTCCCTCATTCCACTTCCTCTCTCTCCCTCATTCCACTTCCTCTCTCACTCCCTCATTCCACTTCCTCTCTCACTCCCTCATTCCACTTCCTCTCTCACTCCCTCATTCCACTTCCTCTCTCACTCCTCATTCCACTTCCTCTCTCACTCCCTCATTCCACTTCCTCTCTCACTCCCTCATTCCACTTCCTCTCTCACTCCCTCATTCCACTTCCTCTCTCACTCCCTCATTCCACTTCCTCTCTCACTCCCTCATTCCACTTCCTCTCTCACTCCCTCATTCCACTTCCTCTCTCACTCCCTCATTCCACTTCCTCTCTCACTCCCTCATTCCACTTCCTCTCTCACTCCCTCATTCCACTTCCTCTCTCACTCCCTCATTCCACTTCCTCTCTCACTCCCTCATTCCACTTCCTCTCTCACTCCCTCATTCCACTTCCTCTCTCACTCCCTCATTCCACTTCCTCTCTCACTCCCTCATTCCCCCACAACATGTCTTCCGTGTGGCAGGAGAGTGTGGAGGTAATGAGGCAGCGGCTGCAGCAGATGCAGGAGGAGATGCGGCGGATGAAGGCGCTGCAGGAGAAGGCTGCTGCTGCTGCTGCCACTGCTGCTGGTGCTGCTGGTGCTGCTGCTGCTGCTGCTGCTGCTGCTGGTGCTGCTGCTGCTGGTGCTGGTGCTGCTGGTGCTGCTGGTGCTGGTGCTGCTGGTGCTGCTGCTGCTGGTGATAAGGCTGCTGCTAAAGCTAGTTTGGCAACGAGCAGTGCTGATGCTGCACCCTCTAAGCCCACAGGTACGGGCCGGCCCCTTGTGTCTGCTCATTCTTACGCTAATTCACTTATTACCGGGCCGGGCGGGCTCCATGCGTTT
This sequence comes from Closterium sp. Yama58-4, assembly GCA_947470075.1. Classification (NCBI taxonomy): domain Eukaryota; kingdom Viridiplantae; phylum Streptophyta; class Zygnematophyceae; order Desmidiales; family Closteriaceae; genus Closterium; species Closterium sp. Yama58-4. The sequence continues at coordinate 386,140 of CANIUD010000133.1, forward strand.
CACCCCTGCTGCCTCTGCTACGTTCTCTTTGGCCCTTCCCCAAAGCCTCTTTACTGTGTTACCACGTGTTTCCATGGCCCTGCTTACCTGTCTGTATTCCGCCCCTTTTTCATTCCTCTCTCCTCCACTATTTTCTCTGCCTCCACTATCCCGCACGCTTAACATGTATCTGGTCTATCAAGCTCATCTCTGTTTCTGCTTCTTGCTTCCCCCCTCACTCTCGCTTCTCCTCTTCTCCCCGTTCCCTCCTCTCTTCCACTCGTTCTGTGCATCATTCACAGCTGCTGCTCACCCCAACGACACATTGTCAACCTCACCGCACTCCACCGCACTGCACACCCACGCACCCACGCCCATGCGGAAGTCCCTTTCCTCAGGAGACGCTGATGATCGCTCTGTGCTCGTCTCCAATGTGAGTTTCACCCTGCTTAGTTTCACCCTGCTTCTCTGGAACAACATTCACTTTACCGCATTTGACCGTGCTGCACTTGACTACACCGCACTCCACCGCACTGCACCACCCACCCACCAAGTCTCCCTGACGGGGACGCTGATAGTCACTCTCTGCTCGTCCCCACTCTTGAGCTCCCCTTTCTCCTGCTCCTCTGCAACATCATACACTGCAGCGCACCCCACTACACCGCACTGCACATCACCTCACCTAACCTCATTTGTGCCATCAACACTTCCCTTCTCATTGCACGTGTGCCCGTGCACGTCTGCCCGTGCACGTCTGCCCGTGCACATGTGCCAGGACACAGGGCTATTGCGTTTTAAGATGTCTCCCCTCTGCTCTCTGCTCTCTCCCCTCTCCCCTCTCCCCTCTCCTCTCCCCTCTCCTCTCTCCACTCCGCCCTCCGCCCTCCGCCCTCTCCTCTCTGCTCTCTCCTCTCCACTCCGCCCTCCGCCCTCCGTCCTGCCATTCCTCCTCGCAGGTGCATTTTGCAGCAACGGTGGCAGCACTGACCCTCCACTTTGCTGCGTGTGGGGAGATCCGCCGAGTCACCATGCTCACTCATCCCCTCACCGGCCGCCCCAGAGGGTAATCATTGCCACCTGCTGCCTCTTGCCTCTTGCTTGGTTGCTTGCGCCTGGCCCTTTCATGCAACCTGCTATCATACTGTAGTCTTTTTGTGAGTCCACTCAAAACCCATTTTTGAGTTGACTTAAAATATGCTGTAGCAGCTACTTGCTATTTTATCGCTGTTAAGGTCAACGTCAGCCTGCTTCTGAATCTGCAACGAGTCTGTGTTGCCACGTGTCAACTCTAGACTCTTGCATTCCTGCTTCCCATTCTCTTCCCATTCTCTTCCCATTCTCTTCCCATTCTCTTCCCATTCTCTTCCCATTCTCTTCCCATTCTCTTCCCATTCTCTTCACATTCTCTTCCCATTCTCTTCCCATTCTCTTCACATTCTCTTCCCATTCTCTTCCCATTCTCCTCCCATTCCTTCCCCTGAAATCATACAATGTTGCCATGCCTACTTTTCGCTCCTCCACCTTCGCCGACTTTCCACAGATGTGCTTATATCGAGTTCGCCACTAAGGAAGCGGTCGACAAGGCCCTGGCACTCAACGATGCTTCGTTTATGTCACGTCCACTAAAGGTAATCCCACCTCTTTGATACTCTTTGCCCCCTTCCACCCTGTCTGGTAAGTATGTTTTTGAGGCGCCTCAGATTCAGACTCTTTGATAGTCTCTGCCTCGTTCCATCCACCTTTTTTGGTAAGTAATTCACGTGGGGTGCTCAACACGTCTCAAGGCATAGAAATGAACAAACCCCACATGGCAATGAGGCACGCTTTTTGGGAAAAGGTCGAAATTTGACCTCAAAAAAATGAGGTCATGAGTCTCACGCAAAGTTAGGTCATGTGATTCCCATGGCCCTGAGGCCTTCACCAGTCCCACATGGCCCTGGGGCCTTCTTCAGTCCCACATGGCAATGAGCCACTTCCCCCATCCTTGCTCCTAAACCACCTTCCTCCACTCTCCTGTCATTCCTGCATCCTAAGCCTGTAAAAACGAATACCAATACGAATATTTTTTCACCCTATTCTCCGAATAATGCGTGGTTTCTTATTTGACCGAATACTGACCCAAAACCGAATACGAATACGATACGAATACTGACTCAAAACCGAACACGAATACGATTCGAATACTGCAGAATTCGAATCGAATACGACTAAGTTTCAAAAATAAATCTTGTAGAGGCAGTGTCAAACAGGTAATGCATGTTCGACACAGGGTGATACAATGTACCTTATACTACCAACATCACGACTCAACCCCTGTCCAGCTACTATCACAGACTGCCAACGATGATAGCCGCATGAAGGGAAAGTATGGGGGGGGTAATGGTAGAATATCGAATAGTAACGAATACCTCGAATATTCGTTACCCGAATATTCTACATTCACGAATACCCGTGATGCAAATATTTTCGATTACATGGTCGTTTCTTATTCTCTCGAATTCAGGTATTCGAACGAATATCGAAGAGTTCTCGGATACCGAATATTCTTTTACAGGCTTACTGCATCCCCTCCTCTGACCCTCAGGCCATCCACAAGCCCCACGCAGCAGTGGAGGCACTCACCTCTGCAGCAGCACTCGCACCAACCATCGCTCCTACTCTCCACCCCAGTACTCACATCCCCTTCCTTCCTTCCTCCCTTCCTCCCTTCCTCCCGCCATTCCACCCATCCCCTCCTCTTACCCGCAGATCGTCCACAAGCCCCATGCAACAGTGGAGGCGCTCCCCTCTGCTACGGCACCACCCATCACTCCCACGCGCCCTGCTCGCCCACTCCTCACGCCCACCAAGCCCCTTTCTCCTGCTGTAGCCACCAGCCCCACAGCCCTCGCCTCCCCCTCAGCACGTCCCGTGAAAGCACAAGGTGCTCGCCGGCCGTCTGCCAGAGGTAGCTTGCAGTGGAGGAGACAGCCTGAGGTGCCTGCTGCTGCTGCTGCTGCTGCTGGCGCTGCTCCTCCTGCTACTGAAGCTAAGGTTGAGGGCAGGGGTGGTGTGATAGGCAATGCGAAGGAAGCTGTGCCTGATGCGGTGCAGCAAACGGCAGCGCCTTCTGCACCTGCAGCAGCAGCTGCTGCTGTTAAAGCAGGCGAAATCAAGGGGTGATTGTGGACTCGTATACAGTAAACAGGAATTATTTGCTGCCTGGAGCACTGGCAGGGACAGCTACAGGAAGCATGGCATGCTGTTTCTTTGGTGGTTCTCGTGCGAGACGTGTGGATCAGCTCTCCTTTCTGTTTGTGGTTATAGGTTCTTCAGTTATTCCATCAATTTGCTGAGGAATGAGTATCAGGATATGAAATGAACGTCATAAAACAAGCTATTGATTTTGGGGCAGGTTCAACTTTCTTTTTGCTTACAAGACATTGGTTGCAAAGATTTTATGTAACACATTCGCATATGTCCCAACGCTCTGCGGTCAACGAAGCACTTTATCGAGGGTACGGACTCAGTGCGCTTCGATAGCGCCCTCTGAAACCAGTTGTGGCGGTGTCGGCCATGTGCAACCCAACCCCATCGTTCCGTCAGCTTAATGTACCGCGATGACTTTTACCCACTCAAAAATCGAGTGCTATGTTGAGGACACATGGGAAGGAAGAGGTCTTGTAGTGTGAATGATAGAATCATGTAATGAGATACCACACATTCACCCTTCAGTCTTCACACACACACAAAACGCCCACCCAGTGCGTAGCGTTGTGCTGATGTAGAGGAAAAATGGGAAGCAGCATGTGTTCGAATCACAATGTAATACCAGATTTCAGCCTCACGGCTGAGAAACATTATCCATTCACGCATTCAGAGATTACTATTGGCAACCTGTGAAAATGAGGGGAAACGTCGGCAGCAAGATTGTCCGACCTCATCATTCAGCATCTGTTCACTAACCTTGCGTTCCTGTGCTCCTGCATCTGCAACGACCATACTGATGATGGTGTTCATCCTCCCATGCATGTTCTTTTGTACATACCTGTTATTTCGCCTGAAGCAGAAACGGTATCACAGCACGAGTCATAAGCCCGACTTGTGAAAAGCTGGTCCCTCACCATCACCGCAAACATCACACTGTGTGCATTGACGAAGCCATCCACTAGCATGAGGAGAGCATCCCATCGTATTCAAGCTCAGACATGTCGCTGTTTCAAGTTTACACGGCCTACCTTGTTCAAACGTGTCCCCTTAACAATGATAATTCACGCGTGGACATGGGTAAACGACGAGTCGCGTTGGCTCAGACTCGAAGCTCAAGCAGTGAAAGTCCGCTTCAAGTGACGCATTTCGAGAATCTGGACTGCCGCTGTCGAGGTGATTCTAAGCCTACTACACCAGCTGTGTAGATCACGAGCCCCTCTTACTCTAGTATGTAATGCGGCAATCACCCGTCGCCTCTGAGACTTTCACAACTCTGACTTATAGAGATCATTGATCCTGACACCAGAAAAAAGTCGACCTTCAGGCAAGTAGCATCTCGTAAAATGACAGTGTCAGAGGACTGATCACACCGGTAATTGCGGGTCGCGCTTCCGATCCTTTAGTACTACTAAGAAACCTCCATCAGATCTTAACAATCGAAAAAACACTCTGTCAGATCGAATTCGCTACTCTGGAGACCCATTGCTACTGAATTTGGTTCTTGTTGATGATCGACAGGACATGAGAGACCAGCTTGACACTGATTTGCTCACCCCAACCTCCACACCACACCTACCTTCTCACACTCTCTTCATTTCAGCAATCAATAGAACGGGGAGGTATGCTCGTTGGCGGGAAATTTTCAAATTGTGGAACTTGGTTCCGTGAAAGTTGGAAACGAGCGTCGCATTCCCCACGATCACGGGAGACAGGTATAACTCTCTTGGACATGATTCAATGCCAGGGGAGAAAACTGTTTATCCAGCGCAGCAAAAAGATCTCGAGTCCCGACGCGTGCTGAAGAACTGTTGCGATCTGATGGGTAGGGCGGTGGACAGAAAAAAGCAAGCGAGAAGGTGGGATGGGAGGAGGCTACCAAAAGCTTGTGATCAAAGGTGGAAACATGCTTTGAAACGAACTTGACCGATTTTCACCTACAGATGGCAGGCTGTGCTTGATGGGCATCAGGTGGATGGCGTTATTCCACGCAAATTGGCTGCCAAGATGCGAGTCCCTCCCAGAAAAGGAACAGGCCAAAGGAAACCGGAACCCGAGCGGAGCGAAGGGGAACGCGGGGGTGGTGAAATGGGGTGTTTTTCCCGCCCATACGCTTTGGGGCCAGTTTGCTGTGGGGGCCACCTGGTTTCCCCCCACTTGGTTGTGTGGGGGCCAGCCCCACTTCTGCTTGATGCGGATTGGAAAGGTTGGCGCATCGCATCAGAGGTCCCCAGATTCCCACCGTGGCAGGTGCACCAACCACCGAGCACCATCTCCAGCAATCTTGGCCATCACGTTTCGCTGACGGGGCTCTGGTGGTTCGCTTGCGAGATGGGAAAATGCCTCGGAACAGGTGGCAATCTTGACGAGAATTACGGGACAGCACAGCAAGATTATGCGAACAACTTTCTGCACATCGACGGCTGTGAAGACACCACACAGGTACTGTGCTGGACAAGACATCGCCGTGCGCTGTCGCACAGACCACGCGAAACACACCAACATCACGGCGCCGATCGCCAGATCCACTCCACGTACGCAACCAGCACCAATCAGCGCAGCGCTCGCTCAGGAGGAATCAGCCACATGGGCTTTCCCCGCCCTTGCTGACGCGGTTGGTGTGCCTTTAATGCTGGAACAGTAGCTCACGTGGCGGAACAGCTGTGCGGAAGCTCCAGGTCGCGCCTTGGGATTGGGGGAGGGAAGCGGAATTAGGTGGAGGAAATGTCTGGTGTAGCCAAGCGAAAATGCGTAGCCTGCTTGATTGCCCCTACAGCTTTAGGAAAATCTGAGAGTACAAAGCAGTCAGAACTGCCATTGTTCATTGTCATTCCGAAAAGTAGAGCGATTCTCAGCTACCTAGAGTCACCAGTCCAGATCTAAGCTTTCTTGTTAACTTCCTGTACCCGTAGATCCGCTATGGCTGCCGAAGCTCCCAAGGACGATAAAGTGGTACGCTTGAGCGCACATTCTCTCTGCACGCAACCACTTGCATTGTAGTTGATCAAGCCGAGCGTTCCTTCAAATTAAATTGCCTGGTATTACAACTGCTTTACGGTTCTGATCGTCTTTCCCAGGTGTTCGACCCAGCGGCCCAGTCAAGGAAGACCACGCGTGCGGGAGAGCACATTCAGAAGGTGAAGGACATTCCCGACTTCGCTCCCAAGGACATCTATGTCGCCAAGCTCGAGCCCAAGGAGGTTCTCCACAACCTCTCCGTCGCTGGTAAGCATCTGCCTAGAGTGACAAGCTGCAGCACTGCACATCCTTGGTTTTAACGACAATCTTCCTGCAGCTGTGGAGCTAGAGTAGTTCGTGGCTTGTTAGTCTGATCCCTGACATTCTGCTTTGGGTTCATTTGCTGTGGCGGTGATGTGATGCAGAGCTGTACGAGCAAGCCATCGCCCATGAGGAGGGCAACTTCATCGTGTCCACCGGCGCGCTGTGCGCCATCTCCGGCCAGAAGACTGGCCGCTCCCCCAAGGACAAGCGCGTCGTGAAGGAGAGGGACCACGCTGACGATATCTGGTGGGGCGAGTAAGTACCGCAATCCCTCTGCAATTCCACACATTCTGCAATTCCACACACCCACGTATTTCCACGAGGTTTCACACAATTCTCATTCCACCTTGTCGCGTTTTTCTTTTTCAAGTTCAGCTCCAATTTTCGTCAGATTCTCAAATTGTGCCATTGTTTTTTCAATGGCTGTTGCAGAGGGTCGCCCAACTATGAGATGGACGAGTACACGTTCATGGTGAACCGCGAGCGCGCCATTGATTACCTGAACACGATCGGCAAGGTGTACGTGCAGGACATGTTCCTCAGCTGGGACCCCAAGCTGCGCATCAAGGTCCGCATCGTCTGCGCGCGTGCCTACCACGCGCTCTTCATGCACAACATGTGAGTACCTTCACCCTCCCAACTTCAGTAACTCCGATCCTCGCAAATTCGGACTCTCTCGATCTCGTTGAATCTTGTCCGTGCACGGTGATTGGGCATCCTCAATTGATGCGGAGTGGTTCTCATTGGTTTCTAATCTCTCTCTCAGGTGCATCCGCCCGACGGAGGAGGAGCTCAAAAACTTCGGCGAGCCCGCCTTCACCATCTACAACGCGGGCCACTTCCCCGTGAACCGCCTCTCCAAGTACATGTCGTCCGGCACCTCGGTCGACATCGATCTCAACCGCAACGAGATGGTCATTCTCGGCACCGAGTATGCGGGCGAGATGAAGAAGGGGCTGTTTTCCCTCATGAACTACCTCATGCCCAAGCGCGGCATTCTCTCGCTCCACTCCGGTGCCAACATGTCCAAGGACGGCCAGGTCTCGCTCTTCTTCGGGCTGTCCGGTACCGGCAAGACGACCCTCTCCACCGATCCGAACCGGTATCTGATTGGTGATGACGAGCACACGTGGAGCGACGATGGTGTGGCGAACATTGAGGGCGGGTGCTACGCTAAGTGCATCAACCTGAGCAAGGCGAACGAGCCGGATATCTACAACGCGATCCGCTTCGGATCCGTCGTGGAGAACGTTGTCTTCGACCCGCACACGCGCGTCGTCGACTACAACGACGGCAGCATCACGGAGAACACGCGCGCGTCGTACCCCATCGAGTACATTGCGAATGCCAAGATCCCGTGCGTCGCGGGCCACGCCACGAATGTGATTCTCCTCACGTGCGACGCGTTCGGCGTGCTGCCGCCCGTCAGCCGTCTAACGCTGGAGCAGACCATGTACCACTTCATCTCCGGTTACACCGCTAAGGTGAGCACCGACGGGGGGGGTGCACATGCGCCAAGCCTGATGGGCGGCACGGGGGGTATGGGGTGATGCGTGGGATGGGTTAATGGGGGTTAGGAGCGGTGCATTCTGTGAATGCACTCGAATGCAATGACTCACTCCAACCAATGTGCAAATCAACCATGCCCGGAACACGCCTGCTTCAGAACTATTCGCATTTCTACATCCTCATCCCTCCTATTTAATCTACACGGCTTAAATTCTCCTAATTATCTATGCGTCCCTCCCCTTCAGGTGGCCGGCACTGAGATGGGCGTGACGGAGCCCGAGGCCACCTTCTCGGCGTGCTTCGGCGCGGCCTTCATGATGTGGCACCCGTACAAGTACGCGACCCTGCTCGCGGAGCGCATCAAGAAGCACGGCAGCACGGCGTGGCTCGTCAACACGGGCTGGACCGGCGGCGGATACGGCGTGGGGCACCGCATGAGCATCAAGCACACGCGCGCCATCATTGATGCTATCCATGATGGCTCGCTCGCCAAGGCCGAGACGGTCACCACGCCCGTGTTCAACCTGCTCGTGCCTACCACCTGTGCCAATGTCCCCAACGAGTGCCTGCAGCCCGAGACCCTGGTACGTCTCGCTTTCTATCCATGGAATCCGCGCTTGTCCTCTCTTTTTCATCTCTCTGCTCGGTGATCCCAGTGACGACTTCCTCTCACTGTCTGACCTCCTTTTGTAAACTCCAGCTGGTTCTGAAGCTGTCCCACACGCATTAATTCTTTCCCTTCTCCGTATCTCTCGATTGCTTTATGTTGACCCTTCTGTTTCAATCCCGCAGTGGGCGGACAAGGCCAAGTACCGCGAGACGTTGGAGAAGTTGGGCAAGCTGTTCCAAAAGAACTTCACCAAGTTCACCGAGTTCGAGATGGGCGGCACCTCACAGCGCATCCCGGACGAGGTGCTCAACGCTGGCCCCGTCCTGTAAAGCTCTCGCGCTGCTGCTAGCGCGGGGTTCTGCTATTTATTGCGCGGTTCAGAACGTTGTAGGGCTTTCCTGCAGCGTCACCCGGGACTAGGAAAGGGAAGTTGGATGGGTGTGGTGCGGTGCTTGTTGCGAGGGGGATCCTGGGATCCCTTTTTGCGTGTGCTGCGATGCATGCTTAGAGAAAATATGTTGCTGTTCTTTGTTCCCTATACCCCCCTTGTTAGCAATTTATTGGAGTTCTGACCTTGTCATATTGCCTTCCAGGCTATATCCCCCGGACAACTCTGCATACAGGATGTTCAGAAACTTTAATTGATCCCAGCTGAAGTATTGAAGTATTATCATAATTGAACTCAGGAATTAAACCGTTACCTCTGTAAATGATGCAGCAGCTGGTAGTAGCTGCCACAATTGAAATTGTTAGAGCAATATTATATTACTTCATGCACTTGCTAGCATACATAAGCATTTGAACCCAATTTCTGTTGCGATAGTTCGCAATAAATCGGGGCTATTTTTCTGACTGGCCGCTCGTGAGACAAGCACACCACACCTTGCACATGCTGTGAGCCTCCTCCAGCGCCCTTCGCTCGCGCCACTTGCGGCGTCTCCGCGTCACTCGTAGCGTCTCGCCACCACAGACTTCGCCGATGGAGTTTTGATGCATCGCAAGCAGAGTCCACCGTTTCGCAGTCAAAGCGCGCCGATAGACGCCTTGTGAGGCTCCTCAGAAGCAAGCAAAGCGCGCCGATGGACGCATTCCGCAACGCTGTGGACGCCGTCGCGGCGATCTTGCGCCGCGTGCTGCTGCGCGACCCGAGCAACCGACGCGAGGCGTGCACGTGGCTCGCGGCGCTAATCGGCCATGTGCACCTCCCGCCCGCGCTGCGCCGCGCGCTCGTCTGCCAGCTGGTGGCGCGCAGCGGATCGCTCGCCCCTGGTAAGGCCGGCGGGAAAGTGCGCCTGATTCCCGAAACACCCCCGTTTCCTATCCGCTCGCTTGTCTGCCAGCGGATCGCTGGCCGCTGGAGAGCTGGGGGGGAAGGCCGGGGGAAGGCCGGGGGGAAGGCCGGGGGGAAGGCCGGGGGGAAGGCCGGGGGAAAGGCCGGGGGAAGGCCGGGGGAAGGCCGAGGGGAGGTTGCATTTCTTCCCAACACCTTCATCCCACGTGCCTCTGACCGCTCTCTCATTCCACTCTCTCATTCCGCTCTCTCATTCCGCTCTCTCATTCCGCTCTCTCATTCCGCTCTCTCATTCCTCTCTCTCATTCCGCTCTCTCATTCCGCTCTCTCATTCCTCTCTTCCCTCCCCTGATCCACATCACTCCCCACACCCCTGCTCTTCCCCCATGCCCTCTACCCCCCCCCCACCCCCCCCCCCCCACACTATCCCCTTCCGCCTCCCCTCATTTCTCCCCACAACCCCCTTCCAAGTCGTCCCCTGGTGCCTCTGGCTTTTGAGGCGCCTCAAAAGTCGTCCCCAGGTGCCTCTGACCGCTCTCTCAATCCCCTCATGCCTCTTCTTCCCCACTTTGCTCCCCCACACCCCCGCACTTCTCCTATGCCTCTACCCTTTCCCCTTCCCCCCTTCCCCCCTCCTCCCCAAACCCCTCCAAGTCGGCCCCAGGTGCCTCTGATTCTGAACGCTCTCTGCTGCGCCAGCTGCTGCAGCTGCTGTGTGAGGAAAGGCCGAAAGTTGCCGCCCGGCTGCTGATGCATGACCCTGACCTCATCCGCTCGTTCTTTGCTGGTGAGTCAATGCAAGTCAACGCGAGATGATGTGAGACGATGTGAGACAATGCGAGTCAAAGCAAGTCTACGCTAGTTGAAGCAATCCAACCCTTTACTCCCAACCCAACCCTCTCCTCCTCCCATGCCCACCCTCACCACCTCATTCTTTCCGCACCACCCTCGCCTTTCCCCATCCCTTACCCAACAGCCAATCCTCGTCGCATTCTCCTGTGGTTTGACCATTTCAGCATGGGTTCTAGCAATCAAGGGAGCAGATGGGGGGAAGAGGGGGAAAGGAGAAGGGAGAAACAGAGACCAAGCGCCTATGCTGCCACTGCCTATGCTGGTTCTGGTTCTGGGTTGGCCCAAACCAAGTTGGCAGGGTCGGAAGCAGCTGGTGACGCTCTGCAACGGGACAGTCCTGGTTCAGGCCGGCTTGTCTTGCCGACCCGCGGTCTGGTTCGGAACCACAGGTTCGGCGCGCAAGCCTTGGCCGAGTTTGCGTTTGCGCACCGGGAGGAGCATTGGCACCAGTTGGTATGGGCAGGGAAGCATGCACAGACCCCTGTTACTGTGGCTGCCCGACCGCATTATTTCTGCGAGCTGGACATCTCGGGCACCATGAAAAACTTTTTGCGCGAGGTGCCCGATTTCTGGTCGTCTCACGAGCTTCGAAAAACTTTGCAAGACGGCGCGTTCTTGTCGCTGGATATCGGTTTTTTTGTAGAGGAGTTGGTGGGGAGGCTTATAAGGGAGATGGAAGATGAGTGGAGGAGGAGAGAGTGGGAGGAAGGAGTAGAGGAGGCGTTGCGCACTGTGAGTGGGGGTAGGATGGAGAGGAGGGAGGGCGATGGGAGGGATGGGAGAGCAAGGGAGGGGTGGAGAAGGGAGGAGAGAGTGCAAACGGAAATGCATTTGCAAATGCGTGAGGAAAGGAGAGGGAGACAAGGGAGAGAGATGGTGTATGAGTTGGTGGAAGACTTCGTTGACTGTGTTGACTGGGGTGTGCTGTGCTCTCGGGTAATGGCTGGTGCAGGGGAAGAGGGGCTGGAGGGTGTTGCTCGGGGTGTGTGGGGATGGGTGCAGAGCAGGAGGGCGGAGGAAGGAGGGGGGACGGGCAGGAGGGGGGGTGGGAGGACGCGAGAGGGTGATTGGGAGAGGGAGAGGGGGATTGAAAGGGGGAGGGGAAGTACTGGGGAAAGGGGAAGTGAAAGGGAAAGGGGAGAGAGAATGGGGAGGGCGAGGGAGAGTGAGAGGGGAGAGGGGAGCATGCTTATTGGGGTGTGCTGGGATGGAGGCGAGGCGAGGAGCAGAGGAGCGCATGGGGAAAGAAGGAAGGAGAGTAGGAGAGAGAAGGAGGAAAGGGAGAGGAGGGAGAAGGACGAGAGGAGGAGCAGCAGGAGGGAAAGAAACGCCAAGGCAGACTCCCTGTTTTTTGAGACTTCTCAAAAAACGTCACTCCCCTCTCTATTGTCTCTCTCTTCATTTGAGCGCTTGCTCCTCCTCGTGGCCTGCGCATGCCATGGCAGGCAGCTGGCTCTGCTGCTGCTGCGGGAGCCCGAGTGGGTGCACGAGCGGGAGGAGTTGACTGCGGTGCTGCACGGTTGCTTCTCGGGCTCTGCGGGGCAGCCACCTGGCAAGCAGCTACTGGATTATGTTCTGGGAAGCGGTGGGGAGGGGGAAGGAGAGGGGAGGGCGAGAGTGGGGAGCTGGAGGGATGAGGAGAGGGAGAGGGAGAGGGCTTTGGGAAGTGAGAGTATGGCAAGGATTGAGGTGGTAGTCGGCACGTGGATGGTCAGAGCACATCTTATGGCGAGTCTGGGGCAGGATGGAGGGCACATGGGGATGGATAATGGTAATTCGGCAGGGATGGGATGTATGGCAGGGAGAGGTGAGGCTGTGGGGGTGATGTTGAGGCGTCTAGGTGTTGCTGTGGAGAGGGTAGGAGGTGAGGGGGGGGTGGGTGAGGAGGGGTTGGGTGCAGTGGGCAGGGAAGGTGGGGTTGAGAGGGTGGGGGGTGGAGAATGCGGTGAGAAGAGGAGGAAGAAGAAGAAGAAGGAGAAGAAGGAGAAGAAGGGTGGGCGTGGCAAGTTGAGGCGCGGAGGGGGAAAGGTGAGTAGCAAGAGAAGGAAGAGGAGGAACAAGAGGGGGAAGAAGAGGAAGAGGAGACGGAGGAACGAGAGCAGCAGTGATGATGCCTCCTCTTCCTCCTCCGCTTCTTCTTCCTCGTCCTCTGCCGCTGCTTCTAGCGATAGTGAAACGTCCTCTGACAGAAACTCAGATGAGAGTGAGAGTAGCAGTGAGAGGGAGATTGAGAGCGAAAGTGGGAGGAAGAGTGACAAGGAGGGGACAAGCAGCAGTGGGGAGTCTCACAGGCTGAAGAAGAGGAAGCGAAAGAGGAGGCAGCATAGGAAGGGGAAAAGGAGGAAGGAGGAGGAGCAAGAGGAGGAGGTGGTGGGTGGTGCGGCGGCTTGGGCTGAAAGGGGAGGCCTGACTGAAAGGGGAGGCCTGTCGGCTGCTTCTAGCGACTGGAAGCTGCTAGTGGGTCCTCTGAGTCTCACTTGCAGCACGGTACGTGCCACTTGCAGCACAACATGTATGAAGGGTGGAAGGGAAGGGAAGAGAGAGGATCGAGAAGTTGGTTATCCAGCCTTTGTTGTCCACTATTGGTCTTGGGCTACATAGTTGCATACCTGTAGTATCCACTCCTCCCTCATCCAGATCCCTCGTTCCTTCCGTTCCTCTTTTGTGTGTTTTCTTTTCAGAGGGAGCTTTCAGATGCCGTTGCAGATGGCTTGCTTCGTTTGTACATACGGACGAAGGAGCTCATTGGATGAAAAGGTGGCCGTTTCTATGTACCGAATTGGAGCTGCGTTTGTCCTGTACATACAGTGGTAAAAATATGTTTCCCCCGTGACAAACGGTAGTGCCCACGTGGTTGCTCCCTATCGCCCAGCCAGGGGTTGTTTTCTGCTTGTGGGACATTCCGTGTCCTTGCAGTCACTGTTCCTGATTAAAGCTTCACGTCATGTCTTCCGGATTTTGCTTTGCATCTTTCCCTCAGTATGGCACTTGCTTGGGCAATTGTATATGGAAAGCCCAATATGCATTTATATGTTTTTGTCATTAAAATTTAGGTCTGCCTCCTTACAATGAACAAAATCACTCTATTCACCTAATAAAACCACTCGTGGATTCTGTATTGAGAGAATAGAGCACACACAGTGCATTAGAGC